>JAODAL010000456.1:0-310000 GCA_025379985.1 Phyllomedusa bahiana | reverse complement strand
AAGGAGGAGGGATTAGACCCACACTGGATATCAGTGTAAATAAAAACACAAGATAAGGGACACTGTGAGAACAAGGCAGCTTTGCTAATGACATCCAATTGCAAAGTTGCTTGTTTTCACTGTCCCCTTATTCTGAAGACCATGTAATGAAACGATAACACCCCTTTAAACTGTAGGACTTGGGTCAAATGTTTTGGATATCCTTCCACAAGCTTCTCACAATAGTTGGTAAGAATTTTGGCCATTTGCTCCTGACAGAACTGGTGTAACTGAGCCATGTTTGTAGGTCGCCTTGCCTACACCTGTCTTTTCAGCTTTGCCCATAAATTTTAAATAGGATTGAGATCAGAGCTTTGTGATGGCTCTCCATTAATTTCAATGGGAGTTCAAAGAACTGCCAAATGCAGTGGAACTCCCGCTGAAATTAATGGAGACTGGTGCTTGCGCAGCCACTTCTCCATTCAGAACAGGGAGTTTCGGGGGCCCATTCTGAAGATAGGTACAGATCCCACCTCTGGGACCCACACCTATCTGACTTATCCTAACGATATACCATCAATGACTATAACGGCAAAACCCTGTTAAGACTTACAAAACCAGCCTCCGTGACACTTTTACAGCTTATATCACCAATTTGCAAGAATTTCCTACAAATAGGATAAAGCTCTAAGCCCTGTTCATATGGTCTTAGGTTATCCCTCAAGAAAACGCATGACATCCCCTTGAAGCTACTTCGCCATACCTGCCCCTCCCAAGAGTTAACCATTCCAGGGTGCCACGTGCAGAAAAGGCTTGCTTATAATATAAAAGAACAGCGTCCAAACAAGCTAAATGGATCAATTATGGTGTAAGTTATGCAGCTGTGCTATGTATATTTATGTGCATTCAAATCCATACACACATTTATCTTGCCTGCAAACATTTCAGGTAATATAAACCCACACACAACCACAGAGAAATTCTTCTGACCCGGGAGAACATATTTGGATGAAAAGCCTGGTGTGCGCCTCGCAGGTGAGAAAATACATCTGATTTTGTAATTCATTAAAACGTCTCGCTGACTGAGAATGAAATGTTTTGCGGCAATGCTGCACAAGGCGTCTTCCATAAATAAGACAAAAGTTACTGTTCTGGAGGGAAACTCGTGTTTTACTTATTTATCTTGGAAATTACTGTAGGTTTAATTGTACAATTCAAGCTCTAAAATCTGCCAAACAACCTGCCAACTACGACTGGTGACTCTACTGTGGTCACCAGTCCTGCTCTATTCTATAGTCTGCTTCGATGTGAGATTTAGGCTGGGTTCACATTTGTCATCTTTGTTGGTTTTTACTCCAATTGGTGCAAAAAAAATGTTGGAATCAAGGTTACATTTTTGGACCCTTTGATCTAGAAAAATGCCAAATTATACATTTCTGCTTATTGTAATTACATTTTAATTAAATTAACAGGATCACACACAAAAAAAAAAAAAAAAACTGGTCAGGACCTAGCACTGTTAGGCCATGTTCACACGGCTTAAAATGGGACATATTTCAGTCCATAATTACGTGCCGGAGTGCGCAAATTACGGCTGGAATACGTCCCAGTCATTACGGTAATCCCCAGTTCTCATAGAGAACTATGGATTATGTCTCCTCTTCCTGCTCGGCGAATCCGCCGGGCGGGGAGAGAAGTGACATGTGAATTACTAGCGGCGTATACGTGCCGCTGGTAATGCAAGTCTATGGGCCGGCGAGGTGCAGGCCCCGCGCCCCCGCGGTGTAATTGCGGGATGTAATTATGCCCCGCAAATAAGCCATGTGAACATAGACTTACCTTGCAGCTTTGGGTCCAAATCTAGCCAAGGGCAATAACCGCATGGGGTTTGTATGTTCTCTACCTGTTTGCATGGGTTCCTTTTCCTCCATACACACACTTAAACACATGCATAGTTCATGTGGAATTTAAATTAGGAGACTAAATGAGGTCAGGGAACAATATGAATGACGGCAATCTCTGTGCAATGCTGTGGAACAGAACAACCCTATATATAATATTCTATAGGAGTTCCGAATTTAGCCGAATACTCCGCTCATCTGCCCTCAGAACTCCCATCAAGCAGAGTGGAGTGTCGTGCACAAGGACGACTGTCTCTAGAGGCTAAGCCCGTTCCTGAGATAGGTGCGGGTCCCAGAGGTGAAACACACACCGATCAGATTTTAATGCCATATCCTATTGATATGCCACCAAGGTATGACATAGAAGAATTCCCTTAAAGGGAATGTGTCATCAAAAAATGACTTATTTAAATCACATTTTTATATTAAAACACATTTTGTAGGAATTTTTGGTTATGTTTTTTTTTAATTTTCCAGACCACTTTCAATATTATTTTAATAATTCTTAAGTCCTGTAGTTTTCACTTTGGCCACTAATCCTAATAATCGTCTGACACTTCCTGCTCTGTTTAGAGAGCTTTCCAGCAGCGTGCCCATTATCAGTAAAAGCAGGGTCACACTGAAAGGAGACACCATTGTATACAGATAACACAGGATCCACCAGTCACAAGAGGAGATGTCACAGCTCCTCCTCTCTCCCCTCCCTTCACAGTGAAAACTCTCCTATACAAGTCTATGGGACAGAATCTGTCTTACGAATCCATATGGGCTATGAAGCTGCTGTAAAGTATCTCTCTGACTGCTGTTAAAGCAGTGCAAGCAAGAATGTCTTCCCCACAATCATATATAGAAGGTCGAATAGAGAACTCTACAATCAGGAAATAAAAGACAGAGGAAAAGAATATGGATCAGGGGCTTGATTTAATAAGTAAAAAAAAAAAAAAACAACTGGTGACATATTCCCTTTAACAAAATGCAAAATGAACAAAAGAAAGAGATGAAAATCAAATCAATATCTGGTGTGACCATCCTTTGCCTTCAAAACAGTATAAGAGTGCTTTCACAGAGTGTACGTTGCTGCACAAAAATCGCAGCAAATCGCTGCAAAACTGCGATTTTTACCGCAATTTTTGCGCAGCAATGTACAGCATAAATTGCTGTGCCTTCCTGTAGCAAAAACGCATTAAAAACGCTCCAAAAACGCACTGTGTGAAAGCACCCTAAGATCTTCTAAGTTCTTGTACGCAGGTTTTGAAGACACTAAGCAGAGAGGTAACTTGGAAAAGTAACCACAGATGATCTGTAGATTTAAGTTACTCAGGCCCTTCTCTCTCTTCATCCCAAACAGACTCCATGATTTTGAGATCAGGGCTCTGTGGAGATCACATCATCACTGCCAGGATTGCCAAGCTTAAGGCCATGTTCACACGGCTTAAAATGGGCCGTATTTCGGTCCGTAATTACGCGCCGAAGTGTGCCAATTACGGGCCGAAAACGGCCCATTCATTACGGTAATCCACAGCTCTCATAGAGAACTATGGATTACGTCTCCTCCGCAAATACAATTTGACATGTCACTTCTAGCGGCGTGTACCGCGCTAGCAGTGATTGTCTATGGGCCGGCGAAGTGCCAGCCCCCCACTCACTCCCCCGCTCCCGCCGACCACACGGCGTAATTGCAGGACGTAATTACGTCCCGCAATTAAGCCGTGTGAACATGGCCTAAGGGTGGTCACACCTAATATTTAGATAATTTTAATTTCCATTTGTTTATTCATTTTATTTCTACCAATTAACAAAATGCAAACTATTAACACGTCTATATATGATGGCAGTCTTACTTTGCCGCATTTTGTCCACACTTGCCTATCAGTTTTACACACCACCGTAACTAAAAAAGCAAATAAAGGAAAAGCTAAAATCTTTGATGGTAAAAAGTATTTGTTGAGATTCATTCATTTCCAAGCATTTGCAATACCCGCTTCATTTAAATGCAAAAAAAAAACCTTTTTTTTTTTTTTTTACTGTTTATCAAAACTGAAGGCCCATAAGTGAGGATGAAGACTGTTAGAGCAGGCGGAAGCCGTACATGCAGTTGAAAGTTGAACAGGTCACAGCGCCTTGTAAGCTATTTACCTGTGAAATCAGGCCACTAGAGGGTTTACTCACGAATGGCCAAATGATTTTTTATATAAGGCCGTGTTCACACGGCTTATTCCCGACGGATTTGTGCGCCGTATTGAGCTCACAAATCCGCCGTGAATAAGGGGAGGCGGGGCGGCGCGGGGGGGCGCTCCCGACCCCATAGACAATGCATTGTTTACGGCGCGTCCGCGCCGTAAATAATGTGCATGTCACTTTCTCCCCCCGCGGCGGATTTGCCGAGCGGGGAGGAGCGACGGATTCCACTGTTCTCTATGAGAGCAGTGGATTACCGTAATGACAGGGACGGATTGGCGCCGTACTGAAGCGCAAATCCGGCGCGGAGTACGGCGCCAATCCGTGCCCAAATAAGCCGTGTGAACGAGGCCTAATGATCTTGCAAAATTATCTGACCATTTACAACAGAAAACAGAGTGTCCCCATGGCTATGAACTACAGGCAGTGGGGCCCGATTTATATCGTTTCCGTCTAGAACATACATCCCCTAGTTACAAACGGAGACTTATTGGGGCCGTGAAGAGCTGACATTCAACATTGGTACACGCCCATAGATAACAAGTGCCAGCATGCCACAGCTGCACATGAAAATATAGCCCGTTAGGTGAAATCTTCTAAAAAAGGAGCAAAGACAGTAAAACAAATGTAAAAAGTGTTCCCAACCCCCACCACCACCCCCCCCCCACCAACCCCCTCAACCCACTGATACTATCACAAAACTAAAAAATTTTTTTGCAAGGGGAGAGATGGATTACATTTAATAAACCTATACCTGTTCCGAAGATAGCATACAATTTCAAAACATAAGTAGAACGTAAACCAGGAAGGAAAAAAGAAGGGATCTGCCTAGTATATTGCCTGCTGCAACAAGGTTCCTTCTATTGCGAAGATGTATAACCTTTAAAGATCAGGACAGGTACTTACCCTGACTTTTAAAATACAAGCTATGAATAAGAGATATAAATATAAATATGCCAGATCAATAGATAGATGAAGTCCTACTAGTTGTTGAGAAAGGACAAACAGCAATAACAAACTATAAGACTATCCTAGAGTCTTTTCATTTGTACCAAAACTGATGGGACTCGCACAGTAAGAAAGTATTTTCATCTATTGGCATTAACCTAAATGTCAGATACTCTTAAATTTTTAAACAATCAATTTTTACCCCATGGTCTGGAAAACTGTTGTGTAAACATCGCTTAAATCAATGTTAATGTGAAGCCATCTTTATGTCTATTTGCACAAGTCACAGTTGGGTGCCTGCCTCACTTAGCATAATTTATAACCCTCATTGGTATTTGCATATACAGTAAGTGGTCTCCAACAGATCTCATCGACCTTATCCCAATATTTTTTTTTCTCCGATTTGTTGCGGTTATATTCTACAGGGCCATACAGAGATAATCACCACAAAATCCAACTTTATCACCTTTATTCCACCTGAAGGGGTTTTCTCACCACTGAAGGATGGGTGATAAATGTCTATTGCTGAGGCGGTGCCCACTGACTGGTACCATCAATCACTAAAGTAGGGGCCCCCAAATCCAATCAAACCTTTGCACATGGGCTATACATTCAAAGTTATGGGATCTTGACATGTATAGTCTCAGCACTGTTTTGATGAGGATCTTGAATCAGTCCACAGACTTTAAAAACAGATAGCAGCGTGCATTTAGGTTCGACACCACTGCTTATGTCAAACCTCCTCACTGCCCATATAAAAAGAGGACAGTAAGAGAAGGGCAATGCGGGGGAATCATGGCCCACTTTTTAGTTGTCAAAGATATCCCTGTGGAGGGACCCTCATTGAATAATGATGTACCACCTACTATTTTATATGATAATGTATATCCTGTATGTATACTGGCATATTATTTTACACATGGAGTATGCAAGATAGTGACTTAGTGCGCTAACAAATTTAGAAATCCCAGTCACTCTGCAGAAAGAGTCTGCAAGTTTATTGGGGCATGTTGTGAATTGCAGGATATCAGATGTAGAGTTTGCAGCGGTGATGCTTGGCTGTAATCTAAACTCCCATACATTTCAATGGGAGAGTCCTGAAGAGGTTTCTGGGCTAATTTTGGAGATAGGTGCGGGTCCCAGAGGTGTGATATTGATGACATATCCTAGCGATGATGCCATCATTGTCTAAAGTGGGAATACTCCTATACAGAGTCTTAATCTCCAGATATCTCCCTCTCTGCATTCTCCTATCGCCTCCTTACAGGACCTGTCACTTGTATCAAGTCCTCACATAACCGTCTCCAAGACTTCTCCCGTGCTTCCTCCATCGTTCTGAACCTCACGTCCTCACATACACATCAAAGACTCTCCTCCACCTTCCCCAGGTTTCAAAGCAACCTGAAAACCCATCTACTTCAGGAAAGTATTGCATATAAACTACAATAACCTAGCAGCCACTGCACTACCCAAAAACATGTCTAGACCCCTCACCAATCTGTCTCTCTCCTAACTCCACTGTAGATTGTAAACCTCGCAGAGCAGGGCCTCACTCCCTCTGTGCAGTATAGTAAGCTCAACTTCACTGTTATCATTGTAACTTGTTTTGACATAATGTTATGTATGTAACCTCCCTTTTTTGAATGTAAGTCGCGCCCTGTGGAACAATGGTGCTTTAGAAATAAATTAATATGATTTTCTGCTATATATTACTCAGGAATGATTCAGCTTAAAATCATATCACCTATATAATCACAGCTCCCTCTATCATATTCCGCTCTCAGGCAGACCGTGTAGCATAAACCTCCTGAGAGATTGGGTTTCAGCAACATAATCCTGCATAAAGAGCATGTCACACGAGCTTTTAAAATGCAACTACACTAAAATAAAGACGTTCTATTAATGTAACGCACAAAGGGCCGTATTTCGGTTCCGTTAATTAAGCGCCGAATGCGCCAATTACAGGCCGGAAAACGGCCCTTTCATATCGTATAATTCACAGTTCTCATGATAGCGAAATCATGGAAATTAAACGTAACTACTCTCCTTCAAAATGCCCGGGAATACCGACCGGGCGCGATGATAGTAAAGAATAATTGACATGTCACTTTCTAGCTGCGTAGAACAAGCCACGCTAAAGCAGTGATTGTCTATGGTGCCGGCGATAGTGACCTGGGCCCCTGCTTTACTCTCTACCCGCTCCCCGCTTCCGCCCCGCATACCCGTCCACACGGGTAATTGGAGGAGATAATTACTGTCCCGCAATTTAAGACGTAAGTGAACTTAAGCTCTAATCAATAGAGGAATTTCATCTGACATTTCAGTGTCTTCGGAAAAAGTTGAAGTGACAATTATAAGAATCACACCACTAACAGACAGAAAGGGCTTAGCCAAATCTAAAGAAATATAAACTGCACACAATTTTGATTCAGAAAGCGTATCTGTTTAAGGAGAAATATTTTCACGTTTCTACGATGTTGAATAGATGTAACTGCAATATAATTTATTGACCTTGTTCACGGCTATTGGAGGGGGAAAAAAAAAACTAAAAAATACCTGAAAAAAAACTATACTGAACTCAGTTTTTAGAATTCGGTTAGCTGTAATTATACCTTCGGGTTTTCTCCAATGTACCGACAAATAAACTAGAAAATTAATTAGGAAGTAAAATAGAGAGAAAATTGGAAGAAAGCAACTGATGAAGGGGGTTAGGGTGTTGGTGCAATTTTAATGTTTCTGTTCCCCCCAATGGGCTGTTATGTACAGGGACTGTCGGCAGCCCAACACTTTGAAGATTTTCTCTGAATTAATTCTCGAGAAACCAAAGATGCATATGGAAGTTTATACGAGACCAGGAACGGGGCTACTGGTCCCCAGATGTTACAGTCGATACTTTATCTTGATACAATACTTCTGTAGGAGGACTAGAGTATAAAAGGAGGCTCTGTGTTATCAAGGTTTTATTCAAGAACTCAAATTAATAAAAAAAACATTTTACAGAAGAGTTAGAGCGATATTTGGTCTCTGAGCCCTTCTGGAACTGAACAGGTATTTGCCATATAAGTAGCTATGTTTGGCACGACCGTTCGTATAATGGCATATAAAGGTCTAGGACGAACGTTTCCCTTCGTTAGTCTAACTTTACTATATTGTTAACTTCCATTTGCATCGATCATATAGCAGTCAATGGTTTTAGAAATTGCCTTTACATGACTGCCCGTGTGAGAGCCCATACAACGGATCACATTCTGAGCACGTTCCAAAGAGAAAGCAACTATTTCAAGGGGGAAATTTAGACTTACATATAAAGAATCTATTTACCTTCACAATTTTCCTCAATTACTGCAGTTCACCAAACGTTAATATTAAAGCCACTTTGCAAATAGTATGTATTAAAAAAGTACCTACCGTTATGTACCTACAGCAACTATGCATCTCTATTAACCTGAGGTCTCAAACTTGGAAAGGTTTAATGGCAGCACAGAGAAGAAGAATGAATTTGACAAGTTGCATTGCCTATAACTTCTACACAAGACAAAGTTATTGCCTAGGTCGTTAGGCAGGAGATGATCCCAAATATGAACCTTTTTTATATATTTTTGGTAATAGTCATTATAGAATATTTATTGTTATACTTTTTCTATGACCCATTAGAAACTGGACTGATAGTGAGATCACTGGAATGATACATTGCAGCACATGATTGTACTGAAATGTATTATGTCAACTGTTAGGCGATGTTCACTTGGCTTATACACGGCGTAATTGTTGGACGGATTTCGCCCGCAATTACGGCGTGTGTATGGGGCAGCAGCTCGCCGGCCCCATAGACATGCATTATCCTCGAACAAAACAGCGCGACAATTCAGCTGAAATCACATCCCTACAATTAGTCCCACATGGTATGTAAGTAGAACGTGGACACATTGGGGCGAATTACCTCGACACGTCCAAAATATCAGTATTGCATATTAGTCCCGAACCGATGATTTAGTACCTTTTGTCTCGAAAGCGTGGTGCATTTTTGTCCACGATTTGTGTACATAAGTGTACATAACCTTTAATGTTATTCCTCCAGCCGAAGACCTCTTGCATGCATGTGCTAAGTCAGTGGCATTTTGAACAGTAGAGCCAGATGATCTACATTTGAGAGAAGATATAGAGTATTGGTGTTATTGCAATATTTGATTTTTTGCAATTAGGTTTACCTTGTGTACTGCCAAAAGTGGTGAAATTTGATAGAGACATATAAGCAGAAGTAAAACATGTCCAAGAGTCCCAGGGTGCAAAAGGATTAAAAGCTATGTATAATCTATCATTTTAATCGCTCCAATGTATCTTCAATGAAAATTCAAGTACATTTGTGCATAGGCTGAAGTTAAAATTACCTACTGTTTTGGGTCTACAGATGCTATAGAAGTCTGTATGGTAACAGACCACAAACTGTGTGATCTAACCTTGTAGTCATAACTAGGGAATCCACAGTACATAGGACTATAAGATCAGACTACAGTCTGTTACCATGTAGAAAATGTTCTCCCCATTTATTTCTATGGGAGTTTAAAAAAAAAAGGCCAAGTGAGTGTGCTCGGCTATATTGGGACTGCTCATAGAAAGGAACATGGAGCTATGCTCAAGTGCAGCTATCCCCCGCCAATGTCTATAGAGGAATGCTCAAAGCAAGCCAGCCACAGACCCTGGAAATAAGGAGATGGGAACACCCCTTTAACCGGATACATAGCCAGTAAGCAGATGTCTTATAGCAGCATCCTTTTACATGGACATATTTTTGTTTCTTTTAATTACACCATACCATCATATCCTATGGGCAACGGACATCACTGTCGGGCATTGGCCACCCCGAAAAAGAAGAAGGGTTCCCAACTTTTGTCATTCAGCAGTAGCTATTGGCATAGGGTAAAAAAAGTGTCAAAAATTATTAGGAACGCAGAAATTTCCATTTTCAAACTGTGAAAGACTACTGTACAACTTTTAGAGCTTGTTTTTTGATTTTTTGATAATTGTTTCCCACATTATTTTACTGAAGAATTGCTAATGCAAAACAGGACTGTAAGACTCATGTGCAGGACTACTTCACTGTTAAACAGGCAAGGCCATGTCCCCACGGCACGGGTTTGCGGCTGGTTTTTCAGACTGTTTTCAGAACCGAAAACAGTCTGAAAAACCGGCCGCAAACTTTTCAATGGACCGCTATGGAAAACCCATGCAGCCGTCCCCATTGCATGGGTTTTTCCGCCTGGCGGTTTTTCAGACCGTTGGCCGCCCGAAAAAAAAAAACATTGATCATGTTCTTTTTTTCCGTCCCTTTTTTTTGGGTGGAATATGAACATGTCTATGTTAAGGTGGAGGGCTTTTCTCCGCTCGTGTGCACGGCACCAAAAGAGGCCAAATACTGGTCGGATAATAAACCGCCCCTAATAGTCCAGTTGTAAAGGCAGCACAACCACAAACCCAAAAAAATGTATAAGAGTAGATGAATAGACATTTTGGGCCTTAATAGGAATATTGAACAAAGCAGTTTATATGTAAAGAGTACCGAAAATATTGCTGGTGCATCCTAACATAGAAGCTTACATCTTGGGGGGGGTCCCAGGCCCGAAGCCTCTCCTGCCACAGTAACAATGAGTGTAGGCTGGTTTAACGTAAAGACCATGCCTGGAATTATTATAGCAAGAACAGTAATCACTTTTTACAAGGAAAGCCTTGATGAAACAGATGCTTTATTTCATGCACTAAGGAAACCAGTGCCATATATAAGTGAGCTGCCAATCCAACAGAAGCACAGGGAGATGATTATGTGTTGCAGGAGGAATGGACCGCTTGCGGAGAGTCTTCTTGAGTAATGTACAGTGGCAGATGAGAAAGGAAGCATTGTATCTGTTTCCTCACACAGATAGCCCAGCTGAACAACATCCACTAATCATTTCCTTCTGCTGTAGTCTTTATCTGTCCACAGTGATTAACACCACTTCAGTCAAGGGATAAACAACCTAACTACTACAACTCCCAGTGTGCTCTTTTACATTGGAATGCCAGTAACGGCCGCTAGGACACCAACTCACTGCACTGATTTCTATGAATTTGTACAGTAAAGCAAAGGGGCCATTAGACAATAACTTATTGTTTTTATTTCACCATTTAAGTACATTTTTTTTTTTTTTTTTTTTTAATTCCCCATATTTTTAACAAAAAATCCTGAAATTCTGCAGTTTTCACTTAGGCCACTAGGCCTAACAATAGTCTGAACATTCCTGGCCTAAAAATAGTCTGAATATTCCTGGCCTAAAAATAGTCTGAAAATTCCTGGCCTAAAAATAGTCTGAAAATTCCTGGCCTAAAAATAGTCTGAAAATTCCTGGCCTAAAAATAGTATGAAAATTCCTGGCCTAAAAATAGTCTGAATATGCCTGGCCTAAAATAGTCTGAATATGCCTGGTTTAAAAATAGTCTGAATATGCCTGGCCTAAAATAGTCTAAAAAATTCCTGGCCTAAAAAATAGCGGGAAAATTTCGAATGCCTAAAAATAGTCAAAAATTTTGGGGAACCTGGCCTCTAAAAAGAGGTTCCCTGAAGCCTCCTAAAATAGTCTAAAATATGATAGGTTTACAAAATAGCGAAATCGGCGTTTTTAGGCCAAAATACCTAAAACCTCCTAAAATAATTGTCTGTTCTGTCCACAGGCTCCTATGTCCATGTAGCTGCTGTAAAGCATCTCTCTAAATGCTGTTTAACACAGCTTAGGCAAGATGGCTGCCCCGACAATCAAACATAGAACATAATAACATGTATCAGTATCTAGTTTTAATTGTCAATAAATTCCCTTTAAAAAGACAATGCCCTTTTACCGAATCTTGCAAGAGTGCTAGTACAAGCAAATATATCTTATTAAAAAATGCTTCCATACAAACATATGAGCCACTCCTCCTTTTTCCTCTACCTCTTGAACACATAATTCACTACTAAAATAATGTCTTCAGAGACGAGTTGAATTATGAGGTCACCGAGAAATGACAATAGTTGCTGCCCTCAGAAATCTATGAAGAGAGGAGGTGGAAGAGGAGTGAGCTGCTGCAGAGAGACCAGTTTGCAGTAGTTTGTATTCTCGCTCATCTTCATGCTAGTTTCACATATATATTGTTAATTACTGCCATATAATGTGCTTCATGCTGTTGCTGCTGCTTTTGTATATGGGAGACAGAGGCAGGGGAGCAGGATATCCTCTTTTTAGTGTTCTGTGCACAGGAGACACGATGGCAGCTAGTCTCCACCCACGAGCGCAGGGAAAATTAAAGGGAATGTGTCCTCAAAAATGACTAATTATTTAACTCACGTTTTTATGTTAAACACATTTTTTTTATGATTTTCTTTTAAATTTTCCATATCACTTTCAATATTTTTTAATAATTCTCAAGTCCTGCAGTTTTCACTTTGGCCACGAAGCCTAAGGGCATGTCCCCATGGCAAGGGTTTACGGACGGTTTTTCAGCCGGTTTGCGGTTTGGCCGAAAATGAGTACAATTGTGCTCTATGGAAAACCCGTGTAGCAGACCCCACTGCTCGGGTTTTCCGCCCGCGGCAAAACATTGAGCAAGCACCATCATCCGTCCGAAAACCGGACGGAATCTGTGCTTCTCAATGGGAGGGCTCTTCTCCGCTCACCACGGAGAAAAGCCGCCCACCCCCCACACCCGTGGCCGTGGGGACGGGCGCAAAACAGGACAACCGGCCGGTATTTGTCCTATGCCGTGTGAACACGCCCTAACAGTCTGACACTTCCTGTTCTGTAGAGAAAGATTCTCAGTTGTCTGCTCATCATCAGCACAAAGAGGGTCAAACTGAAAGGAGACACCAGTGTGAATCGATAACACATGATCCACCAATCACAAGAGGAGATAGTCACAGTTCATCCTTTCACCTCCTTGCACACTGATTTCTTCCCAGGTCACAGAGCATGACTAGAAAACTCTCCTATAGAAGTCAATGGGACTGAGTCAGTCTTAAGTCCCCTATGTGCATGAAGCTACTGTAAAGCATCTCTCTGACTGCTGTTAAAGCGGTGCAAACAAGGCCTAGTGGCCAAAGTGAAAACTGCAAGACTTAAGAATTATTGAAAAATATTGAAAGTGAAATGAAAAATTAAAAAAATAACCAAAAATTCCTAAAAAAAAAAATGTGTAACATAAAAATGTGACTTGATGACTCATTTTTTGAGGACACGTTCCCTTTAAGAAAGATGGAGGGTGCAGATGGGGAAATATTGTTTAGCATAAAGATGCCATATACAAGTCACATCATGATTGGAAATACTGCTATTACAAATGTATGATACATTGAAAAGCAACCTAAAACAATAAGCATGCTTTATAACTACAGTGAAATCCTGCTACTCTTTTCCTGAATCAGAAGTGAGTACAAACATCAGACCTATTAAAGAAAAAAAAAAAAAGGGATATCCTGCCGGCCTCCCTATTTGAGGACCAATCAGTGTCGGGGTCCTGCTTCTCTGTGGGTAGGTCTGTGGATGGCGCACTCGCCCCCCCCCCTCCACTTCCTCCCCTTCCCCTCTCTCCCCCTTTTTACCCCCCTATGTAGGTATGTGTAGGGGCTCTTCCCCTCACCGCCTATTGGTTGTATTATTCCTTACAACTTTTTTCTTGGTTGTATTTTGCTTTACCTGTTGCTTATTGATCCATCACAGCACTTGTACTTACAGAAGTGCCTTTTATCCTTCTCAATAGATTGTTATATATAGTCTCTTGCTTTGTATATGGCCCACAAGGCCCAATGTTTCTCACTATTAGATGTTTTTTGATGTTTGACATTTGTATGTTTTTTTGAATGAGAAAAAAAAAAAAAAGGGCGATCCTTTTATCCAATGTATTAGAGCATAGGTGTCAAACACAAGGCCTGCGGGCCACATCCGGCCCGCGATCTCCCTGACTCCGCACAGCTGTTTTACCACAGCCGTGCAGAGTCAGTCAGCTAGTACAGGGAGAAGGCAGGAGGGATCGTTTCCCTCTCACCTTCTCCCTTTGTATGTACTGTGCTCTGTGAGCGCTGTACATACGGCGTTGCAGGGGGCGTGACGCACCGCTTTACTCACGCCCCCTGTGCCGCTGGTCTCCTCGGCGGCAGCCTCTGCCGCCGGGGAGATCTCTGGGAGCTGCGTGCGGGCGTAAGCGGCGTGACGTCACGCCGCTTACACCATACACAGCTCCCGAAGCGGACCGGACCGCGCTGCACGGACACAAGGTAAGTAGCTTTTTTTAATTTTATAATCATTAGGGGGGACATCTGCCTGGCTACTGGGGGGGCTATGGGAGCATCTGCCTGGCTACTGGGGAGGGGGGGGGTGCGATGGGAGCATCTGCCTGGCTACTGGGGGGGGGGCCTATGGGAGCATCTGCCTGGCTACTGGGGGGGGCGATGGGGGCAACTGCCTGGCTACTGGGGGGGCGGGGGGAGCCTCTGCCTGGCGACTGGGGGGGGCTCGGGGAGCATCGGCCTGGCAACTGGGGGGGGGGGGCTATGGGAGCATCTGCCTGGCTACTGGGGGGGCAATGGGGGCATCTGCCTGGCTAGGGGGGGAGACTATGGGGCATCTGCCTGGCTACTGGGGGGGACTATTGGGGCATCTGCCTGGCTACTGGAGGGACTATGGGGGCATCTGCTGGCTACTGGAGGACTATGGGGGCATCTGCCTGGCTACTGGAGGACTATGGGGGCATCTGCCTGGCTACTGGAGGACTATGGGGGCATCTGCCTGGCTACTGGAGGACTATGGGGGCATCTGCCTGGCAAACTGGAGGACTATGGGGGAATCTGCCTGGCTACTCGAGGACTATGGGGCATCTGCCTGGCTACTGGAGGACTATGGGGGCATCTGCCTGGCGACTGGGGACTATGGGGCATCTGCCTGGAACTGGGGGACTATGGGGGCATCTGCCTGGCTACTGGAGGACTATATGGGGCATCTACAGGGGGGCTATATGGGGCATCTATCAGTCTACAGGGGGCTGGATAAAGGGGGCAAAAATACCTATCTACCTACATGGGCAGATATAACTGTCATCTAAAGGGGGCTTTATAGCCACTTATCTACCTACAAGCAGTTCTAAAATTATGTCGGCCCTTTAAGGTACGTCGTGAGGCTGATGTGGCCCCCGGCGAAAACGAGTTTGACACCCCTGTATTAGAGCATAAAGAATTAAAACGCGCGTCTTCTGATCTAGTCTTCCATTACATAGAGCTGTCTGTAAAAGCCTGTCTACTGTTCTGGAGAACCACTGGAACCTGTACACTACGTGGATGCTCATCCATTTCAGTTGTGCTGTACAGTTTTACTTTCCACAAAGCTGCAGGGGAACAGGATTACATGCTGCCTGCGAATGTAACCCCCCTCAATCAGCTACTCAAAGGGGAACCTTAAACAGGGTTGTTCCAAGTCCAACTATTGCACCCTATAAAAATCTGCAGGAAAATTGCAGCTTGTACCATGATCCGTGTATATAAACTACTTATGCTTTTTTCCCCCAGTCCAACCAGTCGTTATTAGAAAGGCGTGTGGTAGAGAGTGCTGTCAAGTAGAGCACGGGTGGTAAGCCAGACCCGTCCTATGATTTCATATACAGGAGCACCTTCATATAGCACACCATATTCTGCATCATATAGCAATGTGGGGAATCCACCTCACAGATCAATAAGTAAATATGTGCCCCAGTTTATATGTAAACTAGTACTCCTATACTGCACCTGACCTTTCTATACTGTGAAAATTCTGCTACTAATATTCAGTTGGTAAATATAGGAGTCACAGATCTACTACTATTTTAGAGCACCATTAAAAGGGTTCACATTGTGTTTTTCAGAAATGTTTTAATTTATATAGGGAGGAATGGATGCCTCCATTTTGGTCTCTTGCACCCCGCCCACCTCCAAAGGTTGTTATATCAGTGAAGTATGCTTGGAAGTTTGATGCTTTTTTTTTTTTTTCTCTCTGGATTATGGAGGTCTGTTGACCCAAATGAGAAGTCTGAAAATAGAGTAGGACAACCCGCCTTGAGATCCCGTTGGTAGCCGGAGGAGGCTTAAGCATTTTTTGATCAAAACATGTGAACTAAGAATCTCAAATTTTTTTTTCATGTATTGTAGATACCATTAAAAGGGTTGTCTCACTACAAGTATTGTTTTATATGTTAAAGATCTTGCAAAAACAAGTCACTTTGCAATATATGTCCATTAACAATGTCCTACCTATTCCTAGATATCCCCTCTTGTATGGGCTGCATCAGCTCCTCAGGTTGCTATAGCTACAGACCTATTTGATCTCTCCTGATAGGCTGCCAGTGCTGGTTGCTATAGCTACAGACCGGGCTACTACTGAAGCCTAGTAGAAGCCAGTAAACACACCCCTGAATTCAAAGTGAAACCAAGAAAACAGGACTGAGGTAAGATGAATCAATGTAGTGAGACAGTCCCTTTAATTCTAGGGCGCTATACAAGCCAAGGTACATAATAGAAGACAAATATAAGACAAATACAATAACACTCAGTGATCCGGAAGGAGAGAAGACCCTGTCCGCATTACAATCTACAATAACATAGATATTTGAAATGGGCCGCAATCTACGAAAACTGCCAATTCTAAAATAGCCCCTCTTTAAAATATAACTTTTACTTTAAATATATATATAAAAAACCCTCAGAGTGACCAATATTATATACAAACAGGCACGTGTCTTGCCGTTCATTCATGAACATCAGGTAGTTTTAGATTTTCCACCTTGTAAAAATGATTTTGATACTCTAAACACCATTTGCAGTCATTCACCCTTTTCTTTTTCCTATTCCAGGCAGAGTAATCGCCCCAAAATGGTGGCTGACCCTAGATATTACGGAATACGCCCTAAACAGAATCCATATAATCCCAAACAATATAAAAAAAAAAAAACACTTTTTTATTTTTCCCAAAATACTATTGCTTGCTTGTTCCCTAGCAGCGGATCAGAATAGGATGAGCGACAGGGGTGGCGTCGTCACCTGGTTACTCCCCATGGTTTTTAACCCCTTCACACAGTGGGCCATTCCTCAACATCCAAATACCGCTAAGTTTGTATGGAGCAGGCTCACGTGATGAGCCTGCTCCATACGAAGCGGATGTTCATTGCTGCCGGCAACCCCCAATAGACGCAGGATACGGAGGCGGCTTGGATCCTCGTTAACGCTTTAGATGCCCAGCAAATTAATTGAATGAAGAAGGTACTGCCACAAATAGGACAGGCGATCGTGCCCCCTAGTGGTCAAGTATCCTAGGGGAACTAAGTATTAATGTGGGGGAAAAAATTACTAACATTTCAAATCGCCCCCCCTTCTGTCATTTTCCAAATAAAGTGACACATAATTGGTATTGCTGCATTCATAAAAGTCTGATCTGCTGAACCACATAGAAGAAAAACAACACAAACTACAAAATTGCAGGTTTTGGGTCATTTCAGGTGCAAAAAAGTTGCATCCATACCAAAAAGGTACCAATAAAAAGTACACTTAAAGGGGTTCTATCATTACATTTAATGGTCTACAGAATAAGGGGACAGTGAAAACAAGCAACTTTGCAATTGGATGTCATTTGCAAAGCTGTCTTGTTTTCACTGTCTCCCTTATCTTCGTTTTCTGTAAACACTGTTCCCCAGTGTCGGTCGGATACCACCTCCTTTCATTTCATTGGCTGACGGCTGTAGTCATTTACATTTTGTCTGTATTCACGGGAGTGTGCATTCCTGCCTGTCTCACTCAGAATAAGGGGTCGGCAACATTTCACTCTGCACAGCCAGCAGCTCCACAGTAACACTGCAGCTGCTTCTACAATCAGAAAACAGCAGAATTGTGATCGGTGCCTAATGCTACTGCGTCTAAACATAGAAAGGAGACAGATCTCTGCTGCTCTGGATGAATTCATAGAAGACTGGATTCAACTGTAACAACCCTCCAGCTGTGAGAGGAGAAGAGATCAGTGCTCCGAGTTCATAGAAGACTGTCTAGACTGAATGCAGGGCTGTGCTATGTAAACAAAAAGCTCTTACTAAACAAGACTGTATAGGGAAAGGAATATAATGTTGTACCGCGTTAGCCATAGAAAGAAGTAGAAGAATGAAGAAATCAGGCGATACCTTTTTCAGGCTAAATGAGTATATTTGATGGTGAGCTTTTGAGAGTACTATCTCCCTTCTTCAGACATGGTGTTATACAAGAAACTGAAATTTTACAGATTTTTTTTTATACACAAAAGACATGGACCTTCAAAGGATATTAGAATTCTTAAAAATAACAAAATGCAATATAAGCAGAGAAGTCATTTACAACAGGTCAAGACATCAACTATCTGGAAACTTGTGCGGCGTGACGGAGGGGTCAGTAATTCTGCGTCTTATCTCATAGCCATCAGGTGTAATTTGTGGCCATCACAGTTCACACATAGTTTGACATAAAGCTGGCATGAATATTTAGCCCATTTTTGAAATTTTTGCATTAATTTAAATTCCCATTGCTTTCTCTCCCTCTGCGTCTTAAAGTGTCCCATTAAAACCATAATCTTCAAATCTTCAATACAATGGTCATCTCTGGAGAAGTGTTGTGCCACTGGAAGATCAGTTCTGCTGTTATTAATGTGATTGTGTGAGTTCATGCGTGGCTGAGTCTCTGCCCTGTTTCCCCCACATAGAGGCCTGTGATGGGACATTGCATACACATAATGAGATACACCACATTGCTAGACCTGCAGGAAAACGTCCCCCTCATTCTGTGCACCTGGTGTGACTGTGGGACAGGTACACTGTCAGCGGTGTGGATGTGCCTGCAGGTCTTGCACCTGTTCTGCAGGCAGGGTGAGGTGTCATTTTCAGTTGGGGCCTTCAGGGCGCTCCGGACAAAAATACGCCGCAGGTTTGGTGGTTGCCGAAAGGAAAGGAGAGGGGGGACTGGGAATATGTCTTTGAGTCTGTTGTCCCTATGTAGCACAGTTTGAAGTTCCTTGGCAAACTTTAGTAGGATCTCCAGCTGTGGGTTATAGGTGACAACTAGGGGCACTCGTTCTTCCTTCTGGGTGTCTTTGTATGTGAGTAGACTGTCTCTGTTGATGGCGGCTGCTTTGCTGATTTGATTATCCGTCACTTTTGGCCTGTATCCCAATTGGATAAATTTTGTCCTCAGATCCAGAAGGTGCTTGTCCAGGTCTGCCTTGTCAGAGCAAATACGATTGTATCGCATAGCCTGGCTGTATATAATGGATTTTTGTGTGTGCTTGGGGTGGAAGCTGTCGTTTCTGAGGTAGGCCGTTCTGTATGTGGGTTTGTGGTACACTGATGTGAGTAGCCGGTGGTCTATGATGTGTATTGTAGTATCCAGAAAGTGGATTTTGCTCTCTGAATAGGTGAGTTTAAGGTTGATGGTAGGATGGAAGTTATTGAAGTCATTATGGAATTTAAGTAGGGCCTCCTCGCCCGCAGGAGAGAAAGAAGTGGGAATTTAAATTAATGCAAAAATTTCAGACTCTGCAAAATGGGCTAAATATTCATGCCAGCTTTATGTCAAACTATGTGTGAACTGTGATGGCCACAAATTACACCTGATGGCTACGAGATAAGACGCAGAATTACTGACCCTCCGTCACGCTCACAAGTTTCCCAGATAGTTGATGTCTTGACCTGTTGTAAATGACTTCTCTGCTTATATTGCATTTTGTTATTTTTAAGAATTCTAAGATCCTTTAAAGGTCCATGTCTTTTGTGTATAAAAGTCTGTAAATTTTCAGTTTCTTGTTTAACACCATATCTGAAGAAGGGAGCTAGTACTCACGAAAGCTCACCATCAAATATACTCAGTTAGCCTTTAAAAGGTATCGCCTGATTTCTTCACTCTTCTAGGGAGAGGAATGACACAGTGACATGTGGACTCAGACATAGGGCAAGACAGACTCACAAGACATGAGGACCGTTGACGCCGGTTGTGAGCTTACGTATCGGGGTCCCTGTAACAACTACCACCTCATATTTAACATTTTTCCAGTATGTCATTTTTTATCTGCCCAACAGTGCTGGGGAGCGGAGGGTGTCTGTGTTTTGTGTTGAACACCCAGAAAGTGCTGGGCAGCCCGCCTAATCTAATAGTATGGGTGTCACTAATAGGCTGTAAGCCAGCATGGTGCACCACATGTATCTGTATTTATGGCACCCTTCTGAATTGCCTTATTTATATGCAATTGTAGTACCAGCAACCACCCCCTTCATGCCCTGTGGATGTGCGAGTGGTTGTTTTATTGGTATTTTTGCATTTGTGCAATCTCCCCATGCATTATACTGTGGCTTTTCTGCATGCTGGTGTGAACAGGTATTAAGTTAATGTGCAGTTTTTTATCATCTAACTGTTCCCCTAGTAGTGGGCTATGTGAGCTGCTGCTCAGCAATTAGCTGCACCTGTTAATTTTCCCCAGGTAGCATATAGGCTAGAGCTGCCTGCTACTGGGTTTAGTCTAGTCTAGTCCAGCCATTGAGCTGTGAATATGGCCCAAAATATTGCAGTGTTTTTTGAGTAAGTAATGTCCCATTTTTTGTATGTGTTTTTTCTATTTTACATGTGGATTACATCTCTCTATAGAGAAGACAGATAGCAAGCTATAGCTCTATACATATTTAGTGGCTATAGCTTTATACAGATTTTTCAATAGATAGCGTTACTATCTGTTAAGAACTTCACTAACACAGACATTTAATACTGTAAAACAAAGTCCCCAGTCAGCAAACTGTCCCACCAGGAATTACAATTTCCCCTGATAAAGGTGTTTCCCATCCCAGCACATGGAGCATGACATAATCTCTGCTTCATTTAATTTCAGGACCATGTCAGTAATCAATTAACTACAGTAATTGGGATTGTCATATGGGGCAGTCGCTGTATCTGTAAGCTGTTAAAAACAGATGTATTGGGCCCATCCCTCATCTTGAACCCTGATTTTAAGAGCTGAATTTCTGATCAAAGTTAAACTGTGCCTGCAATCATTTAAAGCAGAAATGGGTGAAAAACATGAGCTCCCAGTAGAGAATAATTACAATTGTCCATATTACATTATTTGGGTAGAATCTTTAATCATTGGCCCAATTCACAAAATGATGCTACCATAGATCAGCACATTGAAAGACTACTTAACAAAATGCATGGCTTAACGAAAATAACATAATGGAGACATGCTGGGAAGACCAGCCTTACACAACCATTGCACCTATTGCTGAGGATGAATCTCCAAAAATGGCTTATAAGCACAGAGTGGTAATTCAGTTTGGGAAAATCGACTTACCATGGATTTTTACTTGTGGGGGAAGGAAAAAATAGATTTGATGCAGATTTTTGTGACAAAACCAGAAGTGGGTCCAGCAGGAAGAAGTGTAATTCCTTCCTTTATATTTCCCAATCCTATCAAATCCACCCCCAGCTTTGGCTCAAAAAACTGCAGCAGAAAAACAAGAAAACTCTCCTATAGAAGTCAATAGGACTGAGTCAGTCTTAAAGGGGTTGTCTCACTACAAGGATTGCTTTTTATGTTAAAGACCTTGCATAAACAAGTCACTTTGCAATATGTGTCCATTAACAGTGTTCTACCTATTCCTAGATATCCCCTACTCAGGTCGCTATAGCTACAGACCTGTTCGATCGCTCCTGATAGGCTGCCAGTGCTGGTCACCATAGTTACAGACCTGGCTTCCACTGCAGCCTAGTGGAAGCCAGTAAACACGCCCGTAAATTCAAAGTGAAACCAAGAAAACAGGACTGAGGTAAGATTAATCAATGTAGTGAGACAACCCCTTTAAGGCTACTATGTGCATGAAGCTACTGTAAAGCACTTCTCTGAATACTGATAAAGCAGTGCAGGCAAGAATGCTGTCCCCACAATCATATATAGACGTTTGAATTCAGAAATCTACAATCAGAAAATAAACACGGCAAAGAAGAAAAGAATATGGATCAGGGTCTTGATTTAATAAGTAAAAAAAAAAGAAAAAATGGTGTCAGATTCCCTTTAATGGGGTTGTCCAAGTTAAACTAGAAATAAGATACAAGGTGATAAAAAAAAAAAATGATGTATGTGTCTATGTGTGTGTGTGGATCAATAGATTAAACCGCCAGATTCATATTGCACTCCAGCGGTCACAAGCCATTCCCTAGCCAACCATGCTCACACGTTATGCACTTCCTGCATGTGACCACTAAAAGGGAACATCTCTCCTTGATGAGAGCACCAAAACATCTCAGAACATCTCCAGAATCCGTCCTTTTCTCACTATCGAAACAACTCAAACCCTCATTGTTGCTCTTATTCTTTCTCGTCTTGACTACTGTAACTCCCTGCTTATCGGTCTCCCACTCTGCAAACTCTCCCCTCTCCAATCTGTCCTGAATACAGCAGCCAGGCTCATCTTTCTCTCCAGCCCTTATACTGATGCCTCTACCCTGTGTCAATCACTGCACTGGTTGCCCACCCAGTACAGAATACAGCATAAACTAATCACTTTCACCCATAAAGCTCTCCACTTAGCTTCACCCCCCTACATCTCCTTCCTCATCTCTGTCTACCACCCTGCCCGCTCTCTCCGCTCAGCTACGGACATCAAACTACAGACCACAATCATCCGAACCTCCCATGCCCGTCTTCAAGATTTTGCACGTGCTGCACCCGTTCTCTGGAACATCCTACCACGTACCATCAGGCACAACCCCAGCCTTCGCAGTTTTAAGAGTGTCCTGAAAATACATCTTCTTAGGCAGGCCTACCAAAACCCCTAATTGCTAACCCCCACCTGCTATCACACATTCTGTCACTCCCTACACTAGGGCACTCACAGGCACTTATCTGTATATAGATGTACTGTCATGGTGGCAGTTTCACCCAATTTTTTTTTTGTAAACCACCTCATATTTATGAAACAAGGCTGGACCATTGTAATTCAGCACTTCTCTCCCTTTGTTTCCCCCAGACACCCTCATAGATTGTAAGCTCTTGCGAGCAGGGCCCTCACACCTTGTGTTTCATCTATAAGTAGCTTTCACTGTGTAATGTCTGTCTTTTGTCTGTAAATATACCCTCTACAGTACATTGTAAAGTGCTGCGGAATATGTTGGCGCTATATAAATAAAGATTATTATTATTATTTTTAAAAAAAAAAGTATACTCGCCTCTCCTCTCTCATCTCGGATCCATTGCTAAGCCATCCTTACTCTCCGCCACTCTTGTGTTTTCTTCTGTTCTCCAATCGAATTATTTTATTTTAACTTGTAACTAATCTCAGCTGCGGCACTTACCAGGTATGTGGACTACAGTGTCCTTCATATGTCCAGGAGGTTCTTGCACTTCATCTTTTGAGTTGCCAATTTCACCATAGTACAAAGCAATCCCCAGCTGCAATATGCGGATAAACATCGGAAGTTGCTGATCGGTGAGGGAGAGTTTCAGGCTGTCGACCATTGTATGAATCTGAATACAAGAACACATGGTCAGGAATGGTTACCGTCTTCAAGGCCTCTCTATGAATTTAACAGAACCAAATTACAACGGACCAGGAAAAATCACAAAATAAAACTTTAAGGCCGCAGCCGTTGGTACCATTATGGGGTTCATATGACACTTTGATCATTTTCAAAGTATTTTTGGAGGCAGGAGGAACAAAATATAGCAATTCTGGTAGTTTTTTTTTATTTGTTACAGTGGTCACCATGCCGTATAAATGACATGTCAACTTTGCTCAGCATCGTTAGGCCACGTTCACACGGCTTAATTGCAGGGCGTAATTACGCCCCTCAATTACGCCGTGTGGACGGGGGCGGCGCGAGGGTGGGAGCGGGAGCCAGGCACCTCGTCGGCCCATAGACTATCATTACTAGCAGCGCATATACGCCGCTAGTAAATGACATGTCACTTATCTCCCCGCCCCGCGGATTCGCCAAGCGGGGAGAGGAGACGTAATCCATAGTTTTCTATGAGAACTGTGGATTACTGTAATGACTGGGCTCTATTTCAGCCCGTAATTCGCGCAGTACGCCGCGAATTACGGGCTGAAATACGTGCCCAAATAAGCCGTGTGAACAGAGCCTTAATACGATTACAGTGATACCAAATTTACAGGTTTATGTTTTACACAGGAAAAACACTTATTTAAATAAGAAATTTTTTTGATGCCCAAAATCTGAGAGCCATAACTTTTTTATTTTTCTGTGTCTGAAGTTGTGTATCGGCTTGTTTTTTGCAGGTCGAGTTAAAGGGGTTGTCTCACTACATTGATTCATCTTGCCCAGTCCTGTTTTCTTAGTTTTAGTTTGAATTCAGGGACGTGTTTACTGGCTTCCACTAGGCTGCGGTAGAAGCCAGGTCTGTAGATATAGCAACCAGTGGTAATAGTCTATCATGAGAGATTGAACAGGTCTGTAGCTATAGTGACCTGAGGAGCTGATGCAGCCCGTACAAGAGGGGATATCTAGGAATAGGTAGGACACTGTTAATGGACACATATTAAAAAGTGACTTGTTTTTGCAAGATCTTTAACATAAAAAGTAATCCTTGTAGTGAGACAACCTCTTTAACTTGATCAGTATCACTTGGGGGACATGGCTTTTTGATCTCCTTTTAATCAGTTTTGTGGGAGTGAAGAGGAAGAAAATACAGCAATTTTAGTAGTATTTTTAAAGGGGTTTTGCCAGGACGTGCCTTATCTGCTAAGTAGTAAATGTAAACAAAGCCACGCTGAGCTGAGAGAGCGAGAGAGAGAGAGAGACTGCCAGAGCGCAGAGCTGCATAAGGGATCGTGTGAAATGTTCACTCAAATAATCAAACTACAACTAGTGGATTCTGTATACAAACGACAACAGCTTTCTCCACAGCAGCTTGAAAGTTCCTTCATGTTTCCTGTCATCAGATAAAGCAGGGATCTACTCAGATAATCACACTGCAACTAGTGGATTCTGTATACAAAAGACAACATATTTCTACCCGGTGCCTTGAAAGCTTCTTCAGCTCCCTTTCATCAGATAAGAAGTGTGCTCTGCGCAAGCCCGGCCAGCAGCTCGTCAGGTCGTATCTAATAGAAGCTTTTAAGTAACTAAGGGCAGGTAAGGCAGCCTGTAGCTCTCTCAGGCTGCAATTTTTGTAATCACATATATTTAGAAAAGTGATTAAATACCTATTTTGGAGGATCCCACGTCAACATTACATCGTGGCAAAACCCCTTTAATTTATTTTTTACAGCGTTCACTGTTCATTATTCGTGACATGTTAATTTTACTATGTGGGTCAATTACAGGGATACCCAATTTATATTGTTTTTTATGCTGTAGCACTTGGAAAAAAATTGTGTAAATTGTGTGCAAAACAATATTTATGTATCACTATCTACCGATAGCCACAACTATTTTTTTTTATACAGAGTGGTGTAATTGCTTTTTTTGTGGGATGAACTGATGTTTTTCATTGGTACCACTTAGGGGTTTAAATGATTTTTTTCATGACTTTTCCATTTTATGTGCAGCGGGATGAGAGGAGGGGGGAAAAACAAATTTATAGGCTACGTTGTTACACACATGGCGATACCAAATGTGTGTACTTATTCATTTTTGATCTTTTTTGGAGCATTATCGTTTGTGATGGGGAAAGGGAGTGTACTGGCCTTTACATTTTCCACTTTTTTTTAGTTTAAAATTATTTACACTTGCCCCATAGGTGACGTGAGGCAGCGATCGGTAGTTCGCTCTTACAATACATAGCAGTACATGCCTGTATTGCTATGTATTGTAAATGTCAGTCACCATTGTGACTTCACACACAGCGTGGGTTCTCATGGAAGTCATTGGCACCCTGGGAGTGATCGTGGCATCTGAGAGGGTTAATCGCCACTGTTCCAAGTGACAGTGCATGAACCCAGCTGTATTACACGGCTTACTTCATGTGCTGATCGTGCAAGCTTTTGGACGTTTAGGAAAAGCCGATTTCGCAAAGTGACATGAACGTCCTGAACGTCCAAATCTGCAAAGGGGTTAAAAGGGATATTCTCATCTCAAACAATTATGGCATATTGAGAAAATACACTATAAAAGGTCTGGTAGACACAAATTCTACCTCAGGGGCCTACAGCTAATTTACGGATGGGTGCCCAAAAACCCCCATGCTGAACGGAGAGGTAGCTGTGCATGCAAAGCTCTTCCTGTTCTTTTCCATGGGATTTTCAACACAAACAGAAACATGGCCATACTCACAGCTAGTAAAGCTGAAATGAGACTGAACACAGCATAGAGGCAACATGGGCCCCCATGCTATTCAAGAAAAATACCCAGGTGCAGCTGGATGGTGGTAATCCATATATCTCTCCACTAGGTGGACAGAAAGCTGCACCTTAAATTGACATCTAGTCACATAGCATGCAAAAAAGCCAAAACGCCACAGTACCATACGTTGGGAGACTAAACAGATGCATAAATACCAGTAAGACAGCCGCTCGCACACCTTTCATGCATGAGGGGGCGGCTGCTGGTATTCTACTTGCATCCAATCCCCAGTACTGTTGGGCAAAAAAAACTATTTTCACATACTGTAAAAATATCAAATATGAGGTATTGGTTAACATAATGGCCACTATATTGTAAGCCTGCAAGCCTCTTCCGGCTCCTCATTATTGCAGGTTCCCAACACTCCCTTAAAATCACAAAATTTTTCTTTAATAGCATGGGGGCACATGTTGCATCTATGCTGTGTTCAGTCTCATTTCAGCTTTACTAGTAGTGAGTATGGCCATGTTTCTGTTTTTCTTTTGAGTTAAAAAAATTTTTCCCCTTTTTCTGTATATTTTGTGATTTTAAGAGAGTGTAGGGACCTGCAATAAATGAGGAGCCGTGAAGGAGGCTTGCAGGCTTACAATATAGTGGCCATTATGTTAACCAATACCTCATATTTGATATTTTTCCAGTATGTGAAAATAGTTTTTTTGCCCAACAGTACTGGGGATTGGATGCAAGTAGAATACCAGCAGCCGCCCCCTCATGCATGAAAGGTGTGCGAGCGGCTGTCTTACTGATATTTGTGCATCTGTTTAGTCTCCCAACGTATGGTACTGTGGCTTTTTGGCTTTTTTGCATGCTATGTGAATAGATGTCAATTTAAGGTGCAGCTTTTTTTCCACCTAGTGGAGAGATATATGGATTACCATCAATCAGCTGCACCTGGGTATTTTTCTTTAATAGCATGGGGGCCCATGTTGCCTCTGTGCTGTTTTCAGTCTCATTTCAGCTTTACTAGCAGTGAGTATGGCCATGTTTCTGTTTTTCTTTTGGATTTTCAACACAGCCACGTGAACGTTCTTGGCTGTACCATTAACTCCTACTAAAGTAAAAGGACAGTGCGCTGTATGCAACTACTTCTGTTTTAGCAAGGGGGAGTTTAGGTGCCCATTCTTAAGATACGTGGTGGAACCTGCACTAACCAGACATTTATTGAAAATCCAATGAATATGCCACAAATGCCTGAAAAAGGAATAAACCTTTAAGCAGTCGGACCTGTTCACTAGCAGTCTACTGCATCACTTTTATAGAAATTTATAAAATTGCCCTATTTAAATCAGACATACTGCAGAAACAACTATGCCACTTGTGAACTCAGTCACTCAGTGAAAGTGGTATTCCCATCTCGCCGATTAGCTTTAAAGGGAATATGTCATCAAAAAATGACAAATCGTTTAAGCCCCGTTTTTATGTTAAACACGTTTTTAGGAATTGCTTTTTTTTTTTTTCATATCACTTTCTATATGGTTTTAATAATTCTTAAGTCCTGCAGTTTTCACTTTTGCCACTAGGCCTTGTTTGCACTGCTTTAACAGCAGTCAGAGAGATGCTTTACACCAGGCATCCTCAAACTGCGGCCCTCTAGCTGTTGGGAAACTACAACTCCCATCATGCCCACTGTTATAGATTATATAAATGCATGATGGGAGTTGTAGTTTCCCAACAGCTAGAGGTCCGCAGTTTGAGGATGCCTGCTTTACACCATTTTCATGCACATAGGAGTCTTAAGACTGACTCAGTCCCATTGACTTCTATAGGAGTGCTTTCTAGTCATGCTCTGTGACCTGGGAAGTAACTGTGCAGGAAAGTGAAAGGGTGAACTGTGACTACCTCCTCTTGTGATTGGTGGATCCTGTGTTATCTATTCACACTAGTGTCTCCTTTCAGTTTGACCCTGCTTGTGTTAATAATGAGCAGACAACTGAAAATCTCTCTCTACAGAACAGGAAGTGTCAGACTATTATTAGGCTTAGTGGCCAAAGTGAAAACTGCAGGACTTAAAGGGGTTTTGCCACCATGTAATGTTGATGTGGGATCCTCCAAAATGGGTATTTAATCAATTTTCTAAATATATGTGATTACAAAAAGTGAAGACTCTGAGAGCTACAGCATTTCTCAATCCCCCTTAGTTACCTGAAAGCTTCTACTAGACACAGAAGGACCAGAGGAGCTGACAGGCCGCGCTTGCGTGAAACACTTCTTATCTGATGACAGGCAAAATGAAGGAGCTTTTAAGGGACAGGGAAGAAAGTGCAGTCTATGAGGCTGTGTCTTGCTGTATTGAGAATCCACTGTTGTACTATTATTTCACTTAAGTTTTGAGACGCTCCCTTATTCCTCACTCCTTACTCACTCCCTCCCTCTCAGCCCTGCAGCTTTCATGACTCAGCGTGATTTGTTGACATTCTCCCTGTGCTGATAAGGAGAGGTAAGTAACTTGCGTCCTGGCAAATCCCCTTTAAGAATCAATAAAAAATATTGAAAGTGATATGGAAAATTTTAAATAAATATAACCAAAAATTATTAAAAAATGTGTTTAACATAAAAACGAGAGCTAAACAAGTCATTTTTATGACAGATTCCCTTTAAACATGTAAGCAAACATAAAAAAAACCAGATTACCAAATACATTTCTGCTCTGACTTTGCTTAAATTCAAAAGATACAGCAGTTTGTATCTCCTACTTGCTTTCAGATGGAGTCCTAGGTTAACCTAGGACACGTCTCTCTACTCTAGCAGTGGTTGGAATGGCAATATCCCATCCTGCTATGTCTTGTGAATAGGATCAAAATTTACAGAGAAAAATTTTAACCTTTTATGATTACTAGGAGACTGCAGTAGCCCTGTGCCTTGATGCTAGGTCTGTAGTGAAAATGTTATCTTTGTATGTAAATACACAGACAAAAGTATGTTTTAGCAACTTTTAAATTTTTCTTTCTTACCAACAGCTTTTTTTTCCTTTTTAAATGACAGATAATGCTCTGCTAGCTCAGATTTATAGCCAGACATCCTGCTTAGTCCTATCCCCCTCCCCCCTTCAAATATGAAGGAATCTGTGATGAAAGTTTTGACAGAGGGTCTCCAGCACAGATGCAAATACAACCTTTCACATATAGACTTTCAAGTGCACGTAACTGTAATGCAACTACCTTGATCAATGCAGGCATTTTGGAGTTAAGGCTGTCATATGTAAAGTGCAGGCGGGTCCGGAATGAACATTTGTACAGAAGTGGATCTTGATAAAATTCTATTTTTCCGCTGGCATTCCTCTTGTCAAGACAAACTGTGCAGTCTGAAAAGTTGATGACTTTCCTGAGAACAAGCTCCGTGGCTGTAAAAGAAACACATTAAATTATACATAAAAGCCCTATGCTCCGTGTGAGGTCCATTAAATAACCTTTTAGTTTAATCATAATAAAAATTAGCACTAATCAAATTTGCTACATTTCCCAATTTACAACCTTTTACAAACTCTACAATTTAGTTTGGAGGCGACTTTGCAAAAATAATTACAAAACTATAACAAGACCCGCAACCATAAACACATAGTAAAACAAATAAAGCAAAATTTAAAAAAAATATATATCCACCGACCATAGAATGAAAGGAGTTTTTCCGTAATTTACATACTTTCAGTGGTTGTCAAAATGTAAAAGAAAAAATGTTAAACTCTGCGCATAAAAAGACTAACATTAAGAGTTACAGCTCACCAGAGATATCCATAAAAGCTCGGTCCCAGAACTCATCCACCGTGTAACATTCTGCACAAGTTATGTTGACGGACAGGACGATATCATCCTCAACGTACTTTAAGATCAGGTTATTCACCACAATATTCACATTGTTCACAACTCGACGGATTAAACTCTGGACATAACCTGCAAGAATGGAGAGGCAATGAAGAGTCTGGAATAACACGACACAATATCAGCAGCACTCTACAAGCACACAAAAAAAGTCAAAGGGGACATGGAAATTTTTGGAAAAAAACATTTCTGCTACATTGGAATATATGAAAATGTTGAGGTTCTTCGTGTAAAAATTTGATCAAAACTGTAATAAGCCCAGCTATCAACTTCAAGTTGACCTTAATTCAGATGGGAACCTACGCTATATTGGTACACGCGGGTGTGGCATCTGAACAGAGGTTAACTTGTTGTTGTTAGATGGGCTTATTATAGTTTTGATCAAAAATGTACACTAAGAACCTCAAAGGTTCCCTTTAGACGCTGCTTGCAAACATGGCTGTGGCGTCTAAATGAATGAAAAACGGTGCCACGCACCGTTCTTCACTCCGATCGGGACATCAGCGATGAGATCGCCGAGTCCCGCTGGGCTAACATGGCAGCTGCCATGGTCTCTTTGGCCCCACTTCCGGGCCCCGGCAGGAAGTGGGGAAAACGCCATCTTGGTACAGCCTAATGCATTGTCTATGCAATGCATTAGGTTGTATTTACGATCGCGTCCCCTAGTGGTGAAGCGCCCTAGGGGAACTCAATAACAAAGTAAAAAAAAAAAAACTTTTAAAGTATAAAAAAAATATAAAGTATTAAAAGTTCAAATCAGCCCCTTTTCGTCATTTTACAAATAAAAAAAAAAGAATAAAAAAGTTGCACATATTTGGTATCGCCGCATCCGAAAAAGTCCAATCTATTAAAATACAACATCATTTATCCTGAACGCTAAACACCGTAGAAGAAAACAAAATTCAAAAAGCCAAAATTGCGTTTTTTTGGTCATGTCCTATAAAAATTGGAATAAAAGTGATCAAGAAAGTTCCATGCATTCCAAACTGCAAGCAATAAAAAGTACGCTTCAGCCCACAAAAAATGCCCCCTCACTGACGTCCATAGGTGTTAGTAAAAAAAATGTATTGGTCGCACAAAACAGCACCGCGGCGCAAATTTTAAATATAGAAAATTTTGGAATTTTTTTTAAGCCACCAAAACATAACGGAAACCCTACATGTTTGGTATTGCCGGATGCGTATCAACCGGTAGAATACAGATAACACATAATTTTTACTGAAAATTGAACGCCGCAAAAACAAAACTCACGCAAACATGGCGCAAGTGCTTTTTTTCACATTTTGCCCCACTTAGAATTTTTTTGTGGCTTCCCAGTATATTCTATAGTAATATGATTAACACTACTGGAAAGTAATTCTTGTCCCGCAAAATAAAAACCCTCATATGTCTACGTAGGTGGAAAAATAAAAATGTTATGGCTTTTGGAAGGCAAGGAGGAGAAAAAAAGTTTAAAATTATTTTTTTTTTGGAAGTGTTAAAGAGAACCTGTCACATAGTTTATGCCCCCTAGCTGAGGGCAGCACAAGCTATTGTCAGCCCTGCTGTTTCCAGCGCTGTGTCCCTTTTTCTGGAAGATGCTGTAGTTTGAGTATTTAGTGCTCAAACCTGCAGTTTTCAGCCAGAAAAGAGTCAGTCCTTTAAAACCCCGCCCATATGATGCTAGCCCCGCCCACCTCAACTGAAAAACCTATTTCTTTGAATAAGTAGAAATGTGAATAACTGTCAGCTAGCCCCGCCCACTGGCAGTTATTCACATGTTTCTACCTATTCAAAGTAATAGGTTTATCAGTTGAGGTGGGCGGGGCTAGCCTCAGGTGGGCGGGGTTTAAAATGACTGACTTTTCTGGCTGAAAACTGCAGGTTTGAGCACTAAATACTCGAAAGCTCCAGCATCTTACAGAATAAGGGCATGTTTACACGACTGGTTTGTCCGCGGGTTCAGCCGCGGCCAAACCGCGTCCTACCCTCGCCGCAAACACGCGTCTCCCGACGCGGGGGTGGTGCGCCGGCGCTGGGCGTGGTCTCAGCGCGGGTGGGGGGTGGCTTGGGGTGCGGCTTGCGGAGAGGGTTTGCCCCCACGCAAATTAATAGGCAGGGGTCAAACCGCGTCGCGAGCCGCAGGCCAGCCGCGCACCACCCGCGGCGACACCCGCTGAGAACTCCCTGTCAAAAATTGACAGGAGTGTTCTCACACACGCGCGGCAAGGCAGCGGCCCCCAAAGCCGTGGCCAGACCCGGGGGCGTGTGAATATTAACGCGGTTTCCAATAGGAAACCATGTTAATGAACTAAGCGCGATTTGGCCGCGGTTTTGGCCGCGGAAACCGCGTCGGAACCCGCGGCCAAATCCATCGTGTGAACAGGGCCTAAGGGACACAGCGCTGGAAACAGCAGGTCTGACACTACCTTGTTCTGTCCTCAGCAAGGGGGGCATAATCTGTGTGACAGGTTCCCTTTAAAGGGTTAATAGAAAGTTTAACATTCACACAATGTATTTGCAGGGCGTACTTCGGCGTGTAATCGTGCTGCAATGCACCCAAAATAAGCCCTGCAAATACGGTAAAAATCTTAGCACTCATTGATTGCTATGATAAACTGCCGTATTCCCGAAATGAAAGTGAATGGAGGCCGGGCCAGAGCGCTGTTGAAAGCGGCGCATACTTTCAACAGTAGTAATACTGCAGCGCGCAAACAGTCCACGCGCCGCAATTCGCAGTGTGAACGCCAGCTCACATATTTTTTTATTCCCACTGTATTAAACTGGGAAAACAACGTACGCTCTCTCTCTGCTAGCGCAAAAGACGAAACAATCGCTTTCCACATCATGCTGTGCACGGATTATTGTTTTTGTTATAAATCGCTTAAGGTTTCCAACTTTATGAAGTCATAGTATAAGAATAGCCGGAGATTAACGTGGTATGTGTTGCAGTGATCGGCACTTACTTCACAGCTTCACATGAAACAACAGTTTACTCTATAAGGCCACTTAAAAGATTTACAAGCAAATATCAAGTGAATAAAAAATAAAAAAGCAAAGCATAATTCACAATCTAACAAACATAACTTTTACTACAGACCTAATAAAAGACGACTGCTTTGTTTCTACAGAGGGGAAAATATGAGTCATATCTGAACCTAATTCACACTGTGTATCAGAAGGTTACAGGCGCTTCTAACCATAAGGCGGTGCTTGCCACCTGCTAACCTGAAGTCCATGAGCAATGATTGTCTCTATATAAATAAAGCAACAAACACAACGGTCAGAGCTAAGTACTGCTGGGCAAGAGGCGACTATTTACCTGTACATGGAAAATATTAGGAAATATTAGCTGGGCCAATTACTACACAGAAATAAACAGGCACAGATTGAACAGATGTGCTACAAACCATGACCTTCCGCTAGGACACTTGAGCAAATATCCCCCTCTCGTCATTCAGACAATGTTTATACACTGTGATTGCTAGGAAAACTAGGATTCCTGAACATCCTATGCTGCGAGAGAGGACTCGTCCAAATGTTATTAGCTTGCAGAGAATAGCTCATCGGACAGATAAACACATTACGCTTTACATGGTAACTATATGGAGGTAGATTTACTAATATACAAACACCACATAGAAAAAATATTATGCCGGGCAATGAAGAAAATATTACAATATACAACAAGATAATATCCACATACAAAAATATTATGCTGAGCAATGAAAAAATATAACTATTACAATAAACAAGATAATATCCACATACAAAAAGCATTAACCAAGAGTGTACACACCCAGGAGAAACGCTCAAACATCCCTGTGAACAAGTGCAGGCGAAACACAAGTTAGGCTCTGTCTACACTGCACAGAAAAACGGCCGGTTTTTTCCAGCGTTTTTCGTTTTCTAAAAACGCTGGAAAAACGACTGTAATCATCTCCCATAGACTTCGAATGTAAAACCGTCCTGCTGTCTACACTGAGCTTCTTTTTTCCGCTCGTTTTTTTTACTGGTCGTATTTTGCAACATGCTCTAAAAAACGCAGAGCCGGGCAGAAAATTAACTACAGGAGTCTATGGAAAGCGCCGGACGTCTTTTGGCGCGTTTTCGCTGCGTTTTTTTTGCGCGATTTTTCAATGAAAACCCTCCCAGGAGACCCAAGTTCCACCTATAGTGGGTGTAACAAAGGTTATACCTGATCAAATCTGCATACAAGTGTCTGCTGTGTCCTTTTTGTACATTGTGTAATAAAATGATCATTCTGTGGTCCCTAACGATTTTTGCGCAATTCATATATTTTTCGCTAAAAATAATTTTTTTATGGATTTTGGCGTCAAAATCCGTTTTTTTTTTGCGGATTTTGGTGCTAAAATCCTCTTAACATATTTTGGCGCTAATAAAGTTATCTTGCTTCTGACGCCAAAAATACGCTTTTTTTTTACGGATTTTGGCGCCAGAATCATTTTTTTATTTTTATTTTTTTTTTTTTTTTTTTTCAGATTTCGGCGCTAAGATCAATATCTTTAACAATTTTGCCGCTAATAAAGTGATCTCACTTCTGACACAAAAAATAGTTTGGTTTTTTTTTTGTTTTTTTTTTTTAAGGAATTTGGCGCAATAATGCGTTTTTTGGGGGGATTTTGCTGCTAAAAATCCTTTTCTTTACAGATTTTGATGCTAATACAGTTATCTTGTTATATGGAAAGATAATGTGGGTTTTTGTGGATTTTGGTGCAAGAATCTGGTGCAAAATTTAATAAAGCAGTAGCACGCAGCAGCACACAAAGGACAATGTGCTCACAATGGCTTCAGTGATCTAAAGGAAGTGACTACTTAACATGTTAACTCCAACTGTAGGGTGTAGCTTACATCCAATGGCTTAATTTGTGCATACATTAAAAAGCAGAGCAAAGACGCTCCAAAAAACGCTTGAAAAAACGCTCCAAAAAAACGGCCGTTTTTTCAGCTGCTTTTGACAGGCAGTGGACAGAAAACTCAGTTTCATGAACGTTTTTAGTAATTCGTTTTCAGGTCGTTTTTTGTCCACTGCAGCGTAGACATAGCATTAGGGTCAGGGGATGCGCTCTTCCCACCTACCTTCTATGGGGTCACTCTTGATTGCTGCTTTATTTATTCAGGTCAGGCATTGTGGTTTTTGGATAAGCTATGTAGTATGTTCATGTTATTAAAGCGATCTTTTCTGTATTCTTACCCAATATATACTATCTGATATACCAGATCATTCTGAGAGCTCTGGGAGAGTTTGTTTGAACGTTTCTTCTGGGTGTGTACACTATCTTGGTTAATACATTTTATGAGTATGTTCACACGGTATAATTGCGGCACGCATTTCACCGTGTATTTACACTTTAATACAGGAAAGCTGCGCGCCGCAATTACGGTAATGCATAGTTCTCAAACTATGGTTTACTCCTCCTCTCCCCGGGCGTACAATATGATCGCATTGTACACGCAGGAAGATAAGTGACATGCATGTAATTCATGATCTCCGAGGCTCGACACAAAGCATTTCTGTGTGTCTTGAGATACAGAACTACTTCGCTTCCTGGCAGCAAACAGATGTAGAACTGCAGAATTTTCAAAGAAAATGTAATGAAAATATTCTATAAAAAGTGCCTAAAAAAGGGTATTGTTTAGGACGTAATAATTTTTCACTGGTCAATGCCTTTAAAGAGTGGCACGTTCTTCCGAAAATCAAGTAAAGCTCACAGAGTTTTTCGTTATTCACAATTGTACCAACTGTATATTTCTATAAGGCCATGTCCCCACGGCACGGATTTTCCGCCCTAAAAACATTAGGGACGGAATATGTGCAAGTCAATGTGAAGGGGGAGGGCTTATCTCCGCTCATCGCGGAAAAAAGCCAACCGGTATTTGTCCATTGCCGTGTAAATGGGCCCTTAGGGTCCAGAGTTCAAATCTGACCAGGGACAACATTATTATTTATTTTAAAGAGCTATTAATTCCAGGGTGCAGTACATTTGAGGGGGGATAGGGTGTGTTCTCAGGGCACACACAAAATACTGGTTGAATTTTACGACCGATATTTTGTCTTTTTTTGGCATGTAGGGTACACCCACATGTTTGTGTTCTGCCTGAAAACCAGGCTGAAGAATGAACATGTTCTAAGTTTTTAGGAACGCCGGCGGTGTCAGAAAACGTCCGGCGGAAAATCCCTGCAGTGGGGACTGATGAACGGATTTTGTATTTAAATTTATGTAAAAGGTCGACAGTCGCTTTACAGAGGGTTTTCAAATCCAACTGAAAACCCATGCGGAGGGGACAAGCCCTGACATATATAACATAGGTCTAAATAAAGTGGCAACAATAAATTACTAACAACTGGTACAGAGGGAGAGAAGACTGTATCATCATCATTTCTGCAATTAAACCCTTATACCCATTTTCTTTTCTGCTTTTTTGCTCCCCAATGGTTTAAGTTTTTTGTCAACACAGCCATAGTAAAGGCTTGTTTTTAATGGGCCGAAATGTATTTTTTAATGGTGCAATATAATGCACCATAAAATGTAATGTATGAAAGCAAAAAAAACGATTTTGTTGCGATAGAGCTAGGAAAAAAAACAAACAACTAATCTATCATTTATTTTTTCCGGTAGGAAGAGCGGGGTTGTCTTTACGTAGTTCATCCAGCTAAATAAATGACATCACATTTATGCTGCAGGTGGGTGCGATGCCAGTGTTACCAAAGTTACATCAATTTTGTTATGTTTTACTATTTTTAAAAATTTAAAATTTAGAAAAGAAAAAGTCTTCAAACTGTTATTTGTTTTTTTAACCCAAACCATTTTTTTCTTCTTTTTAAACTTTTCCTTCATCAGAGCTGCGTGATGGCTCATTTTTCTTAGGGCAAGATTTTGTTTTCACTGGTACCAATTTGGAATGTATACAACTTTTTGATCACCTATTTCACTTTTTTTCTGGGAAGCAGGATGTCAAAAAAAAAACACAATTCCCTCTTTTTTTTTTAATACATAACATGATACTGTATAAGATTGGACTGTTGCATACACAGTGACACCAATTATATTAAGCTTTTTTAGCTGGTTTTTATATGAAAATTGGACATTTTTTTTAGCTTTTTTTTAACACATTTTTTCAGTAACCCTATGGGACTTGAACATGCAGTTGCTTCATTAACATAATCACTATACAGTTGCAGTATGTAGTACAAGCAATCTATTACACCCTTCTATTGCAAGGTATAATAGTACAAACATGGCACCTATGAAGGCAACAAATGGGTGTGGTGGGTCATGATCGGAGGCCACAACGGACTACGACCCACATTCTAAACATTTATACGCATCAGTCTGAAGGGTAGCGGTCTCTGTTCCCACATGCTAAAGGCGGGTACCAACTGTATCTAATCAGCGAGCAAGCCCACTCAATAACCCCTTAGCGCTACAAGTACATACTGGTATGTCTTGGTGCACCATGGGATTTGTTTCCAGGGAGCTGTATAATCAAAAGGGTTCAGATATATAACACAAGACCAGGACAAATACAATTTTAGCACTAAATAACCAACAAACTGACACAGAAGGAGACAGGGCCCTGCTTGTGAGAGCTTACAATCTACAGAGGAGAAGAAATGAGACGGAAAGTGAGGGATGGAGAGGTGTGTATTTAGGTGTGGTGGCAGCACGTTACTGTAAATTGTAGGCTATCCTAAAGAGATGGGTTTTCAGGTCACTGTTGAAAGTTGTAAAGATGGAGGAGAGTCTGACGTGTTCTGGGAGTGAGTTCTAGAATACGGGGGAAGCACGGGAGAAATCTTGGAGACTGTTGTGTAAGGAGCAAAGAGCCTGAATATTCTCCAGGTGTTTCTGTGGGTTTCCTACAGGTTCTTTAGTTTAATCCCCAGCACCAAAAACACACTAAACTAAAAATTTAGGAAGGAAAAAAAGTCTTGAAACCGCTGTTTTTTTTTTTTTTTTACCAAACCAATTTTTTAAAAAACTTTTCCTTCATTAGAGCTGTGTTATGGGTCATTTTAATTAGGGCAAGGTTTATTTTCACTGGTACCAATTTGAAGTGTATATTACTTTATGATCACCTACTTCATCTTTTTCTGGGAAGCAAGATGACAAAAAACCCACAATTCTCGTTTTTTTTTTCAAAAATAAATAGCATGATACTGTATTAGATTGGACTTACACAGTGACACCAATTATATTAAGCTTTTTCTGTATTTTTTTTATATGATAAACGGAATTTTTATTTTAGTATTTTTTATTTATTTTACATTTTTTACATACATTTTTCAGTCACCCTAGGGGACTTGAACATGCAGTTCGGTTTACTCCCCCGCACCAAAAACACACTAATAGGTTAATGTGGACTTGAGTGTGAGCCTCAATGTAAAGGGAGCTATGAAAAGAGTCGATTATCTCTGTTAAAGGGAATGTGTCATCAAAAATGATGTTTTTATGTTAAACACATTTTCTAAGGATTTTTGGTTATTTTTTTATTTTCCATATCACTTGCAATATTTTTTAATAATAATTCTTAAGTCCTGCAGTTTTCACTTTGACCACCAAGCCTAATAATAGTCTGACACTTATTGTTCTGTAGAAAAAGATTCTCAGTTGTCTGCTCAATGTCAGCACAAAGAGGGTCAAACTAAAAGGAGACACCAGTGTGAATAGATAACACAGGATCCACCAGTCACAAGAGGCGATGTCACAGATGACCCTTTCACCTCCCTGCATAGTGACTTCTTAGCAGGTCACAGAGCATGACTAGAAAACTCTCCGAAGTCAATGGGACTGAAGCAGTCTTAAGTCTCCTATGTGCATGAAGCTACTGTAAAGCATCTCTCTGCTGTTAAAGCAGTGCAAACAAGGCCTAGTGGCCAAAGTGAAAACTGCAAGACTTAAGAATTATTAAAAATATTGAAAGTGATATGAAAAATTAAAAAAAATAACCAAAAATTCCTAAAAAATGTGTTTAACATAAAAACGGGACTTAAACAATGACTCATTTTTTTTATGACACATTCCCTTTAAGCCCTGTGGAATATAACCGTGCTATATAGATGAATAAATAAGAAAAATTAATAAATAAGGGTTTCAAATCTCTGGCTGTAAATAATAAATGTTTCCATTCAGTGACTGCAAACAGAGATTTTGAAAATGGTGAGAAATTAAAGTACAATATATATTAAAAAGTAGCAAAACTTTTCATATTACATTGATGAAGTTTTTATCCCCCATATACTAACAGTGAAGCCCTTGAAGAAATCCTACTCAGCTCATCAAACACTGTTTAATTTTGCAGAGTCACAAAATGTAGGAAAAGCGAGTACACAACAACATGAACATTTCTGGCAAATGAACGGCCATAAATATTTCCAGCTCTGGGTCTCAGCGCTCAGAAAGCGCACAACTCTATGACTCAAGCAGATGAATAACAATTTCTGTCCAGAGCGTTAGCCATGATTTAAGAAGTGCTGCAGGTTTGATTTTTCAGTCCTCATCCAAGTGTTTCAGTGTTTCCCCCAATGAAAGACTATTGCTAACAGTGGGAAAAATGCATGAGAATTTATATTCAAGCCCGGGTCCCTCCAGCTGCATCGCAGCCTCCTTGTACTGCGTATTACATTCATCAAATGGCAGAAGAGAAATTATCATGGTTGGAGGCATTTAAAAGCTCTTCCTGAGAACGAAAGGATAAGGCCACGAACACGAGGCTAATTGCCGGAGTAAATGCCGGGACGGATATGGCCCGGCAAATACGCCGGCAGCCGTGCAGCGGGGCAGGGAGGCGGCGGCTCGCCAGCCCCATAGACACACATTATCTACGGCGCGTACTATGAGAACTGTGGATTACCGTAGTTACTTGCACGGATTGGAGCCGTACTGCAGCACAAATACGGCGCGCAGTACGGCTCCAATCACCGCCCAAATAAGCCGTGTGAACGAGGCCTTAAAGTCGAACACTGCTAGCAGGCAATGAATGGGAGCGTTTGTATTAAAGGGGTTGTCTCACTACACTGATTCATCTCACCTCAGTCCTGTTTTCTTGGTTTCATTTTGAATTCAGGGACGTGTTTACTGGCTTCCACTAGGCTGCAGTAGAAGCCAGGTCTGTAGCTATAGCAACCAGTGCTGGCAGCCTATCAGGAGAGAGCAAACAGCTCTGTAGCTATAGTGACCTGAGGAGCTGATGCAGCCCATACAAGAGGGGATATCTAGGAATAGGTAGGACACTGTTAATGGACACACATTAAAAAGTGACTTGTTTTTGCAAGATCTTTAACATAAGCAGCAATCCTTATAGTGAGACAACTCATTTAACATACTGAGACTGCAAATCAGTACTAATCTATTCCCAAATTATAGCAAATGGTTTGTTCTAATTTGTCACTGCCTAGAAAGACCACCACCTGCAGCAGATTCCCTACTATTCTGCTCTGTCCGGACACAAGATAGTTAACAGGGGTTTTTCCACTGTACACATTTATCACTCATCCACAGGATAGGCGCAGGCCCGGACTGGCCCACAGGGAAATAGGGGAAACCCCCGGTGGGCCCCTGAGCATGGCAGACCTGGAGTTTTTTAACTGCATATACATCCTCAGAAGAGGCAAAAAGGATAGAAAGAGAGGCAAAAATCAAGAGGCAAAGTATAGGAGGTATCTATAGTCATTTAAAGCAACTGTAGGGTGGGCCCCTAAAATAAACTCCACCGGTGGGCCCATGAAAACTCAACTGGTGGGCCCTTAGAGTCAACTCCACCGGTGGGCCCTAGGCACCCCAGTCCGACACTGGATAGGCGATAAATATCTGAACACTGGATGTCTCACTGATCACTAAACGGAGACCCGAGGTACAACGAAATCCCTCACTGAATCAGGCACCGAGGAAGGACTTGAGCCGAGAAGTAGTGGAACAAGCACTGTGCTCTGCTATCTTCATCAGTCCAGCAGGCTTTAGGCAGTATAGTTGTGTGTTCAGCCACTGCTCCATTTAAACCTGTTCTTGCTGTGCAAGTACAATGAAGGAGGAAGGGAAACTTTGTGCCCTTGTTATAACAACGGTGGTCCCAGCAGTCAAACTTTTATAACCAATGCTACAGGCAAGTGACAAAGGTCTATAGTGGGAAAATCTCTATTAACGGAACCTGCCGCCCAACTCAAAGGGACTCTGTCGCCATTTTTTTTTTTCTTTAATAATTGTTAAAACAAACCCGATTCATATTCTTTTCCTCTTCGCCATTTTTATTTTACGATTTTAGTTTTCTCAATTCTGTCGTCTATATATGATTGTGGGGACAGCGTTCTTGTCTGCACAGCTTTAACAGCAGTTAGAGAGATGCTTTACAGCAGCTTCATGCACATAGAAGCCTTAAGACTGACTCAGTCCCATTGCATTCTATAGGAGAGTTTTCTAGTCACACTCTGTGACCTGGGAAAAAGTCAGTGTGTAGGGAGGGAGAGAGGGGGAGCTGTGACCATCTCCTGTTATGACTGGTGAATCATGTGTTACCTATACACATTGGTGTCAACTTTCAGTATAATCCTGCTTGTGCTGATAATGCTAGTAGTATAATGTTGTACCGTGTTAGCCATAGAAAGTAGTAGGAGTGTGAAGAAATCCGGCGATACCTTTTAGAGGCTAAGGCCGTGTTCACACGGCTTATTCCTGACGGATTTGTGAGCCGTTATTGAGCTCACAAATTCGCCGTGAATAAGGGCCGGGGGCGGGGCCGGAGCGCGGCGGGGGCGCCGCTCCCGGCCCCATAGACAATGCATTGTTTACGGCGCGTGCGCGCCGTAAATAATGTGCATGTCACTTTCTCCCCCCGCGCGCGGATTCGCCGAGCGGGGAGGAGCGACGGATTCCACTGTTCTCAATGAGAGCAGTGGATTACCGTAATTGCTGCCGTGGATTGGCGCCGTACTGAAGCGCAAATCCGGCGCGCAGTACGGCGCCAATACGTGGCAGAATAAGCCGTGTGAACGAGGCCTGAGTATATTTGATGGTGAGCTTTCGAGAGGACTCGCTCCCTTCTTCAGACATGGTGTTATACAAGAACTGAAAATTTACAGACTTTTTATACACAACAGACATGGACCTTCAAAGGAACTTAGAATCCTTAAAAAAGCCACAAAATGCAATATAAGTAGAGCAGTTATTTACAACAGGTTAAGAAAGAAACAATCTGGAAACTTGTGAGGCGTGACAGGAGGGATCAGTAATTATTTCTTACCTATTTGCTATCAGGAGTGATTTGTTGCCCTCACATTTCATAGATTGTGTGACATGAAGCTGCTATGAATATTCAGTCCATTTTGCAGAGTTTTAAATTTTTACATTAACATATTCCCACTCCTTCCTCTCCCTCTGTGTCTTAAAATGCCCCATTAAGACCATAACCTGCAAATCTTCCATGGAGTGATTTTCTCCAGAGAAATGCGCGGCCACTGGCAGATCAGTTCTGTTGTTGTTAATGGTGAATCTGTGTGAGTTCATTCGCTGGCTGAGTCTCTGCCCTGTTTCTCCCACATAAAGGCCTGTGGTAGGACATTGCATACACATGATCAGACACACCACATTGCTAGACCTGCAGGAAAATGTCCCCCTAATTCTGTGCACCTTTCTGGACTGTGGGACAGGTACACTGTCAGTGGGTGTGGATGTGTCTGCAGGTCTTGCACCTGTTCTGCAGGCAGGGTGAGGTGCCATTTTCAGTTGGGGCCTTCAGGGCGCTCGGGACAATAATACGCCGCAGGTTTGGTGGTTGCCGAAAGGAGAGGAGAGGGGGGACTGGGAATATGTCTTTGAGTCTGTTGTCCCTATGTAGCACAGGTTGAAGTTCCTTGACAATCTTTCGTAGGATCTCCAGCTGTGGGTTGTAGGTTACAACTAGGGGCACTCGTTCTTCCTTCTGGGTCTCTTTGTATGTGAGCAGACTGTCTCTGTTGATGGCGGCCGCTTTGCTGATTTGGTTGTCTGTCAATTTTGGTTTGTATCCCAATCAGAGAAATTTCATCCTCAGATCCAGAAGGTGCTTGTCCAGGTCTGCTTTGTCGGAGCAAATACGATTGTATTTTTAAACCCCTGGCTGTATAAAAATGGATTGCTTTGTGTGTGCTTGGGGTGGAAGCTGGCGTTTCTGGGGTAGGCCGTTCTGTCTGTGGGTTGTGGTATACTAAAGTGAGTAGCCGGGTCTTTGATGTGTATTGGGGGTATCCAGAAAGTGGATTTTGCTCTCTGAATAGGTAAGTTTAAGGTTTGATGGTGGGGTGGAAGTTATTGAAGTCATATGGAATTGAATTAGGGCCTCCTCGCCCGCAGTCCAGATGAAAATTTGATATTCATCAAATATAACGGAGGTACATCATGGATTTGGTGGTGCATGTTGATAAATATACTCCTTCCAGTTCCGCAATAAAGAGAATTGCATATTGGGGCGCACATCTGGACCCCACTGAAGTTCCCATTCGCTGTAGATACAGGTCTTCTCCAAAAGTAAAATAGTTGTGGCTGAGTATGAACTGTATGAGCTGTGTGACTGGTTTTGTTGTGAGGTCTTGTTTCTCTATGTGCACCTGACATTCTGCAACTCCATCCCTGTGGTGTATGTTTGTACACAAGGATTCTACATCCATAGTGGCTAAAATGGTGCCCTCAGGAAGTGGACCGAGGGCATTCAGTTTAAGAAGGTCAGTGGTGTCCTGGATGTTCTGTGCTGATAATGAGCAAACTACTGAAAATCTTTCTATACAGAACAGGAAGTGTCAGATTATTATTAGGCCTAATGGCCAAAGTGAAAACTGCAGGACTTCAGAACTATTAAAAAATATTGAAAATTATATGGGAAATGTAAAAAAAAAAAAAATAACTAAACACTCCTAAAAAAAAAGTGTAAAAACGTGAGTTAAACAATAAGTAATTTTTTAATAACACATGCCCTTTAAGGTACCCTTGCTGAGGACAACATAAGCTAGAGACAGCTTGTGTACCTTATTCTGCAAAACACAGTAATTTCAGTACATTTACTACTACCCTGCCAGAGAGAGTCCACTTCTGAGTCTACCTATTATTGTAAATAGGTAGAAAGCAGTCAATAAGCTGTATGTGATTATCTATACATACACCTAACTGTCTACCGATATATATATATAATATATAACACACACACTCACACGGCCACTTTATTAGTTACACCATGCTAGTAACGGGTTGGGGAACCCCTTTTGGGCCTTCAGAACTGCCTAAATTTCTTCGTGGCAAGATTCCACAAGGTGTTCCAACGTTTGCTCAATTTTGGTACCAAGGGGCCCAAAGAGTGCCAAGAAAATATTCCCCACACCAATGACACCCCCAAACCACCACCTGAACCGTTGATACAAGGCAGGATGGATCCATGCTTTCATTTTGGGTGGACGCCAAAATTCTGACCCTACCATCCGAATGTCGCAGCAAAATCGAGACCATCAGACCATGCAACGTTTTTCCAATCTTCTACTGTCCAATTTCGATGAGTTTTGGGCAAATTGGAGCCTCAGTTTCCTGTTCTTAGAGCTGAAAGGAGTGGCACCCGTGTGGTCTTCGCTGCTGTAGCCCATCTGCCTCAAAGTTAGCCGTACTGTGCGTTCAGAGTTTGCTCTTCGCCTACCTTGGTTGTAACGGGGGCTATTTGAGTCACTGTTGCCTTTCTACCCAGCTCGAACCAGCTCTGCCCATTCTCCTTTGACCTCTGGCATCAACAAGGCATTTCCGCCCACAGGACTGCCGCTCACTGGATGTTTTTTTCTTTTTCGGAAACCTCTCTGTAAACCCTAGAGATGGTTGTGCGTGAAAATCCCCGGAGATCAGCAGTTTCTGAAATAAATCAGACCAGCCCTTCTGGCACCAACAACCATGCCCACGTTCAAAGGCACTCAAATCACCTTCTTTCCCCAAAACTGATGCTCGGTTTGAACTGCAGGAGGGTTGTCTTGCCATGTCTACATCCTAAATGCACTGAGTTGCCGCCATGTGATTGGCTGATTGAAATTAAAATGTTAACGAGCAGTTGGACAGGGGTAAACCCAATAAAGTGGCCGGTGAGTGTATATATATATATATATATATATATACACATACACACACACACATATATGTATATATGAACCAAAAAAACAAAACTTAAATTGCACACTCCCATGGTTGCAATGCAATCATACTAGAATACAGCAACACACTGCAAATGCTAACATATGTACACCTGCATTTGAAGTAACTGATGCAAATGTGAAACAGACCCAAATTGTGCAGTTACTTTAGGAGAAATGTAAAGTCTGATCAACTACCTTTTTAAAAAATAATTGTTGCCTCTGTGAGAACACATGAAATAATACAAACATAATTTGCAGCAATGTACACTATGAGACAAAGTCATTCTTAGGGTCAATCCCAACCGCATGGGTTTTCAGTAGGATTTACAGACTGTTTTTGAATTTACTGCACGGATTTTCACACCGCCAGTGTAATGAAAGACTTGAATTGAATATGTTAATTCTTCCGCCCGGTTTTGGGGCAGAAGATCAACAGTTCAATGTGAAGAGGGGGGCGGCTAGAATATGCAAACCGCAGACACAATCCATCCCCTTACATGCAAAAAACCAGTCAAAATAACGGTCAGAAAATCCCAAAAAGGATCGGGGGAAAAAAACGAGCTGTGTAGACTACAAGTCTTTTTGTTGTATTGAAATCTTTGTGAACTGTTTTCCGTCGAATTGTCAAAATACTAAAACCGCTGAAAATCCAACAGAAAACCTGTGCTGATTAGACATGACCATAGACTCCTTGTAGCTATGTATAGGGTGTGAATTACTGAGAAATAGATCACAATCTAAAAACTGGTAAGAAATTTCCCCTTCAAATAATGAGGGAACGATGAAGGATATCAGACTCAAGGTGATAGAAAAAGGAAGCAGTTAAATTCCCCTGCACAGTACGTCAAGTGCAAATACTGCATGGGGAACTGGGCCACCCTGGGTATGGCCATGTATTAGCCTATGTTTATCTGACCTACTGCTCTAAAGATGTGGCCCGTAAGACTTAGCAATAAAGATGTTCAAGTAATTTACTGCTTCAGTTGCTACAACATAAGCAACACACATGCAATGTAGTTGCAATATAATAACAGAAACACAGCAATGTAAAGAAGCAAAAAAACTTGAAAGACCAAGTTTAACGTCAGTCCTTTTTTATGGTCCCAAAGCATCTGAAAAGAAAAAGAAATAAAACTTTACAACTGGGCTTTAAATATTTCCTGCCATGTTATCCAGCAGCTCTTTTCTTCACACCGTGTTTGTGGTGTAAAAAAAAAATACATGAAAACACTCAACTTTTTTTTAAATGTCAAAAACACCAGAACCCTGACGGACCCCCCTATTAGAGTATGCTCACACGGCTTATTTGGATGCGGTTTTCGGAGCGTTTCCTCGCCCAAAACAAAACATCCAAAACGCCCCCGGTTCATTTAATTGATTCCTATGTAAAGCAGCGCTGTAGTTCACACACGACAAGGTTTTTACGCGCTTCTTTGGAAGCTGTTTTGGGCGCTGAAAAAGAAGTGACATGTCAATACTTGAAGTGTGTTTTAGGTGCATTTCTCTGCACGTTTTTAGAGCGTTTTTCAACCTGGCTATTAATTTGTATGGGTAAAAACAGTATTGAAAACCTCGCCCAAAACCTGGTCCAAAAAAGCGCTAAGAAACGCGTCTAAAACCTCTTCTGATGAAGCATGTTTCAGGCAAAGTTTTGATGCGGTTTTCGGAGTGGAAACACTCCAAAACAGCGTCAAAATCAGCCATATGAAGATACCCTAAAGCTGTCCCCACGGCAGCGGACAAATACCGGTCGGTTTACCCGGCCGGTATGGGCATGTCCCCACTGCAAGGGTTTTCGTCCGGTTTTTCAGACCGTCTGAAAAACCGGCCAAAAATGAGCACAATTGTGCTCTATGAAAAACCCGTGCAGTCCCCACTGCACGGGTTTCCCGCCCGCAGGCCGCTCAAAGAACATTGAGCATGTTCATTCTTCCGTCCAGTTTCCGGACGGAATATGAACACCTCAATGGGAGGGGAGAGGGCTCTTCTCCGCAGGGAGTGCGATGCAGCAGTGACAGCACACCTCCTGTGCCGCGGGATCTTACCGGAAACCGGATCCTGGAGGGAGCAGCTCAGCCAGGGATACGGGAGAGGTGAGTAAAAATTTTTTTTTTTTCACCTAGCCTGGCTGTTTACACACAGGGGGCCTATATATTTATCAATGACTACAGGGGCATAGATGTCTAATAATCACTACGGGGGCATATATGTCTAATAATCACTACGGGGGCATATATGTCTAATAATCACTACGGGGGCATATATGTCTAATAATCACTACGGGGGCATATATGTCTAATAATCACTACGGGGGCATATATGTCTAATAATCACTACAGGGGCATATATGTCTAATAATCACCAAAGGGGGCATATATGTCTAATAATCACTACGGGGGCATATATGTCTAATAATCACTACAGGGGCATATATGTCTAATAATCACTACAGGGGGATATATGTCTAATAAGCACTACGGGGGCATATATGTCTAATAATCACTACAGGGGGATATATGTCTAATAAGCACTACGGGGGCATATATGTCTAATAAGCACTACAGGGGCATATATCTCTATAATAACAGCAGGGGGGCATATATCTCTATAATAACAGACATATGTATATTATATACATGTAGAATGCTGATCAATATTACTCCAGACTGACTGTCAGCTCTGTGAGTCAGCATTATGAATAGAATACTGACTCACAGAGCTGACAATCAGTCTGCAGTTATAAAATACTTGTTACCCCATACTATACCCCTAAATGACACATTATACAGTTTAGTGTGTGTGTGTGTGTGAGATTCTAAACCTCCAAACCCCTCCATAACCGCCCCCACCGAGCCGTGGAACAATTGTCTTCCATAAAACCAGTGGAAAAAAGGTTGGGGGCCACTTTTCTAAAAGATTTGTGGGTAAAGAGTTTGGACTCTGCAGCGTCACCTCCTGGATGTAGCACTCCTCATATCACATCTCAGCAGGCCTTGCAATGTGAAGGAAATAATGTCATGCCAGTTAATTTATTGGCATGGTATTCATCTCTTCTATATCGCAAGGCTCAGTAAGATGTCAAACTACACCCAAAAGATGGCGCTGCAGAGTCCAAACTCTTTTCCCATGAGCCTTTTAGAATATATTTAAATTTCAGTGGCGCGATCTAGGCATATACCTACAGGGTGTCTCACCCTTATGAGAAACATTAGACCTTTTGAGCAAAGTCAAGACGATATCAGGAAAAATACAACAGACAGGGAATTTAGTCCACCCTCAAAAGTCCATCAGAATGAATGGTCTGGGCATCAGCATATCCAAAGTCCCATAGAGTTTTATTGCTCAGACTCGTAAATAATACAAATAGAGCGCAAGGTTTTGGCCAATAATACGGCCTTTTTCAAGCAACTGGCTGTAATGTTGCACTTTTCTGTAATATGTACAAGTCTGAACAATAAAACGCTGACTCTGGTGGCGTTCAGAATATTCATTTTTAGATCCAACAATGTTTCATAGGTTTTTTTTTTTTTTGGTTTTTTTTTTAAGAGGACAATTTCATACCTGTAAGGTACATGGATCACAGGTTGAGAACCTCAACACCAGAACTATAAAATCCAGTTATATTATCCTACTTATTAATACGACAGTACATCTTTAGATTCAGCTTTAGATTCATGCATCCTGTCTCTTCCTGGTTATGCTGTGGGTGGTTCTATAGCAGTCTATAATACATGGGGGAAAAAAAGATTCTTAGTTCACACGTTTTGATCAAAAAATTCTTATGCCACCCCCGGCTTACAACGGGATCTCAAGGCGGGTGGTCCTACTCTATCTTTACCTCTCACTAGAGCCAAATTCAGACTTCTCATTGGGTCAACCGACCTCCATAATCCAGAGAGAAAAATAAAAAAACGCACCAACCTTGCAAGCATACTGAACTGATATAACAAGCTGTGGAGTTGGGCGGGGTGCAAGAGAACAAAATGGAGGCATCCATTCCTCCCTCTATAAATTAAAAGCAATATATGCCAAATACAACGTATAGTTCTGCACAAAAAACATTTCTGAAAAACACAATGTGAACCTGTGCAGAACTATACGTTGTATTTGGTATATATTGCTTTTAATTTATAGAGGGAGGAATGGATGCCTCCATTTTGGTCTCTTGAACCCCGCCCACTTCCACAGGTTGTTATATCAGTGCAGTATGCTTGCACGGTTGGTGCGTTTTTTTATTTTTCTCTCTGGATTATGGAGGTCGGTTGACCCAATGAGAAGTCTGAATTTGGCTCTAGTGAGAGGTAAAGATAGAGTAGGACCACCCACCTTGAGTTCCCGTTGTAAGCCGGGGGTGGCATAAGCATTTTTTGATCAAAACGTCCGAACTATGAATCTCCAAGTTTTTTTCATGTATTATAGTTAGCATAAATGCTTCTTTAGAGGTTTCCATGTATTGTATAGTTCTATAGCAGTGACTTCAATAGAAATTTTTCTGTCGGACTCCGGCAGATTTAACAACATGTTCCTAAAACCTCCAGCTTTGAAAACAGACCAGAAAAAAAAAAAAAAAACTGTACTCTACAGGTGGTTTTTTGTATTGTAGTCTATGTGAAAAGTTCACCAGCACATTTTCAGAGATTTCTAAATACTAAAAACCCCCGAAAATCAGACAGAAAACCTGTGCCGTGCAGATATAGCCTTAGGCTAAGGCCACACAGCACAAGACAAAAAACTTGTTGAAAACCAAAATATAAAAACCGCTTCGAACCCGAGTATTTTGTCCGCTGGGTTTTCGACTAGTTTTTTGGGTGGCTTTTAGTTTTCTGTGAAGGTTTTTGGACAGTTTCTCAGGCAGTCTATGTGAAAAGTTCTCCAAAAGTTCAGAGGTTTCTAAATACTAAAAACCACAGAAAATTTCTGCCGGACTCCGGAAGATTTTACACCATGTTCCAGAAACCTCCAGCTCCGATAAGAAAAAAAGACTTGTGTAGACGAGTCTTTTTTTTTGTATTGAAGTTTATGTGAAAGTTCTCAGGCAGATTTTCGAAGGTTTCTAGAAACTAAAAACCACCGAAAACCTGACGGAGAACCTATGCTGTGTAGACATAGCCTTAGGAATACGAAAGCAAGTCCAGTGTCACAATCACTGAGCCATCAAGCTCGTTGGGGTCTGCTGATATTTGACATCTGCCTATTATTAGACATTCTACATCTCAACTTGAGAAAAGCATTAGTGTTTATAAAAAAAATCCCGCCGCCTCACAGTACTCAGGTAGCTAACCAAGCATTATCTCCTGCTTAAACCAACATATCGACTGAATAAATAGTGCAATTTGCTGACGCAATACATAGAAAAATGTTCCTTCTGCAAACAGAGCTGGTTAGATAATACAGTGCAATTAGAGCCTACAATAAATCACATGAAAAGGGTTGGAAATCCCAAAAGACCAATTTTTCACACATATCTTTATTATTCCATCATCGAGTTACTATGACAGTGTTAAAGCACAATAAACAGCAAGTGAGGGCACTGGCTGAGAGGAGCGTCTCCTGTGAGAAGGAAGGCATGATGGAATGCAGGAGGTCCCAGTGGGACAGCAGTCAAGAAGGAGATAGCCCACTCTCTGTTTTCCACCAAACCGTGACCTCTGGACTAACCATGGCTGCCCTTTTGCCCTTGCTTTAACTAACAGGGGTTGTACAAAGAGGTGAACGGGAGCAAGCAAAAAGTACTTCCTCAAAAAACCAATTGGCAAGGGAAAGAAACATTGCGAGAAGACACCATCCCACATTGCGAGAGGACACCATCCCACATTGCGAGAAGACACCATCCCACATTGCGAGAGACACCATCCCACATTGCGAGAAGACACCATCCCACATTGCGAGAAGACACCATCCCACATTGCGAGAAGACACCATCCCACATTGCGAGAAGACACCATCCCACATTGCGAGAAGACACCATCCCACATTGCGAGAAGACACCATCCCACATTGCGAGAAGACACCATCCCACATTGCGAGAAGACACCATCCCACATTGCGAGAAGACACCATCCCACATTAGACCCATCAAACACAACAAGCACATGCAATTCTCCATGAAATCCTCCACCTTTATCATTGCGCTACCAACCCAGCAGGGAGACATTAAAGGGGTCGACTACATTATTTTTTTTCTCCTGAAAGGACTTGTCTCACTACAAGGATTGCTTTTTATGTTAAAGATCTTGCAAAAACAAGTCACTTTGCAATATAGGTCCATTAACAGGGTCCAACCTATTCCAAGATAGGCTGCCAGCGCTGGTTGCTATAGCTACAGACCTGCTGTCCTCAGCAGCTCAGTTGTAGTAAGTAGAAGCAAGTAGTCTCTGAATTCAAAAATGAAACTGAGAAAACATGACTGAGGTAAGATCAAGCACCCCCTGTAACAGAAATAAGTTGGAAACTGTATATCAGCAACTTATCAATGTAAGGCATGTTTGTCCATTGGGCCCCTCTCCCTTCTGTTTCAGTCACGTGCACACATTACCTTATTTATTCAAAGTTTCAATAAACTGTTCTGGATCTCATTGGGCCTTATGTATCAACCGGTCTAGCAGTAAGACTGTCTTTGTTGACCATAGCTTTCATTTTCCAGAACACTATGTGAAATGAAAGCCGAGCGCTGATTGGGTGCTATGGGCAACAGACAGCCTTCATACATAAGGCCCTACGTATTCACTTTTTTGGGCCTCAGTCGAGGGTATCTCAATACTGCAATGGGGCCATAGGAATCTATGGGGCACACATAAGTCTCAGACTATGCTAGCTCTATTTCCTGATCGTATACGCTTAAAGGGAACCTGCCACATTAAAAAGGCCATTTAATCTGCTGGTGGCATGTTACAGAGCAGAAGGAGTGGAGCAGATTGATGATTAAGGAGTCCAATGGGCAGTGTGATCAGTGATTGACAGCCATATATACGCTTATATGAGGGTATGTTCACACGGCGTGTTGGGTCTGTCTAGACCAGTGTTTCTCAACTCCAGTCCTCAGGACCCACCAACAGGTCATGTTTTCAGGATCTCCCACAGAATGCACGGACCATAATTATATCACCTGTGCAACACTGAGGAAATCCTGAAAACATCACCTGTTGGTGGGTCCTGAGGACTGGAGTTAAGAAACTGGTCTAGACGGACCCAAACAAGCACCTAGCAATGAGCAGTGTGTTTTACACTGCTCGCTATGTAAAACACGTACTGGCGTTCAGACAAGCGATCGCCGATGCGTTTAATTGCGTCTTTCGGATCCGTTCTTAGAACTGACATGTCAATTCTTGATCCGAAAGACGCAGCAGACGCCCTACGATAAACTATAGGGTGCGATCCTGCTGCAGCCAAAACGCATCCAAACACGCACTTGCGTGTTTGATGTGTTTTGGATCTGACTGATGCTATGTTTTCGGAAGGGGAAAAGTCTCTCCTTAAGGAGAGGAACCAATAAATTGGCTATGTTTTTGGAAGAGATTTTCGGATCCAAAACCAGATCCGAAAACGCCGTGTGAACAAGCCCTATAAGGAATGCAGTCAGCTGCTAAGACCGCCCACTGGACGCCTGAGCTCCGAATAAGCAGGGATTTAAATGAAGAAAATACAAGTCCTAATCAATCTTTCTCAAATGAAGACCATATCTATCTACTCAGCTCTTCTGCTCTATAACATGCTGCCAGCTGATCAGATAGCATTTTTCAATGTGACCAGCAAAAAAAAAGCATCTACTGCACTTTTGTGTGTAGCATATAAAATGCATACAAATGGGAACTAGAGCAGGCCTAGTCAAAAAAAAAGGCAGCTTGCCCTGTAGATTTCTTTGGCTTCCTATCAGCCCAACAGTATATATTGGGATCCCTTTTTTCACAGTATCACCAATAAAGGTCAAAAATGGGATGTGAATTTTGTTATCTCTACAGATTTGAAGGGATATTTTTTATGAACTTCAATTCAGGGCACTGGACACCTAAGAGCATTCACCATCTCTTTTTTTGCCTTCTTTATCAGCTTAACATTTTTCTTTGATAGGTTGAATTAATGAACCATTTTTGTTTTATTATACAATACATTTAGCAATGCACGGGGGGTTGTGCTCATATTAGAGAGCAAACATTCAATAACTAAAGTGTTTTTAATTGTTTTTGACATTACATTCTGTAAATGGATTACGCCGCTCCTTTATACACTGGGCACTGAATACCAATATATTTTGTAGCAGCTGTATGAACGGTGGCTACATCAGTATTATGGTGGTCCTGGGAATGGCTGCTACAGCTGTGCCATCCCCTGCGACTTGCTACACAAAGAGGTGGAAAAGTGTGCACTGGAAATCTGAATCCAAAATGGCGCCTGCTTTCTGTACTCGTACCACCACTTCTATCACCACTTCTGTCAAGCGGAGAATCTGTCCTTTTCAGTTTGGACTTCATCCAACCCTGCTTGCCATGTGTACGCGCTCACAGGCTTCATAAAATGATCTGGCAGCCCATAGGCCTTTAGTTTGACACCTGTGGTCTTAAAGGGGTTGTCTCACTACAAGGATGGCTTGACCTTGCAAAAACAAGTCACTTTGCAAAATATGTCCATTAACTGTCTCCTACCTATTCCTAGATATCTCCTCTTGTATGGGCTGCATCAGTTCCTCAGGTCGCTATAGCTACAGACCTGTTCAATCTCTCATGATAGGCTGCCTGCACTGGTTTCTATAGTTACAGACCTGGCTTCTACTACTGCCTAGTGGAAGCCAGCAAACACGCCCCTGAATTCAAAATGAAACCAAGAAAACAGGACTGAGGTGAGATGAATCAATGTAGTGAGACAACCCCTTTAACTATGCATTCTGTGTGGCCTGCCTGGATTAATGGCGACTCCGTTTCTGCAGACTATTTCCCTCAAGGTAACTGGATACTTAGATTCTAGTAAGGCTTAAATTACCTTCTTGCATTAATATAAAGGATATGTATTCGCTATAAATCAGAGCATTGCCTGTAGGACTCCTAAAACCAACTGGTGGTCTCTGCAAAGAGAACCACCACCCACCAAGAACCAGCTCAAGGGCTTCTCACCCAGCCGGCTAATCCCGTGCTGTGTACTGACAAGTTCCTTACAGATCAATGTGTTCTCCTTTTTGATGGGATTCTGGCTAGGCAAAAATCCCTTGACTTGCTTTAAGGTTCATTAATGGGTTGGACATTGACTTGGTAACTATATGTATTGGGCTTTAGGGTATGTTCACACAGCCGTATTTCATGGCATAATTGTGCTGCAATACGCCATCGAAATACAGCCTGTACCTATGGTAATCATAGCTCTCAGAGAGCTATGATTAACCTCCACCTTCCCCGAAGCATATTGCGCGCCGGGTGAAGAAGTGACATGTCACTTCTTCCTGGTGTTATATTAAAAATCACAACTAAAGTATATTGTAATAGAGGGAAAAAGAGGGAATTATGGCGCTAGACTGTTGAAGCATAAAATACAGTTTATTAGTACATTAAAACAGGACTACGCGTTTCTCGCTTGATAGTATTTCATCAGGTCCATACCATTCTTCTTGGTTTTAACGTGCTGGGGATAATGGAGGTGAACTGGGCCGCCTCCCCCGAGCACTTTAGAAGTACACAGTGGCCAGCGCACACTTCTAAAACACCCAGTGTCTTGTGGTGCGAACAGGGAGGTGAACATACCCTTAAAGAAACACTGTTCTTCCTTCTGAAGGAAAGTTAGTTTGCAGATCTTTTCCAGGGAGCATCTATAAGACTCTTTAAAGGGAACCTGTCACATAGTTGATGTCCCCCTTGCTGAGGGCAGCACAAGCTAGTATCAGACCTGCTGTTTCCAGCGCTGTGTCCCTTATTCTGTAAGATGCTGTAGTTTTAGAGCATTTACCCCTCAAATCTTATTCATGAGCAGGTGTTAGCTCCACCCACCAAAGGCTAGCTCCACCCACTGACAGTTATTCACATGTTTCTACCTATTCAAAGTAATAGGTTTGTCAGTTGAGGTGGGCGTGGCTAGCCTCAGGTGGGCGGGGTTTGAAAAAAACTGACACTCTGAAGGACTCTTCGAATGACTCTTCTGGCTGAAAACTGCAGATTTGAGCATTAAATACACGAAAACTCCAGCCTCTGACAGAATACGGGACACAGCGCTGGAAACAGCAGGTCTGACACTAGCTTGTGCTGTCCTTAGCCAGGGGGGCAAAAACTATGTGACAGGTTCCCTTTAAATCAGCTGGTGGTCTCAGGAAGAGGAAACAATACCAACCCAAGCTTAAAACAAGTCACAAAGTAATTACCTGGTGGCAAGTCTGGATCGGAGGGGGCCGTTGTTGGATTTTCCTTGGTCTAACTGGAGATTTAGCACTCTCCGTGTTGCTTCGACTAGTAGAGCTTGAACCACAGCTTTCGTGATCATCCTTTAAGATAAAAAAAAAAAATAATATTAATGCAGAAATAATTTATTAAATCTGTGTCAAGGAAAAAACAGCCATTAGGAGCAAATGTTACAGTGTGAAAAAAAACAAATTCCAGCAATGCTCCCCTGCATTCATTCGACAAACGGGCTGCACTCTGATCTGCAATGTATTCCCTGTACTCCTAAGCTCCGATAAACGGAACAGAGGACTCCTGGATACTTCGTTATCATGCAAAGTATTAACCTTTTTTTTTATGCATATGCACAATCCCATACATGTGAAAAATCAGCGTTACTAAGGTCTACAAAATGGCACCATCATCAGGTGAAATTTTCTGTCTCAAACACACTTTTAGGCCATGTTCACACGGCTTAAACATGGACGTATTTCAGTCCGTAATTACGCGCCGCAGTGAGCAAATTACGGGCTGAATACGTCCTAGTAACTACGGTAATCCACAATTCTCATAGAGAACTATGGATTACGTCTCCTCTCCCTGCTCGGCGAATACGCCGCGGGGGGAGATAAGTGACATGTGAATTACCAGCGGCGTATACCGCCCGCTGGTAATACAAGTCTATGGGCCGGTGAGGTGCCGGCTCCCCGCTCCCGGCCACACAGCGTAATTGTGAGGCGTAATTACGCCCCGCAATTAAGCCGTGTGAACCTAGCCTTAGGGTACGTTCACACGGCTTATTTTGCCACGTATTTCCATGCGCATTTCGCTGCATATTGCTCTTTATACGCGACGAAATGTGCGCCGCAATTATGGTAATCCATAGCTCTCGTAGAGAGCTATGAATTACGCTTCGTCTTCCCGGGCGTACAATACGATCATATCGTACGCCCGGGGGAGAAGTGACATTTCAATTGACAATGCACGACCAATGTGTGCTTTCAATACGCACTGGGCTTGTCCCCCACGGCAAAGATTTTCAGTCTGTTTTACAGACGGTTTTCGGATTTGAAAACCATCTGTAAACAGACGGTCAACGTTTTACATTGATTTTGATAGAAAATCCGTGCAGCTGTTCACACTGCACGGATTTTCCGCCGGACAGTTTCTTCCACCACCGGCGTTCCTAAAAACTTAGAAAATGCTCATTCTTCCACCCGGTTTTTGGGCAGAATATGAACATGTGGGTGCGAAGGGGACAGCTTGAATCCACAAACCAAGGGCAAAAACTATCTTCCTGCTTGACAAAAGAAGACTAAATACCAGTCGGAAAATACGACCGGTATTTGGTCTTTGCTGTGTGAACTTTTACGTGGCTGACAAATTCCCAATTCTCTGTCCACCCCTCATACTAAAGAACAAGCATTGCTTGGAGATGAACTACAGTAGATAATTTGTTCCTGGTCAGTATCTATTCAGAAGCCATTTAAAACACTTTGAACAGCCATGACCCTATTAACACCGCCATGAGGCTTTATACACAAGACTACTCAAGCATCCAATGTACACAACACAGCAAACCAAATGTTCCAAAAAGGAGAACAAAACCTCAATTACGGGTCAAAAGGTTAAACAGAGTAGTGAAAAGTGGAACATCTTAAAGCTAACTAAATAAATGGAAGAAACCCAATCCAGTTTTATCAGGAGGCTCTCACAATTTGTCTTATAATGATTTCCAGAAACTGAAGCTGCCCTCACATACTAATTAAAGGTGATCTATGAAGAAAAAAAATTCACTGGATGCCCCAGACACTGATCAGCTCATCCCACCGGATCTCCAGAATCAGGTCTACCATTCAGATAAGGGCGACGTTCGTTAGGTGCATAGGACACGAGCCAAATTCAGCTCAGAATCGCTTTCCAGGAGGCTTGCGGCAAATAACCAGGGTTGAGATTGTGGAAACGTTATATTGTTAAATCCTTATTTAATTAGAGTTGTTGGCTTTTGTGGTTTTGAAGAAATCTAAAGTTAAACAAGCTAAATAATAAAGTCTCACATTAGTCCTTACTGGATTGTAACCACAGTGATAATTATCTGAACGCGCCCCTGGCTACATTTACAGGGTCATTCTCTTACCAGTAACGCTGTAAAGTTTTTAGAAGACATCAGGTTTTCTTGGAGATTCTCTATTATTTCAACTATATTCTGTAATCTACCAATTCAGATTTTGTAAGAGCATTCCCGGCCCAGGTAATGCTGCAGAGTCTTCCAGACCAGCCAAATTTTCTCTCTGACTTTGGATATTACTGAATGCACTTGTGATGTTACTGTATCAAGAATTTATCTACAACGATTACAAGCAATATGACATTACACAACAACATATGTGCACATTTTAGGGCCTTGTCCCCAAGGCACCGGTTTGCGGCCATTTTTTCAGACGGTTTGCGGTTTTGAAAAAAGTTTGAAAAACCGGCCGCAAACTTTTACATGAGCTGCTATGGAAAACCTGTGCAGCAGTCCCCACTGCAAGGGTCTTCCGCCTGGCGGATTGTAGGACCGCCGGCGGGCCGAAAAACATTCTTCGGGCATGTCCCCACGGCACGGGTTTGCAGCCGGTTTTTCAGACTGTTGGTGGTTTTGCAGACAGTCTGTAAAACCGTCCGCAAAAGAGCACAATTGTGCTCTCTGGAAAACCCGTGCAGCAGTCCCCACTGCACGGGATTTCCGCATGCGGGCCGCCCGAAATACATTCAACATGCACAATCTTCCGTCCGGTTTTTGGACGGAATATGTGCAAGTGAATGTGAAGGGGAGAGAAAAGCCGCCCACCCCCCTCCCCTCTCCCGCGCTGTGGGCATGTTACACACACCGGACAACTACCGGTCGGGTAAACCGACCTGTATTCGTCTATTGCCATGTTACCAGGCCTTAAATGGTCATTCTTCCGTCCAGTTTTTGGACAAGTGAATGCGAAGAGGGAGGGCTTTTCACTGCCAATCGCAGAGAAAAGCCATCCCCCGGCGGATGTGTGCACGGCACAAAAACAGGACAAATACTGGTTGGATAAACTGGCCGGTATTTATCCTGTGCCGTGGGGGCGCACCCTAATGTTTCTGTGCTGTTTTTGCATGGTGTACTAATGTACTACTCTGTAAGGTATTTATTTTTTCATACTTTGGCATTTCACCTATGACGTCCATTTTATCCCTACAGTCTCAATGATTTTGGGATGTCTATCCCCTCATTATTCAATCCCAGTATCCACCAGTAGATCAATAATAGACTAGGAGCACCTTATTGGTTCACTTGAAAAGTTTCTTCGTTGTTACACTATTTAAAAAAAAAAAAAAAAATTCGCTCTCATCCCATCTCAGACTGGCCCTCAGCAGAGCAGTGGGGAAACCTCATTATACCCCTGGGCAGGGCAGGCCCGGCGCTCTGTTTCAGGGAGAAAGGCAGAGTTCAAGAGTCATATGCCGTATGTGAAAGTCAAGTAGAGTGGGGTGGGTTCCAAGATTCAACTCTACTGATGCTCCGCAAACACCCCACTCCAACACTGCACTCATAATCTCTATTTTTTGTAGAAAACAGAGATGAGTTATTACACTTGTTTTGCTCCTGTTTAGAAGACTTCACCTCACTTTCTATCTCTTATGACCTGCTGTGGCATGCTGGCACTTGTAGTTCCACAGCTACTAGCTGCTGTGGAACTACAAGTGCCAGTATTCCACAGCAGCACATGTACTAATCAGCACCCATACAATTAAAATATGTAGTATGCTGGCACTTATAGACCCACAGCTACTAGCTGCTGTGGAACATAGAACTACAAGTGCCAGCATGCCACGGCACCCATACAATACATACATACTTCTGGCACTCCCACAACTACAAATGCCAGCATGCCCCACATGTGCTAATACAGTACAATGTATTTTACATTGAAGTAAGAAAAGAAATGCTGCGGTGTGAGAGAGCTGTTGAGTCAACACGAAAACTAAGGTTCCCACTGCAAGGAGGATGGGCGGAAGGAAGGTAAAAAGGAGCTGCTGTGCCAGCCGGAAGACGTAGTGGGTGAAGAGAGGCTTGTGACAATCCAAAATTATTATGGGGCATGACTGTGTGTGATGTCAGCGCGCTCAGCCATGCCACATTAGTCTCCATTTGTACCTAGGAGACAGATGTAAATCAGATCGTTGTAAGTCGGGGACTGCACGTACTCCTGAAACTGGCTCATTTTTCTGTTTTTTTCAGAATAAAGTCATATCTGTAGTCCCTATTCATTCACATAGCAGACTTGTCTCCTTTTAAAACCCATTTTGATATGACCTTTCAAAGAAACCTACACAGATGGTATTTTCTTCAGGACCCTCATCTCATGGCCAAACCAGAGAGCAGTTACTATGCACGTCTATCGTCCTGGATCTTTCCTATACTGTATTACACAAATAAGCTACTGAATGGAATTGGTACTATGTAATGCTTAAAGGGGTTTTGCCACAATCTCATTTTATACCGCCTGCATCCAGCTCTTCAGCTCTGTGTGCTCAGAAGGGGGCGTGTGTGGTTTGTTTGAATTGCAAATCATTTGACTCAGCAGGATGACATCACTTCTCTCTTGTCAAAGAAAGGTCTGTTTATGTAAAGAGCTGTGAGTAGTTACAATGTGGCTCAGAGGTAAAACTTTTGCCTCCAGGCACGAGGATCTTCGGTTCAAATCCCTACAGGAACCAAACCTGTGGATTTTATTTCTCTTTATCAATGCACAGACCTCATTGAGGTTTCTTTTTCATTTATTTAATTGCACTCTTTGACTAATTACTAAGGAACAGAGGACAGGAGTAGAATAACAGCACCTGGGGTTTGAACACTCAGTAGCTGCCTGAGAGGAGAGGTGATGTCTGAGCATGTCTGACCAGGACTGAGGAGCTCTCAGCCCTGGTCGTATCCCCTGGAGATGAGCTGTAAAAAATTGATCACTAAAGGAGCAGCTAAGACAAAAACGGTCCAGAATTTTTAATAATGATGAATGGTGAAAATGTTTATTATTTAATTTACAAACTTCCCATGTCAATTTTACTTTGTGGCAAAACCCTTTTAAAGAGGTTTTTCCATCTCAGACATTTATGGAATATAATAGAGATTAGCATCACGTGCTAAATGTGGCCTGATTTGCTTTACAATAAATGAGCCATCTATTTATTGAATGGAGGACCAAATTATCTGATGTTCGTCCACCATGTAGTATTACACTCCCCCTACACTGCAAGCAAGGCTGGAGCTTCCTAAACCTAAACCAGCTGCTGCCCTAAGGTGTCAGAAGCTGACTGTCGAGACACAATCTCAAGACATTACTATCAAAAATTTTGCTTCACATGATGACAAGCAATATGTGATTTGTTTTGTCTTAATTGGCTGGGTTATACATATATATATATATAATACATATATATATATATATATATATATATATATTAAATACATATATATATATATATACATATATATATATATATATATATATATATATATATATATATATTTATTAATATATATATATATATATATATATATTATATATATATAAATATATATAATATTAATATATAATATATTATCATATTACATTTTTTTTTTTTTAAAAGTTCCACATGTGCACCACTCCCTGGCTTGTGTCTCTGAGAGCTCTGATAGCACAGTAGAGAAAGGACTGCTTAAATTCTCTTCTTCCGGGCCAACTATGGCCTGAGAGGTGCTATCAACAGAACTGGATAACTGTAAAGAAAGCTGTAAACCTCCAACAGTTCAGAAAAAGGTGAACCTGCTATGCTTTCTTGTACAGCTCTCATCATTGCCCTGTGATCTAGTCTAATCAGATCTATCTTTGTCCAGAGAACAATAAAAATGATCATTATGTTACTACCTGCTATTTGTAACTAGACTACTGAGATATAAGCAGCACCAACAGTTAAAGGGGTTGTATCATTTCATTAAATGGTCTCAGAATAAGGGGACAGTAAAAACAAGCAACTTTGCAATTGGATGTCATTAGCAAAGCCTTGTTTTCAGTCTCCCTTATCTTCGTTTTCTGTAAACAAACTTCTCCAGTGCTGGTTGGATCCCTCCTCCTTGCATTTCATTAGCTGAGGGCTCTAATAATTTACATTTTGTTCTGCGCCCCCCACCCCCAGGAGGGCTGTATTCACAGAGCTTGCATTCCTGCCTCTCACTCAGAATTAGGGGCCGACAACATTTTCACTCTATACAGCTAGCTGCCTCCTCATTGACACTGCAGCTGTCTCTATAATCAGAAAACAGCAGAATTGTGCCACGGTGCCTTAATGCTCCTGTGTGTAAGGGGCCTAAAAAAATTTCACTCTATACAGCTAACTGCTCCTCATTGACATTGCAGCTACTGCTACAATCAGAAAACAGCAGAATTGTGTGTCAGTGCCTTATGTGAACATGAAGGGAGACGGATCTGTGCTCTGGATGGATTCAAATGTAGCAAACCTCCAGCTGTGAGAGATCAGTGCTGAGTAAACAGCACTTACAAAATAAGACTGCATAGGGAGAGGACAGTGACATGTGGAAGGGGGGGGGGGGTGACACTGGAGCCAGCATGAACAGTGAAAGGGGGGATGATGTTATCCCCCTTCAGTTAAGAAACACTCAGCTGGGAGGGTAAGAAACGCACCTGGATTTCAAGAAGTGAGAGCATCAAGCTTCAAGAAAACAGCCCAGCTGAAGAAGCTGTACATCCCCTTTAAGTGAGATTAGTCTGCCCTGCCACCCAGGAGTTTTCTCTCTTTACTAATCACAGCTACAAAAAGACAAGATTTCATATGTAATTTTTAACTGCATAGAACTGTTGAAATAAAAAATGGCAAAAAAAACTGCCCAAAAAGTTTTCCAAGAATGTTGACTTCAACGAAAATACTCCTTTCTGATGGAACGTAGCACGTGCCAGAAAGTATCTACAGGCTGAACATCTAACATTTTTATAGCAGGTGCACAGTTGAAAGTTTGGGTTTTCGTTTGAATCTAGGAACCAAAGCATTAAGCGGGTTCCCTCACCACACTGTTTCGTTGAGTTTTTGCAGTTTTGCACTTACTCTGTCTCCTCAGGCTATGGGTGGTTCTACAGCAGAGATTAGCATATTCAACTTCTAGCAAGCCCTTACTCTGACAGTGCAGATGTTATTTCTAACAAGATTAAAGATAAAGCCATGTTTTTCAGTGCTCACAGCACATGTATCTTGTTTCATTTATTTTGATGCGTTCACAAACATACAAGAAGACGAAGCTAATCTTGTTAGAGCTAGTTTGTTTCAGTCTCTCACTCCTTGCTCTCAGCTAATCAGAAAACATATATGTTCGCCTGGTGTGCAGGTAACCATAGAAATCTGCGTGCACGTCCGAGCACATAAATGCTCTCATCTCATGACTAAAGTAAAATCTATTGAACAATGTATTTAGAAAGTCTCAACGGGGTTGTCTCACTACAAGGATTGCTTTTTATGTTAAAGATCTTGCAAAAACAAGTCACTTTGCAATATATGTCCATTAACAGTGTCCTACCTACTCTGAGATATCTTGTATGGACTGCATCAGCTTCTCAGGTCGCTATAGCTACAGACCGGTTTACTCTCTCCTGATAGGCTGCCAGCACTGGTCGCTATAGCTACAGACCTGGCTTCTACTGCAGCCTAGTAGAAGCCAGTAAACACGCCCCTGAATTCAAAATGAAACCAAGAAAACAGGACTGAGGTAAGATGAATCAATGTAGTGAGACAACCCCTTTAAGTTAACTGTCCCTTTATGTTAAAGCTATTTTTTGTGGTGAGAAAACCCCTTTAAAAGGAAATTCAGAGAAATTGTGATCCTATTCAACCTCGAAGCACTCTAGTAGGAAAGATGAGGATCTAGGCTCAATTAAGACAAATACACCAGACATAAAACAAACATTATTTAGGTTAAATCCTATCCGCAAAGCATGTACAGGCTAATCTTAGTAAAAACACGTGCAAAATCTGTGAAAAAAAACACACAACCACATATGTAAAAGCCAAGGCTCATACTGATAATATATCAGCAGTGTATATTAGTCTCTCCATATATCATTAGATGTGATTCTTGGCTCCACTCTTCTCTCACATGGTATTAATCACTCACACACCTTTAGCCGCCATTGGAATAGCTGAAATCCAGCATTTAACCAGCTTCGTAAACTATTCTCTCCTCAAAATGTGGTCGAGCAAAATGTACACAGACCACGGCTTTCACTGGCCTCAATCTAATAATTGCATTAACGGCCATATACAGAATAAAAATACAATTTAAGACGTGAGAACTATAATAAAACCATTAATCTATACACAGAACCGAGGAATGATACATTAGTGGATTTATTACAGGGCACCGCTGCATAGGGCCGGCAGCCATATCCACTCATAAAGCAAGAGAAGGGGGTGTATATAGTTCTATCACAAAATCTTTAGGTGGTATTTTCAGAAGTTTAAATGGGCATAAAAATCATACATGAGAGAAGAACTAAAAAGCGGATTTTCATTTTCACTGCAATATTCATGGAATCCACCCAGTGAACCATAACTCAGCTTGCAATCAAAGATGCATGCATTTAAAGGGGTTGTCTCACTACATTGATTCATCTTACCTCAGTCCTGTTTTATTAGGTACATTTTGAATTCAGGGGCGTGTTTACTGGTTTCTACTAGGCTGCAGTAGAAGCCAGGTCTGTAGCTATAGTGACTGCCACTGGCAGCCTATCAGGAGATCAAACAGGTCTGTAGCTATAGAGACCTGAGGAGCTGATGCAGCCCATACAAGAGGGGATATCTCAGAATAGATAGGACACTGTTAATGGACATATATTGCAAAGTGATTTGTTTGTGCAAGATCTTTAACATAAAAAGCAATCCCTGTAGCGAGAAAACCCCTTTAAAAGGTTTATTTTGCAGAGTATCAATAACTCCCATTATAACCCCTTCGCACTGCATCTATTCTAAGGGTGCTTTCACACAGCGCAGTTTTGGTGCAGTTTTATCTAAACTGTTTGTAAAGTGAGTAATCAATTCGTGTATCTGTAATCCACAATCCACACACAGTCATTGATTACTTACATGAAACACCTTTCTGAACAATTTAGACAACTGAAAGAAGCTTGCTGCTCATAAAGGCAGTGTAATTGAAGCGCAGTTAAAACTGCACCAAATCTGCGCTGTGTTAAAGCGCCTTTAGCCTTAAAGAGGTCTACCCTTAATACTGGTTTGACATGAAGCAAAATTAGAACAGCAATGTAATTGGTAATAGTCTTTTTTTTTTTTTTACCTTTGCCTAAATGTGTTAAGCTACCCATGTAGGCACAGGTAAATAGAGACTATTACCAATTACATTGCTGTTCTAATTTTGCTTCATGTCAAAGTTAGGGCAGTTATCTCCTGCTTGTTTACAGAAGGTTTCCAAGTCTGATGACCACTGCTCTCTGTTCTAGCAGTGACTGGGATGATGTCACTTCGTGCTGTGTCTTAGCAGCACCAAATGAGCTTGCCTATGCTTGTGACTTACAAGCATTAACCCTTTAGAGCTCTGCAGCTTTCTGCCCTGCTGTAAAAACCTCTCCATCACCAATGTCCATCTAACAGGCTCAGCTAGGAATAGCAGAGCTGAAATGTCAATCACTGCTGAAGAACCACCCACCTGGCTTTATCAGCAGGCATATGTCCTTGCCACACTGCAAACATTGTTCAGAAATGGTCTGAGAAAAAGGATACAGTTGACTTCAATTTTCCACTCGGCACTTACCAAAAACCGGTCGGATTCTGTTTTAGTATCCAGCTGGTATTTTGTCGTCTTTTGGATGGTTATGGGGGACTGTTCTGCTCACGCTTTGCGGATTCACCATACCCCATAACCATTGAATTGCACATCTTCTGCCCGAAAACCGGACTGAAGATTGTGCACGTTCAAAGTTTTTCGGAACACTGGCAGCTGAACATCCATTCACTGTAGGCTACGGAATATGGTCGCTTGTCGGGTTTCAGACTATTTCCAAATTTGCCAACAGTCCACATTTGCTCAAGTCGACCAATAAACCAAGCCATGTGGACGGACCTTAAATCTAAATTCGAACAAACATATGGGAGATTTGATGAAAAAACAAGTCAAATCAATGTAAGCCCCACCTCCCAAATCAATGGGAACCTATCAGCTCATTCATGCTTGGCCACACCTGCTCTATCATTCTCGATGGGTTCAACGAGGCTGCGCTGCGATATCACCTGGGGTGCTTTTAGTCATGGTACCCCGATGGATACCTCCAACATATGAAATAATGCTGTGTGCACAAACCACGAGGTGTGAACAGTATTACCCAGAAACACCCCATCATTTCAGAGTAAACACCCAGTACTCTGTACAGAAGCCCCACATCCAGAAGATAGGACTCCCACATGTGGGTTCTCCCAATCCAGCACAGCATAAGTGACAGGATTGTCTTATTATTATTATTATTTAATTTAGAGCGCCCTTGGTTCCAGAGCGCTGTACAATCGGGTTGCATACATAACATAGGTCAAACAAGTACAAGGAAGACAACTTAACTAACAACTGGTACAGAGGGAGAGAGGTCCCTGCCCGCGAGGGCTTACATTCTGCAAGGAAGGTGGGAAGAGACAGAAGGTGAGGGGCAGACATGTTTGTGGAGGGTGTAGTGAAAGCTAGGTTATTGTTGGTTATAGGCAATCCTGAAGAGATGGGTTTTCAGGTTGCTTTTGAGGCTGGTGAGAGAAGGGGGAAGAGTCTGAGGTGTTGGGGCAGTGGGTTCCAGAGTGTGGGGGAAGCACGAGAGAAGTCTTGGAGACGGTTATGTGAGGAGCTGAAAGGAGGAGAGCAGAGGAGAAGGTCCTGTGAGGAGCGGAGATTCCGTGAAGGGAGGTAGCTGGAGATTAAGGCAGAGATGTATGGAGGGGAGAGGTTATGGAGAGCCTTGTAGGTCAAGGTTGCTAACTTGAACTGGATTCGCTGGGCAATGGGTAGCCAGTGAAGAGGCAGAGGAGTCGCGAGGTGAATCAGACGGGCGGCAGAGTTACGGATGGATTGGAGGGGAGCGAGGGTGCTAGCTGGGAGGCCACAGAGAAGTATGTTGCAATAGTCTAGTCGTGAGATGACGAGGGCATGGACCAGCATTTTTGTGCTTTCGAAGTTATGGAATAAACTATAATAAACATGTTTAAATACATCAAAGGTCAATATAGAGATCTCTCTCAAGATTTATTTATACCCAGGGCTGTATCTAGAACAAGGGGGCATCCTCTACGTCTTGAGGAACGAAAGTTTCTACATAAACATAGAAAGGGATTCTTTACTGTAAGAGCAGTGAGACTGTGAAATTCTCTGCCAGAGGAACTTGTCATGGTGAATTCACTAAGAGTTCAAAAAGGGTTTGGATGCATTTCTGGAGCGTAATAATAACAGGTTATAGTGTCTAGGATTCTGGAGGGGGGTCATTGATCCAAGGATTTTTCCGATTGCCAGATTGGAGTCGGGAAGGATTTTTTTCCCCAAAAAGAGGACAATTGGCTTCTACCTCCCTTGGGTTTTTTTTTCCTTCCTCTGGAAACAAAACCTTAGAAAACAGCCCGGGAAATTGGGTGGACGTCTCCCCTTTTTTTTTTGGCCCCTTAAAAAAAATGAAACTATGAATGACGGAGACGGGGGCGATTTTTCCGGTGGAGGCGGCGGCAGGGTGAGGGTTCGGATGTGGGGGTTTGAAAAGGGCAGATTGGAAATAAAGCTTATCCCAAGGCAGTGGACTTGTGGAAACCGGTGAGGTTGGTCGCCCCTGGGCAGTGTTTGGAGAGATTAGGGGGAGGGATGGAGTGGGGACGGTGGAAAGAGAAAAGAATTTATTTTTTTTCCGGGTTTTGTTTCCCGGAGACGGGAGGAGAAGGTGGTGGGGCATGGAGGACAACAGTCGGGAACCCCGGGGGGGGGGAGGGAAATCTGGGGGCCGGGGGTTAGGTTGGGTGTTTTCCCGCCAAAAGGTGGGATTGAAAGCCCTACGGGTGCTATTTAAATTTTTACCCAGACCCAAAATTTGGAGATAGAGAAGAGTGTGGGCCCCCGAAAAGACCCCCGGGGGGCACCCCGGAAAAGCGCGAAAAAGGGGGGTGATGCCGTGAGTGGGGAGCGCGGAATTTTTTTATCATGAGGTATGAGGAGATCCAGGAAAGGGGCCGGCTGTGGGCCCAGGGCTTTTCTTAGAAATTTTCTGTTTTTCCCCGAGTCCAAAGTGACCCCCTGCAGATTGCATAAATTTTTTTATTTTTTTTTATAAATTTCCAGACAAGGGTTAAAATTTCAAAACAGGGGGTAAAAAACCCCTTAGGTAAGCATGGCAGGGGTAGCCCCTCAAAAACTCCGCTCATCCAGAGGGTTCTCCCCGACCCCCGGGTCAATTTTTTGGGGGGTTTTTGGGGATGTCCCAAAGGGTTATTTTTTGGTTTCTGTTTTCAGAGTGGTTTCCCACCCCCAAAAAACCCTCAAAAAAGCCCCCAAAATGCGGCCCGTTTTTTTTTTCAAACGATTCCCAAAAAAAACGGGGTTTTTTGTTCAACATTTTCGAGGGTTTTTTTGGGGGCTTCTTTAAAAACTATTTTTTGGCGCTGAAAAAGAATTTTCATGTCCAAAACTTGGAAACTTCAAAACTTGGGGCCGGTTTTTAAACGCATTTTGGAAATATAGGTTTTTATTTTTTTCAAAAAGCATTTTTGCAAATTTTAATACATAAAAATACAGTTCCTAGTCTACTTTTTTTGTAAAACGTATTGCGTTTGTTGCCATAGAAACAGAGCGCAGCTTTCATTTTTCCAGAGCAGTAAAAGATATGAAACCTCAGCTATAATTGCTATGGGCAACAAAGACAGTCTTAGGGTATGCTCACACGGCGTTTTTTGAAGTGTAAATTTACACTTCAAAATCAGCTTCCAAGTCTACTTCAAAAATATCTGATTAGGGGAGCATTTTGAAAAATCCTATCCCTACTGTTTCCTATAGCGGTTTTACGAGCAAAAAATTACGGTTGTATTTGTGTCCAAAAAAAAAAAAAAAACCTTCGCAATCACACTTGTGAATACGCTTATGGAAAACAACCGCTTTAATTTTTTTTAACGAAGGAAATTGAAGTTCTTGAAAGCCGATTTTGTCGTGTTTAAAGTGCTGAAAAACTGCCCAAAAAACGCTGTGTGAACATACTCTTACACAAGACCGTTTCTAAATGGGGCCCATGTACCCTGGGGGCCAGTATTACCCGGTGGTTTTTAATTTAAAATTTAAGGGGTTGGAAAAAAACCATTTTCCCCTTTGCCCAACGACCTAAGGCAATTTTCCCAGGGGGGAGGGGGGGAGGGGCAGCTCCCCGGGGCCCCATGGGACCGTCTTTTCAGGCGGTCACGCCGAAAAAAGTGCATGTCATTTTTCCCCCTCGGGGGGATTCACCGAGCGGGGGAGGGACGGAATCCATATTTTTCTCATAAAACTGGGGGGTTACCAAAAATGCCGGGGACGGATTTCGCCTTTTGGAGCGCAAATGCGGCGCTCAATATGGCTGAAATCCCCCAAAAATAACCGGTGAACGAGCCCTAAGGGAAAAGTACCCCATAATACGGGGGTGCTTTGGAAGCACGCGTGATCCGCTTCTTTCCAAACTGGGGGGCCCGTGCAAATGTATTCCCCGGCGTTTGACCGAAAAACCAATTTTAAAACGCTGTGTAAAAGCATCCATAGTAGCTGCGTGTTTGGATGCGGTTTGGCTGCAGCAGATCGCACCTATAGTTTTAAATGGGCGTCTGCTGGTCTTTTGGGGTCAAGAAAACATGTCAATTCTTGAACGGATCCAAAGACGCATCGGGATCACTCGCTGCGCTGATGCGTTTTTTACATTGGAAGCAATTAAACCCATGCACATTGTTAGATGCGTGTTTGGGTCCCTTTAGGGTCCAAAACTGGAAACCCAAAAACCGTCTAAAAACGATCCAAAAAAGGATCCACCACACGTTTGAATATACCCTTAAAAACCCTAGAATAAAACGTTCAAAAACAAAATTTGCAAACTAAGTGAAAAACCCTACATTAAAAGACTTATTTTTTTTTAAGCAAATATCACAGTTTAATTAAGTGACTACCCCTGTGGGCTCACCCTGGGGACGCTCCTTCTCTGAAAGATTCTATTTTAAACCTACCACTATTAAAAAAAAAAAAAGCTCCTGTGCTCTACCATTTGTACATAATCTACACATTAAAACTACACTATTAATTTTTCAAACTTTGCGCTTGTCTCTAACCCCGAGTAAAACGTTTATTAAGAAAATAAAAAGGAAAAAAAAAAAAGAAAACGTTCCAAGCGATTGCCCAAAAAAGCATAATTTGAAAAATTTAAACACTGGGCCAATGAAATCAATACTGAATTTAAAAACAAGGGGATGTCATTAAAACGGGCCCCCCAAAAGTACTAAAACTACTGAGCTCCCATAAATCTGGCTCACACCAGATGACAATAAACATGTGAAAATGAAAAGAGAAAACGAACAACCATTAGATTTTAGCATTTTTGCATAGATTTTAAAAGTCCTGGAAGGTCCCGCGAAAGGGTGTCAGCCCAGGCCCCGCTCTCCCCGGGCCACCTAAACCAACTTCTCCGACAGGATAAAAAATTGGTCCGGGCCAAAAAACTTTTCCAATTCTGGAAAATATTCGGGAAGTTTTAATCAGGACCCTAAATGCTAATTAAGGAGTAAAACCGCTTGAATGGATAGTTATGCCGGGCTAATGGGCCGTCTGTAAGAAAAAACCCTAGCTAAGAAAAAAAAAAAAATTTTTGAGGGTCTTTTTGACCCCATTATAAAAACAAGTGGAAGTGGGGCCAATGTGGAATTGTATATTTAAACAAAAGCCCAAAAAAGAAATTGGGTAGGTTCCAGAACAGACCCCATTAAGCAGATTGATCAACCAGCCCCATGTGTAGACCCCTTGTTTCAATTTGTAAATTGAAAACCCAAGATTTAGTAGGATTAACCATGAAGGAGAATGGGAGGAGGTCTTAAAACAATCATAGTGGAAGGCTAGCAACGGATTAAACCTAGGGCCCGTTCCCCCACTAGGGGAAAAAAATTGGAAAGTTGTGCACTGCCCAGGTCTTTTGGGTGTATTCAAACTTAAAGGTCCCTTCATTTTGGCTTTGAAAACAAAACTTTCCAGAAAAGTTACATCCAATGGGGAAATAGAGGTCCCAAAGGAACCAGGGTGTGGGTCGGGGTCGTCATAAATGGGCCGACTCCCAAAATATTTTAAATTGTTGGTCCCTTTTGTTTTTTGCAAAGGCAAAAGGATTGGGTCCGGGCCCAGTGCTCCGTCCCCTTCTTCCCCTCATCACCAAAGGGGTGTAAATTGATGACATGGAGCAGGCAAAGCGCTGCCCCAGGGGAAAAGATTCTGCTCCCAGGGCAAACAGATTTCAGGAAAATGTTTCACCTGTTTTCAAAGAAGTAGAAGAGTTCAACCATTCATCAAAACTGACTGTGGCTGAAGCAATTCCTTATACCCTGACATTGTTAGAGATGTTGCCCCTGTGGTCACCGCTTTGCCCCCAACCCAAGTTAGTGTAGAGAGGCTGTTCTCTAGCCGGGGAAATGATGGATCAGATGAGAGGTCATGTATGCAGGATCTGATGAGGCAATACTATTTCTCAGAACAAATTCAGAGACTCCCCCAATGTTCCTGCAGTGTTTTGCGTATTACAATTTTTTTGTGTTCTAAAGTCATAACCACTAAATATATTTTACACTGACAAGCAAAAAAGGTAACAATGTTTTGAATTTGGGACTTTCCAGGCTCCAAGCTCTCCATCCACTACAGCTTTGTACATTAGGTTTTCTGTATTTTATATACAGTCAAACTTAACCCATCTTTATACATAAATGTGACTTGCAAAGTTTTGATCGGCTTAGTTCTGCAGTTCTTTCCTTTTAACTGCTTTGTTACTGTTCTGCTACTAAAAATCAAAATGTTAATTTCTATTATTTTTTTAGTATTTTGGGAAATCCACCTTTTGTTTTTAATACTGCCTGAAATTACTTTGGACTCTGAATCAGATTCAAGCATGTCTTAACCAAAATCTGATCCCAGGTCTCTTCTACATATTCCCCAATGTTGGTGCAGACTGGACTTGGATAGAAATACAGCTTTTTCTTCAACTCTACCCACAAGTGTTCAAAAGATCAAAACATTGTTACCCTTTTGCTTGTCAGTGTCTATTCTACCTAAATAGCTTGATTATTGTATCATAAGGTTATAAACAGCCTGATGTTACCTTTTTTACTACAGTAAAGTTATCACTTAAACATGCGCCCTGTATGAGGGAGTTGGGAGTCGGATTCAGGAGTCGGAGTCAGGAGACGGAGGTTTGGGAAAATGAGGAGTCAGAGTCGGGGCTTTGGCTTGCCGACTCCACAGCCCTGAATGGAACCTACTTACCTGTAATGTGGTCAGACGGGATATTTGATTAAAAATGGTGCCCCAACATTGTGATTTACTGCTATGTAATTTTTTCTTACAAGCTTTGTATGGTTTTTCATATACTTTGTATTGCATGGTCTGTGCTTTATATGCTTTGTTTTACATTTTCTATTTCAATAAACTTCCTCGGAATATGAAAATGGTGCACCCAGAGAGGAATGCAATACATGTCTGCAGGCAACAGGAATTAAAGGGGTTGTCCAGAATTTTAAAAACCAATGACTTGTTCTTAGTATAAGCCATCAATATAAGAATATAAGTCTAATTCCCAGCAAACAAGCCCCAAACAGCCATTTAAAGGGAATCCGTTGCAATTTTTTTTTTTACTTATTAAAATCAAGACCCCGATACATCTTCTTTTCTTAGCCGTTTTTATTTTCCGATTGTAGATTTCTCAACTCGGTCGTCTAAATAGGATTTTGGGGACAGCATTCTTGCTTGCACTGCTTTTACAGCAGTCAGAGAGATGCTTTAAAGCAGCTTCATGCACATAGGAGCCTTAAGACCGACTCAGACCCATTGACTTCTATAGGAGAGTTTTCTAGGTATGCTCTGCGACCTGGGAAGAAGTCAGTGTGCAGGGAGGAGGAGAGGGTGAGCTGTGACTATCTCATATTGTGACTGGTGGATCCTGTGTTTTCTATATACATTGGTGTCTCCTTTCAGTGTAATCCCGCTTGTGCAGATAATAAGCAGACTACTGAAAATCTTTCTATGCAGAACAGAAAGTGTCGGAAAATTTTTGGGCCCTAGAACCCAAAAGTGAAAACTGCGGATTTAAAGGGAATTTTAAAAAAAAAAATTTTTTAAATTTGATTTAAAAAATGAAAACTTCAAAAAAAAGTTTTAAAAATAAAAACATGAGTTAATCATTAAAGGAGTTGTCCATTACAAGCTTCTCCTAAGTCAGTGAGCCGGCATTTGGATTTGGGGGGAGCTTTTGTCTCCCTCTTCTCCCCCTCTTCCCCCCTCCCCCAGCACACAAAAAGGCTCCCCCCCATAACTTTATACAGGGAGGGAAAGGGGGGGGGGGGGGGGGTTGCGGGAAAGGGTTAACCCCTGTGTTTTCCCTCCCAAGGTCTGCTGCAGTTTCTTGCTGCTTTTTCTCCACACCCCAGGAGAAAAGGAGGGTTTGATCTATGAGGGTGGAGCAATTTGTTTCCTATACCCCCTGCTTTGCAGACAAATCTGTACATCCCCAGCAACAAATGGGAACCCTGCCCAAAAAAAGACCAGGGCACTTGAAGTGTTACTATACTCGGATGTTCCCACTAGTACACCAAAAGCATAAACCCTTCAAAACCCCCCTAAATCTTTTAAAGAAATTAGTATAATTACAGCTCCACGGAAAATTCTTTATTATTTAAACACAGGGTCCAGCTGTCAAAACCCATTAAGTGAGAAAACGGGATGCAGGCACACACAGGGTTAATCCAGGCAGCCCCGGCCACAGAACCCCAGAGACCCCCCCCCCCTCCAGAACCCATTTTGTGTGGGGGGGGCTCCTGCTCCCCCCTTTAAATTCGGGAGGCGATTCATCCCGCCCTACACCAGTGAGAAAGGGATAAAAAAGGCAGTGCTATTAATTTTGAGAAGGATAAAAACCCCTACAAACAGGGCTTACTAAAAAACCATGGACTTTTGGGAAATAAACCAAAAATTTGCAAAGCTGCTTTTTTAAAGGATCTTTTAAAATTAAAACCCAATCTTTGTGGGCGAGAAAACCCCCCTTTTAAATCATTTCTGAGATGCTTTCCCCTTTTAAAAGGGGTGAAAAGGACTAAAAAAATTCTTGTCGGGCCCGTTTAAAAATGAAGGCTAAAAAACAACTAAAAGTAGAGGGGGGGGGGGGGGGGGTTTTTGGACCCACATTGTAAACCCCTTTTTTTCCAAGCGCAGGGGGCCGCCCCGGGGTTTATTGGCCCAAAAAGTCACCCATTCACACAAAAACCCTCCCCCAAACACAGCCCCCCATTGGTTATTTGGGTTTTAATCGCTGGGGCCCTTTTGAACAGGAAAAGGTCTTTGTAAAGGACTAAATGGTTTGACACAATGGGCCAGAGCCCGGGAGGGAAACCCAAAGGCTGGAATGGGGAGGATTTAAAAAAGGGGAAAGGGTTTTTTTTTGTCCTCTACTTTTAAAAATTATCCCCAATACACTGAAACTTTTAAATTAGTTTCAGCACACCCCTTTAAGGGTAAATGCACACAGATGCATTTTCTTTCGATATCCCCCACACAAAAAAAACCGAGATTACAGAAAGAGGCCCAAAGGGATGGGGGTTTTAAAAAAACACACACCCACATGGAAGACATTTTTTCCCAAAACGGATATCAAAACCGCAGCAAGTCCCCCTTTCTTTAGTTTGACTTTAAAAAAATTTAAACCCCCAAAGAAAATGAATGGGGGGGGAAAATTTCCCCACAATGGTTGCGGTTTTGAGGGAAAAAAATTTTTCCTAGGGATTTGAAAAGCTTTTGCAGAAAATCCGTCCCATGTGCATTCACCCTAAAGGGTTCACAGAGCTCCTGCAGCCTTTTTTATTGTCTACAGAACTTTGTACTTTTAGTAGTGGTTAAAGGGGTCGTCTCGCTACGATTGGGTTTTAAATTAAAAGATCTTTAAAAAAATAAGCAGCTTTGCAATATATGTTTCATTAAAAAAGTCCCCACGATTTTGAGTTTTTCCCCGTTTTAGTAGTGCATCAAACTTCCCGAAACCCCTTTTGCACTGAACTGTTTTTATCTTTATCTCACTGGTTCCCAATCCCGGGGGACCATCTTTTTTTGAATACAGGTCAGAGCACAAGGCCCCCCCTGCACAGTTTCTTCTGTAGGGAAGGGAGGGGGGGCTTCTGTGTTTGGGAGCTAGATTTTCCCCGTTTCCCGGGGCCGCTCCCTCCTGCCCCCTTTCAAAAGATTGAGGAGAGCAGAAGGGGGGCGATCTGTAGTCATAGTGTGACAGCAATTTAAGGTGTTACTATAAAATTTTTTTTTTTATGAATTATCTGTGGAAACTGGGACTATACTAATAGAAAGATCAGGGGAGCATTTAACGGTTCATAAACCCCTTTCCCTTTCTCTGCTGTATTTGTGACAAATCGTTTATATAGTAACACTTCACCAAATGCCCCGTGGGCCCGTTCTGTAGGGTTTGTTTGTTTTTTTTCTTGAGAGGAGATTTGTATGAAATTAAGGGGGTGTATAGGGAAACCTTTTTCAAACCCCCCCCCCGCTCTGCTATTAGCAATCACAGCTTCACAGAACTCTCCACACTCCCAAAAACCCTCTGTCTCCTAACCCCTAGAGAAGATCAGCAAGAGCCGAGCAGACCCAGGGAGGCACACACAGGGTTAACTCTGGTAGCAAACCACCTCCGCCCCCCCCTCTTTCTTATAGAAGTTAAGGAGGAAAAGCTTTTTTGGGGTGCGAGGGGAGGGGGGAAGAGGGAGGAGAAGGGGGGCAGACAAAGGGAAACACACCCCAAAAATTTAAAAAATCCTTTGCCCAGGGAAAATTGAAGAGGTGAAAAACCGTAAAAAAACAAACCCCCTTTAAGCTTTTTATCACAGGGTGACAAAAGGTTTTTTCCCCATTCAAGAGAAGGGGGGTTTTGCGGGAAACCCGGCACAGGTTTTTACTAAAGTTTAGAACTCTGGGCGGTTAACAATGAAAGGGGGTGTGGAGGCCAAACCCTTTATCCCTTAAAAAAAAAAAAAAAAAAAAAAGCGAGAGTTGGACCCCCCCCGAAAAATTAAAAAAGGAAAGAAGGATCCTAAGGATATGCCAACGTGTTAAAAAGGGTATTTTTTTGGGGTTTTATCATTTGGCAGTTTGTTTTTACTGGGTTTCTAAGCGAGCTTTTGAAATGGAGGGGGGGGTGTTCTTTCCTCCCAGAAGGGCGTTTTCTTCTCCTCTGCAGACCCCGCCCCAAAAATGGGGGACCGAGAATTCATTTCTGGGGTTTGAGATGGGGGAAGGGGAAGGGTTTTTCAAAATTTCGTTGGAAGTGAAAAAAACTGTCTAACGCCAAATTTTAAAATCTACATTTCTCGCTCTCTCTACATACTTTGTAACTAGAATGGGCATTTGACATTCAGGACTATGGGAAAGATGGGTGATTTTATTTTCTCTCACACACAGTGAAATTCCTGCAGATTATTAAACTTCTGACCTCTACAGATCTGCAGAACAAAACTATACGCTTTATCTGTTTGTGTTTACATGGGACTGCACATGATTTATCTCTCTGCTGCAAGACCTCTGATCACTGTCAGTGACAAACCCCGCACACATGTTGCACCTACCACTGCTTGCCGTCAGTGACAAACCCCACATGCATATGTCGCACCTACCACTCCTTGCTGTAAATGACAAACCCCACATGCATACGTCGCACCTACCACTGTTTGCTGTCCGTGACACTCTCTCTTCGGTCCGTGACCTGTTTCCTCCATCTCCCTCAGACGCGCGTTCCCGATTACGACCAAGGGTGGGACCTGGGCTTAACCCGACCGGAGCTCCCAAGCACTAAACATACAGCCCGTTGTCCTAAACCTTAGCACTTTGCTTATGGTAACAGACATGCTTAGATTTTTGGTCCCCTCCTTTTGAACTATGATCTTCATAGCGAGTAAACCCCTTCAATGGAGTGTTCTCATCATGCTTAGGAGTCCAGAGAAAATATTTCAGTTCAGAGCGCAGCCCATTCGGCAATTGACTGCAAGGGAATGAAAGGGAGTTGTATTGTTGTACTGTATTTCTGATCCCTTATTAATGGTGACAGAGTATCTTTAAAGGGGCATTCTCACTAGACGTTTCACAGAGCCACAAGCAGCTTCAGAATCGCACTTCCAGTTCAGGCTGTGGGTTGTTCCACAGTAGTTATTGGCATACCACCTCTGCTATTCTTAGCCGAGCCTGTTAGGGTATATGTTCACACGGCATATTTGCAGGGCGGATTTTGGTGCATATTTGCACCGTAATACACCCCACAAACTTGGTAAAAAGAATGTTACCAGTGAAATCAGTCGTCGTTCAGGCAACATCGATTTTACAAACGTATTTTCTGTCACTCCTTTCGAGTACTTAAGCGTCGAGAAATAGAAAGGGTACAAGACAGAGAGCTGTCTCGTGTTGGAAGTACACGCTAGCCAGTTCGTACTTTCAACAGTGCTAATGAAGGCGCATTGGGGCACGTACCTGTACGCGCCGCATTACACCATGTGAACATACCTTTAGAGGGACATTGCTATCAGAATGTTTTAAATGGTAAGGCAGAAGGCTACAAGGCTTTAGAGGATTAAAGTTAGTCAGTAACAAACAAGCTCCTGTGCGACTGATAAAACACAGCAGGGACTGACATGACTATGGTCGGCCACAGCAGATGTTGAAATGGGAGCAGAGGTACGGTCAGTAACCTAGGAGAGTTTGTGTACACGAGCAGGAGATAAGTTCTTCCAAAAGTTCTGATATGAAGCAAAACCAAAACAGCAATGTATTTGGTAGTAATCTACAGTATATTTACCTTTGCCTACATTTTAAAGTTGTTTTTTTTCTCACCACTATGATGAGCTTAAAGAATACCCATCACCTACAGGGAACATCATGAAATAACAGGAGAATAAAATACAAACACTTCCTTAAATAAGCTTCATTAGGAAACTCAAGACATTTCACCTGTAATTCAGTTTTTTTTAAAAAGCACTGGCCCTTTAAGACAGCTCTGAAGTCGGGCCAAGTCAGCACATGACAGCTTATCACTGTGTTGACAGTTGTATCAAATCTCCTGCCTCTGAGTTGGTAGAGTCTACTGTGCAGGGGGGAGCCTGTAAGTCTACATCATGTGCACATTGATTTTCTCTGGGCTGCTATATCTGTGATGGATATAACACTCGCAGCAGTGTAATTTAGATGTCTGTAAAACTTGTCACACTATGTCCTCAGTGTGCTGTGCCTGCTGCACTGTATGTAGTGAGAGGCTCAGCTCCGTCTGTCCAAGTAGCTAGGTCTTCAGCTCCCCCTGCACAGGTGGTATCTCCCAACAGAAAGAATCCCTGCTACATGCAGAGCTCTGCTAAGAAAGTGAAACTAAAATCTGTTCATCTGTAATACTGACATGAGCCCTCTGCATTGCTAATGACATGTATTGGAAAAAAAGTCTTATAATTTCATCTACTATTATATTTTGTGTGTTTGTGTGGAGGTGATAGGTACTATGTTCAAACGGCATAATTACGCCCCGCAATTATGCCGTGTGTTCGGGAGCACGCGCGGGGTGGAGGGTTCAGCAGCCCACAGGCCCCACAGACATTCATTACTAGCGGCGCGTATTCGCTGCTAGTAAATGACATGTCACTTATCTCCCCGCGCAACGTATTCGCCGAGCGGGGAGAGGAGACGGAATCCATAGTTCTCTATGAGAACTGTGGATTACCGTAATGACTGGGACGTATCTCGCCCCGTACTGAGTGCAGTACGGCACGAAATACGGGGCGAGATACTTCCCAATTTCAGCCGTGGAACATAGCCTTAAGGTTCCAGATAAACCTTTCAAGCAGGACACAGATAAAGAGGTAGGAAACAGTACAAATAATTAGGTTGGGTTCAGATATGATGGAAATTTTCTGGTGCAGATTTGGTTGTAAACCAGTGTCACATTATCATTTTGTACAATTTGAAACGTAAAGGTGAAAACCCAAAACGCAATGCTCATGCTATGGAACCACAGAATGCTCCGAATCTCTTTTTGTGCTACATGTAAATGGTGTTTTAAAAACCCCATCCACATGATTGTGCAATAAATGATTGTGGAAATCTATAATTCTGCCATGTCAAAATTCACCCTAGTAATTCATGCCTAAAATGTTTTTCATTCATTAAAAGGTGAATGCAACAACTGTTTCACTTGCTTTAACATTATCTGAGAGCACTGCAAGTAAGGCAATGTAATACACAATATTTTCCACAATTCTAACAATTTTCTAAACTGGGTAAGTCATTCATGCAGTAGGAAAAAAAAAATCTGTTTTTTATAGGCATCACAACAGCCTCTATGAGCAAAATTTAAAGGTGTCTATGTACTGTGTAATAGAACGTTAATTGCAGAAAGCGCACCTACTCCATCTAGTATGTACTTTTTATTTTGCTTACGATAGAAGATAAGATTAAAATAGACAAATCACCAGGTCTTGAATGTATACACCCACGTGTTCTAAGGGAGTTAAGTAATATTATAGATAGGCCCCTATTCTTAATAGTTATCGACTGTAAAATAATGGGGTATGTCCCAAAAGATAGCAAAGCAAATGTGGTGGCAATATTCAAAAAGGGGTCAAAAAGTAATCCTGGCACCTATAGGCCAGTAAGCTTATTTAAGTTTAGGAAGAGATGCTATCCTGCAGTATCTCACTGAAAATAAATGTATCACAACGTTCCAGCATGGGTTTATGAAGGATCGGTCCTGTCAGACTAATCTCATCAGCTTCTATGAGGAGGTCAGTTCTAGACCGGATTGGGGTGAGGCACTGGATGCCTATACCTGGATTTTTCTAACGCATTTGATACTTTGTCACATAAAAGGCTGGAAAGTAAAGTGAGAATGCTTGGACTGGGGGAAATGCTTGCAAGAGGGTAACTGGCTCAGTGATCCCTGTTACTAGTTGGGTACCACAGAGGTCAGTATTGGGCCATATTCTCTTTAATAGATTCATTGATGACCTTAACCATGGCTTTCACGGTGTTGCCAAGGCAAATAGGATCATGGGGTGTATTAAAAGGGGCATAGAGGCACATGATGAGAACATTATTCTCCCATTATACAAGTCACTGGTTAGACCACACATGGAATATTGTGGACAGTTTTGGGCACCAGTGCACAGGAAAGACATTGTAGAGCTTGAACAGATACAAAGGCGGGCAACAAAAATAATAAAAGGACTGGGTGGACTGCAATACCCAGAAAGATTAGCAAGGTTAGGGTTTTTAGCTTAGAGAAAAAACTAATTCTGGGGGACATAATAAATTTGTATGAATATTCCAAAGGTCAATATAGAGATCTCTCACAAAACCCCTTTTTCCCCCAGGACGTTCAAACAAGGGGCGTCCTCAAGCCTAGGGGAAAAAAAAGTTTTGTAATAAAAGTTTTTTACAAAAACAAGAAAGGGATTCTTTATGTAAAGCATTTGGATGTGGAACCTCTCCCAGATAAATTGTCATGGTGAATTCAAACAGATTTCAAAAAGGGTCGGGTTCATTTTAAAAGGCGTAATAATATAACAAGTTAAGTGACCGGGATTCTGGAAAAGGTCACGACCAGGTTTCGTTTGTCAGATTGGCGTGGGGAAGACATTTTTTCCCTAAAATGAGGACAACTGGCTTCTACCTCATGGGGGCTTTTGCCTTCCTCTGGATTAATACTATAGCACAATAACCTGAATTGGATGGACGTCTGTCATCAGCCTTACAAACTATGTGACTATGACAGTTATATCTATAAATTCACTTACTGCTCATTTTCCAACCTTTTCGTAAAATCATCTTTTCTGCCATAGCTTGTGACACTCCTCAAAACTAATTTTAAAATGTATCCTCTTGTTCCTATTTTCTTATTTATTCATGGTACCTGGTAAGCCCATCTTGAACATTTATGGCATTTCGACAGGAGGGCAGACCCGCACCTCTCTTGAAAATGGCCTTTCGCATTCCTCTTTGCAGAACAGAGAGGTGGCCATGTATTGACATCTCTCTCCAATTATTTCAATAGGTGTTGCGAGTACAACTGAGCACACTCTCTTGGCTGTACGCAGAACTTGCATAGAAGAGAACCATTAGACACTCATCCATGGCCACTTCTCCGTTCTGCACAAGGGGGTTTAAAAGGGGGATGTATCGTTTCCCTTACTTCGCTGATACCGCCTTCTTTCCCAGCTCGTGAATCGGGGCGTTTCTTCCCCTCCCAGGGGAAGACATATCCCCCCTTCACTGCTGGCCTGAGACCCCCCCCCCCTCCCCCGATCCAAAATATCACTGTCTCTCCCCCTATCAGTCTTATTTTATAAGAGCTGTATACATACCAAGGGTGCATTCAAACTAACTGAGCACCCGATCTCTCACAGCTGGAATTATTACAGCTTTCTAAGAATGGCACAGTCTGCATGTAGCAGGGGAAATTAGGGACAGGTCAAAACGTCATGTTTTCTCATTGTACAATCTGCGCAGTCCGTTTTTGCAGGTGTGGAGACAGAAAAATGACGGCCCCAACCTGAGCATTCTTACAGCCTTGAATTGACCCAGGGGTTACAGAATGTAATTTAGCTTCAGCTAGTGAAATGCAAAGAGGAGGGGGTTAAAACCCCCACTGGGTATCAGTGTAAAAAAAACACAAGATAAGGGGCACTGTGAGAACAAGGACTTTTTTAATGAATCCAATTGCAAAGTTCTTGTTTTCACTGTCCCCCATTTAAGACCATTTAAGAAGATAACACCCCTTTTAAAGGCCCCGTTTTCAGAGAAAAATTTAGGCTATAAAGTGTGGGAGGTTCGTTAATGTGTGACCCCCAACTATCTCTGGAACAGGCCCTGAAACGTTAAAGGGGTTGTCTCACTACAAGGGTTGCTTTTTTATTACAATCTTGCAAAAAAAAGTCCTTTGCAAAATTTTGGGGCCATTACCCGTGTCCATATTCCTAGATATCCCCCTTTTTATGGCTCATCAGTCCTCAGGTCACTATAGCACAGACCTTTCACTTTCAGTAGGCTTCCCCACTGTTGAAAGGGTACGACCCGACTTCTACTGCAGTCTAGTGGAAGCCAGTAAACACGCCCCTGAATTCAAAGCGAAACCAAGAAAACAAGGCTGAGGTAAAATTAATTAATCTAGTGAGACAAAAAATAAAGAAAGCAGCACCACCAAAATATGTAAAAAAAAGTGATTTAATCACCTAAGTCCATACAAGCAACGTTTCAACTCTTCCATGAGTCATTCTCAAGCCAGACTCAAGCCAGGCTTGAGAATGACTCCATGGAGGAGTTGAAACGTTGCTTGTATGGACATTTTTTACATATTTTGGTGGCGCTGCTTTCTTTATTTTTTGGATTTTGGAGGGTTTTGGATCATACCTTTGAGCTTTGCACACCTCTGTTAGATTTTGTTGCAGTGCTGTATCCTTGTCTTTTTTCTTTTTTTAATCTAGTGAGACAACCCCTTTAAGCTCTAAAGTTTGTAAAGCAGAAACGATTTGGTAAACCAGGCTTGCGTAATATTTTAATGTCCCTAGAACTAAATGTCCCTAGAACTTAATGCTAGAACTGAAAAAAAAAAACGTGATTACTGCACTAGAAGGTTAAAGGAAATTATCAAAACACAAAAAAAAAAAAAAAAGTCTATAAATAAACCACAAATCAAGTTAACAGAAAAAAGTAGGTGGCACTGGTGATAACCGATATGCTATTTGTTAACTGTACCTCAAATAAGTTATATTATCTATAATAATATATATATAATATATATAATATATAATATAATATATATATATATAATAATATATTAAAAAAGAGCAAAGCAAACACTGAAAAACTACGACGAAAATTACAAATGTTTTGCTAGAACAGTTTATTAGAAAGATGCCAACTTCTCACCTCGTAAATGACCAACTTCCCTCACAAAAAAAAAAAAAATGGTTAAACAATGTTTACTTATCAAACACCCTGAGCCGAGCCTGGAATATATGCATTCCTGTAATCTGCTGTCACTGGTTCTGTAATAACCAAAACACCATATCCATCTGCACCTGCAAACACAACAAGAACCGCAGGAGCAATAACCACAGGAAACATGGGAGAGCTTATGCACTAAACCACAGCGAAAAATCACAAAGTAAAAAAAAAAGACATCAATACAAACAAAGCCAGACCTGTGGGCCCGAATACTCAGGTGTTATCAGGGTCCCCCCCCCAGGACTGCAGTAGGATACAGATGTAAGAGGTAGCGCTCCTCGACGGGCGTTTGGCATGGTTCTATTTAAACTAATGAGAATGAAGAATAAGCTGTGACTCTTGAACAGATTTTACGACCAGATGTGAAAGATTGAGAAGCGAAAAGAAAAAAGGGGGAAGAAAAATCTTTTCCTTCTGTCTCTCGCCACAACATGTCGACCTCTAGCTTTCAAGCTCTCCCAGCTGAACAGTAAAGAGAAGCAAGGCTACCTTAAGCGTGCAGGAAACCTAGCGAGCTGACTATTTGTTAGATGGTTTTCTCGCTTTTATTGGAGCAATCGCGAACATTCTTTGCGGATGTTGTTACATATGAGCTTTTCAGGCCCCAAAAGTCCAGCTTAAGCTCATTTGTAACAACGATGAAGGATTTTTAATGTTGTTTTAACACGGGGGGTTGTAATTGAGCGTGCAAAACCCACTGTCCCACCAAAAGATCCAGCCCGAGACTCTGTTTTTTTTAATGGCCCAAAAGAAAAGACGTATAATAGGTTACAAATGATTTCATGGAACTAAAAGAGAAGCGTACGGAAGGAAAAAAAACACTGGTATTCCTTTTAAGTACTACTAATATGGACTATACCCTACATGTACAAGAACTGGATAAGCCATAGAGCACGACAACTCTCTACATTTAATAGAGTCAATGGCCGGCTGAGGCAAATAACCAAAATACAAGCTGTCCCTGTGTTACAAACAAGATAGATTATGTAGGGGGGTTTCTTCTTAAGCTGAATTTTTATGTTAGGTGGAACAGATAATTTAAAAAAGAAACTCCAGCCAAGAAATTCCATTTAGTGTTGGATAGTAAAAGGGTTGTACCATTTCAGACATTGATGGCATACTGCTAGGATATCTGCCTTTACTGGTGTGCAAAATCCCAAACGGTTCATTCATTTCCTTAAATGTATTCAAGACATGTAAAAACTTATGCCCTATTTTGTAATAACTACTTTATGTTCGTGTCCGTCCACACGGTAAGTTTTTCAGACGGTCCGGATTTGAAAAGCGTCTGAAAACCGACCGTCAAACATCCCATTTTGCAGGAGTCAGAGTTGGAGTCGTTAAAAAGTGGACCAACTCCCAAACGATAGAAAATAAGTTGGTCCAGTTAGTTTGATGCAAAGAGCAAGAGGAATTGGGTCCGGGCCAGTGCTACTGCTCCCATATCTTCAGCCTCATCAGATGGAGTGTAATTGAGGACAGAGAGCAGGGAAAGCGCTGCCCCAGGGGAAAAGATTCCGCACCCATAGCAAACAGACCAGGTTTCGGCAAGATTTTTCACTTCATATTTACAACTTATTAAAGTTTTTTGTGTTCTAAAGTCGTATCCTATTAATATATTTTACACTGAAAAGCAAAAGGATAACACTGTTATGAACTTGTGACTTTAAGGTTCCATATCTCACCATCCATCTGAGACTCCCATCATTTTATAGACAATCATCTTGGCTCTCATACATAACTTTTACCTTCAACTATTTAGCATATGCTTAGTTCTGCAGATTCTTATCATGTAACTGCATTGTTACTGTTTTGTTCCTGGGGGTGGGACAATCTTTTTCTCCTTGTATACTACAAATTACAACCTGTTCTCACATTGCCTAATACCTCCGTGTGTTATTAGGCTAATTCCCAAGCGAAAGGTCATTGGTTGTAGCGGCCATGAAGATTTCCCAAGAAAAGAGACACAGCATCATCCAGCTCATTGATAGCGTCTCTTGGGCAAGAAAATGTCCAAACTGCATGATGTGAGGACCTGACAGTGGGAAGAATATGCAATGACGTCCATCCATCCATTCCAAAGCCAAGAGGTGGACGTCCAAGCAAAATATCAGAGTCAACAAGTCGCTCATCACGCGATGAGCGGAGAAAAAGCTCTCACCCTTCCCATTGCCATGTTCATACTCGGACAGAAGAATGAACATGTACAATGTTTTTTGGGTCGCCGGCAGTGTAAAAAAACGTCTGGCGGAAAAGCCGTACAGTGGGGACTGCTGAACGGATTTTCCATAGAAGGCTATGGGGGAGCGTTGCTTATCGGACTGCTGCACGGGTTTTCTATAGCGGCCCGTGTAAAAGTTTGCGGCCGGTTTTTCAGACTGTTTGCAAAACCGCAAACCGGTGCCATGGGGACATGGCCCTAGTCTTATGTTCTACCGTTAAAGCCCTTTCATTAACAATGTCCCTCTCACAGCCTTTGCTAGAAATAACAGAGCTAAATTGCCAATCACTGCTGTAGGGCCACCCAGCCACTAATCAAGAAGTGAGAGCCTAAAGCTGGCAGTGAGGAGCAGACTCTGTATGTGGAGAAAACACTTTTAAAGGAATATTCACACTGCATTACTTAGCTTTAAACATGGAGGCAAAGGTAAGTGAAGGTTCTGATTTTGCTTCCCTTCATAGCTGGAGCAGATCTTATCATCTGCTTTTGTATACAAGTTTCCTCTCACAAAAGAGAGCAGGATGATGATATCACTCCCTGCTGTGTGATTAGTCCAATGGAGGTTATGTTTCCTACCGACAAACTTTAAACCATTAGAGCTCTGTAGCCGTGTGGCCCTGCTGTTTACAAACTTCCATCACCGACGTCCATCTAACAGGTTCAGCTAGGAATAGAGCCGACATGCCAATCACTGTGTAGACCCACCCACAATCTAACCAAGAAGTGCGAGTTGGAAGCTGGCTGTGGCTCTGTGAAACAGCATGGCGAGACCACCCCTTTAAGAGCAGAAATAATGTGAGCAATTTCAGTGTGACTGAAAACGGCTACTGCATGCTGCTCCCGTGCCGTCATTTTGCCTGATAAGTGGACACATGAAATTGTAGCGCGCATCAGGTAAAAGTGGGCAACCACTTATCAAGTGGTGCTCTGTTACGGTATGTTCATACGGCGTGTTGGATGCGATTTTGGGTCCTTTTTTAAATGCACATTTGGATCGTTTTGTTTCGAACCTTAAATGGACCCAAACAGGCATCCAACAATGTGCAGTGCGATTTATATTGCTTTCAATGTAAAACACGCATTGGCGTTCAGACGGGTGATCGCCGACGAGGTTTTACACGCATCTTTCTGATGCGTCTTTCGGATCCGTTCAAAGAATTGGCAAGTCAATTCTTGAGCTGAAAGAGACGGCAGATGCCCTAGTAAACACATAGGGTGCAATCCTGCTGCATCCAAAACGAATCTAAACACACAGCTGCGCGTAGGATGCAATTTTCACAGTGCTTTTTAACGTGTTTGTCAAATCCACAACTGATCCAACATGTCGTGTGAACATACGCTTAGGGAATAGGATACCCCTTAGGGTATGTTCACACGATATATTGTGGCGCGTACAGTACACGCCGCAAAACATTGTGTCTTTCGGGAGCTCGCGCTAATACCCGCGCACTCCCGTGGCGCGGGAGGTGGGGGAGGAGCGACAACCCGCCGGCTCCATTGACATTCATTATTCGCGGCGTATACGCACCGCGAATAATTGATATGTCACTTATCTCCCCGTGCGCACAATACGTACAATCTTATTGTATGAACGGGGAGAGGAGGCGTAATCCATAGTTCTCTGTGAGAACTATGGATTACCGTAATTTCGACACAAATATTAGAGCACAAATACGCAGTGAAATGCACGCCGAAATTACCCCGTGTGAACATACCCTTACACTGAAACTGTGCCACGCATTTCTAAGCCTAAAACTACCCATACACTTTCAACAAATGTGAAAAACTAATACGATGTAGTGAACGAATTAGCAATACATTGGCTGGGGAACAGAGTGTGCATGTGCTCTTCTTAGAAAGAAAGGTGTCCAGCTTCCGCATAGCCCCAAATACCCACTGAGAGTCATTGAAATTCAACATACCTAATTCTCTGTTACCCCCACATCATCTGCCGGTGTAGAGTTGGGAGCCCCTGTACACCTAAGATGATTTTTCTAACCAATGTGTCTATTGGCCCATAGAGTGAGGGGTAAGGGTACAACCACCCAACAAAGAATAAAAGACTTGTTGGATTCCGAGTCCTAAAACCAACCAGTATATTACACAAGAACCGAGCATTTTTAACTTCCGTCGGATTTTGATGCAGTTACAGCACTATTCAGTTTTCATCTGTGCTAAAATTTGCGCCAAAAACACACAAAAAGTTTTCTGGCCGTTTTTTCACACCATCCTGTTGACTACAATAGTACACTATCCGCTGTTCTCCAAATAAAATACGGCGAAAGATTGAGCATATTCCAAGTTTTTTGAAAACACAATGGTTTTGAAATCCGAGTTGTATGGACCATAATGCAGATTTTCAATTGAAGCCCATGGGGATAGCTTTACAGTCACATGGATTTCTGACTGGAAATGGTTGTCATACGGAAGCTAAATTTTAGATCGTAATTAGCCAATTTAAGATCCTATTAGTATAGTCGTAAAAGTTTTATAACCCAGCTTATGAAATTAAGAAATTACTCTTTAAATGCAAATAACAGATGTGCATACAGAAAACGAGACCACTAGGCTCCTGAAAGAGACCACAGTCCCATACAAAGCCTATACAATAATGGATCGTCACCCTTTCATCATCATTCCATCATGTCTTAAGGCCAAACAAATTTATTGCGCGGATTTATTAGAGCCACATTTTTATACAGTGTGTAATGAGCACAACCGCCTGACATCTGATCATCAGGGTATGTTCACACGGCGTCTTTTAGACCACTGCAATCCGGCCAGCTATGAATTACCTGTCTTCTCCGACTCATATTGAATGTCTTCTCAGCGTCGGGGATAATAGAAGTAAATGGGCCACCACCTCTCCTCCGTCCTGCGCTTTCAAAGTACGTGCTGGCCAGAGCGTACTTCTATAACACCCGGAATATTTCTGTGCATACAGTACGCACCGCAATATGCCATGTGAACATACCATTATATCTTTGTAAATAGCAGATGAGATCTACTGAGCCAACATTCACAAACAGAGGCTGGATCTAGAAAAAGAAGTGGAAAAAAGGGGTCTGATTTATCAATACTGTGAAGCACTTAGGCCACGTTTACAAGGCACAGACCAAATACTGGTCAGGAAATCCTGACCGGTATTTGGTCTTTTTTTTGTTACGTAGAGTGACGGCTTTTGCCTGCGGTTTGCGGATTCAAGCCCTCCCCCATCGCATCCACATGTTCATGTTCCACCCGAAAACCAGGCAGAAGAATGGACATGTTCTACGTTTCTCGCACCGCTGGAAAATCCGTGCAGTGGGGACTGCTGAACAGTTTTCCATAGAAGTCTATGGGGAGCGTTGCTTGTCGTTTGTAAAACTGCAAACTGTCTGAAAAATCCACAGGTATCTGGCGCCGTGGGGACAAGACCTTAGGGTATGTCCACAGAGCATTTTTTGGGGCTGTATTTTTGTGCATTTAGAACGCTAGAAAACAGCCCAAAAATGAGCCTCAGACAAGCTTCAATTCTTCCTTCATTGAATATAATGTAAAACACGCCTTGTCGGTCACATGAAGCGTATTTTACAAGTGCAATTGCGAGCCTTTTTTAATGTAACTACAAACGTAAAAACAGCGACGTCAATTCTTGAAGTGTTTTTCACTCGTAAGATTCCCATAGGAACCAATAGGGATAGGATTTTTCAAAATACGCTTCAAAATACATATCTAATCAGAAATTTTTGGTAGACGATTTTGAATCATAAATTTACACTTCAAAAAACATCATGTGAACATACCCTGAGACAGTGTGAAGTTAGACTAGACAGTTTTAAAATGTGCCATATTTATCGTACTGTTAAAATATCTGATGTTTAGACTGTTTTGTCCAAGTTTGTGCCTTCTTTTAGCAGGTTTACAATATGTCAGCAATTGGGAAAAATCTTGACTGATATTTTGGGTACACGCCGCCACAAGATAAATTCCATCTCTTTTCATGAGGTCACACCCCTTTTGTTGGACAAAGGCACGGAAGAGTCTAAAACACATCATAAATGTGGTGAGCAACATTTACATCACTGTTTTTGGTGCAAATTGGGCCAGAATTCTGGTGTGACTGCCAGTGTCTAAGTTTTAGGCTAAATTCCCTGTTATATGGAAAAATATGTTGTGCATCTAAAATATGGCGAATGGACCCAACCTCTGGGGAAAACTGAGTGCATTAACGTCCAATATTGGGACAACACTGTAAACAGCAACTTATGTGAAGTGCACACATTCAGGAAGAACAAAGGTGGTGCAAAATGGACTACGTTTCCCTATAGATCTCAATGGTCACGTCATGGTATTCGCTGGATACATTTTGTCAGGCATCCTGAGAGATACCATAAAGAAAGGGCATAAACACAATGTGAATGGGGACAAGTGTTTTCTACAAACTCACACTTACCAGAATATTGCTTTTAGTTATAAAGGAAAATGGGGCTCGTTATATATCAGAATATATCAATTTCAAGATCAAATCTTAAGAGTTAAAGGGAAAATGGTCAGGTGCGTTATGGTCTGTTTATGGGTTAATGATAGGGGAAGAAGTGAGAAGCCTGTATATATAGGGTTATATGATAGAGGAGAGAAGCTGAGCTCTGTGATATATAGGGTTATATGACAGAGGAGGAGCTGAGCTCTGTGATATATAGGGTTGCCGACCGGCCATCGACTTTAGTCCAGGCAGTCAGCATCTACTCTGTGCAGCTGTTGTAAGCCGACTGCGCAGAGTCAGCAGCTGCACACAGACTGTGCAGCTGCTTCGCTATAGAGATAGCAGGGGCGGTTCATTACAGTCCCTGCTTTCCCCATCGTTGTATATACGGCGCTTACTGAGCACGGCATCTACACATAAGCGAGGGAGTGTGATACAGCCTTGTCGTCACACCCTCTGTGCCACTGGGTCTCGATGGACGCTGGCTCCCGGAGGCAGCAGCTCTGCAGGTGAGAGGGAAAGGCGAGTAATTTTTTTTTTCCAACTAGCCTGGCTATTTACTTACAGGGGGCCTCTCTAATTACTACAGGGGGCATATACATATCTATCAATGACTACAGAGGGCGCATTTATATGTATATTATATATATATATATATATATATATATATTTTAAAATATATATAATTAAATATTTTAAAATAATATATATCTATATATATATATATATATATATATCTCAATGACTGCAGGGGGCCTATATCTATAATGACTGCAGGGGGCATGCATCTCTACAATGACTACTGGGGGGCATATGTCTCTATAATGACAGAGCTGATTACATATGTATATTATATACATGTATAATTGGCGACCCCAGACTATAAATGTATACCCGTGTTCATTTAGGGATATAATTATGGGGAGGGTCAGCGTTATTAATACTGGCCCACACAGCTGATCATCAGTCTGCAGTTATAAAAATACTGGTTACCCCCTAAATGACACAGTACACACTACATTGTGTTTTTGTGTGTGTGTGAGATTCTAAACATCCAGCCCCCTCCATAACCCCGCCCCTGATCACACCGCCCCCACTGGGCCATGGAAAAATTGTCTTCCATAAAACCGGTCCCTGGTTGGGGGCCGCTGGGATAGAATATACCTTACGAGTAATTGCTACAGGTCCAATCTTTGGGACCGACACCTATATTCAGATCCCAGGGCAGGTGGGCTAATTATAGTTTTGATCAAAAATATACACTAAGAACTTCAAATTTACATGTATCTAAAGTAGCAGAAACGCTTTTCCAATTATTCCTACGTTCCTTTTGACTTATTTTTTTAGTGCTAGTAGTGTGCTGCGGATATTGGATTGTGTTTATATTTTACTGCTACACCAACATGTACCTATGCTCATTGCTTTTTGGATGTCCCCAAAAAAGTCCCCATCTGTATTGAGGTTGCCTTGTCGATGGCAGGTGGGCTTATTACAGTTTTGGTCAAAAACGTACAATAAGAACCTCAAATTTTCATGTATCTAAAGTAGCAGAAATGCTTTTCCTGCTACTTGCTGGCTGCCTTTAACCTTTTTTATTTTTTTCCAACAGATTTAAAATAACTTCAATGAAATATTTATTACAGTATTTTGAGGAGGAAGAAAATATCTACCTAAAGCCGTACAAGAGAGGAACAAGCTTTCCAAACGTGGAGCAGCGTGATAATGCTATATGCAAGAGTAACAAGGTTAAAATCAGGTCAACTTGGTGAAGAAAACAAGATTTAAAAAGTAACTGGGGAAAAAGATAGGAGTGTGGGAAAATGTGAAATACTTGGACGCATCTTGTAATCGTCTTATATAATGCCAAACAGCGAAGCGGAGGGAGCAGTTAGTGTGTAAGACAAAAAGAATGCATCTTAGTTTAAATTGAAGACATAGGATGTACAGCAATACAGATGGGACTGTGTAGTTGTCTGGGTGATGATACAAAGCTGTAAAGCCTCGGGCCAGGTCTACATCATATAAGCTCACTCGCATCTTTGTGTACTAAGGAATCTATAAGCTGCAAAACAGGAAGAAAATAGTCAGCCACCGGCACTCTCTCTACAAATATATACCAGTCTCGGAGCGGGTATTTATATGTGTGTTGTAGTGCCTCACTGACACTTGGACGCCATCTTGGACCGTCCCGTGGGTCTCTTAGCTCACGCATTGCCGCTTTGGTAAGCAGAATTGCACTCAGAAACAGCGTTTCTCTTCAAATCTGGCCTCGGCCAGCTTTATTCTTCAGTAAAATACAGGAACAAAACAAAATTTAAACAAAAATCTGACCTACCTCTGAGCATCTCAAAACAGTATTGTTAATGTCCCACACCAGCCTGGGGGCTCCAACTCCAGGTGGAAATCATACCCCCTGATCACCTGGAGAAACAAGCTTTTTATAAGCCTCCAGAGACCTATCAAAACCCTGTCCGGGAACAGCCATCCAGCCAACGCTATAGGCGTTCCAGAAAGGTCAGCCCATATATAGCCGCTATTCAAGCAGCTACTGCCAGTGTCAAACCCAGAGTCACTGACCCAATATAGCTAGGTTTTCCCCACTGAGAGGAGGTCCTCGGTGGCGCATCTGCAGCAGGTCTCCGGCTGCAAACCACCTGGTGGCAGAAACATGCGACCACCTGGGGTTGCTCAGCCATAGTGTGTATATAAATATATATATATTTTTTATTTTAATGCCAAGATGCAAAGTTACTCAATTTTCCAAAATACTATAAGTATCAGCTGATCATAGATTTCAAGTCTTCTGCCTGTGGTCATTCAGTTAGACTGCCCTATTTAAACTGCGAATCTCTTTGCTATTGATTGACTGAAGACATAGAAAGCTTACTGGAGTGTGTGGTGGGAATAGGAAAAAACAATGAAAAGTCATCAAGTGGGGCAGAGAATCTGGGTGGGTTTCATACTCTATTAGCATATGCAGCACAGGGCTGTTTGTGGGTTTACTACTGGGGAATGTGTTTAGCGAGTTCAAATATATAAAATATATACTTTAACTCCCATTATAGTGGTCTGAGGGTGGTGGGTAACGTGCTGACAGATTCCCTTTAGTAATCCAAGAAACAAAAAAACTCAGGGGCAACTGAAATCTGTATTAAAGAAAATGTCTTATCAGGACATAACCTATTTAAAAACATGTTTCAAGGTTTAACATATTCAAACATTTTTAAAGATTTTTTTTTTCTATAATCACCAGCGATATTTAAAAAAAAAAAATTTGTAGCTTGCATTTTGGCCACTACACCTGATCACATCCTGACACGTCCTGTTCTGTAGAGATCACTTCTCTGCAGTCTCCTCATTAACATCACTAGAAAGATTACAGTGAAAGCTGACACCAATATATAGCTAACACAGGATTTAGCACTCACAAAAGGAGATGGTCACAGCGCAGCTCCCCCATACCAGGGTTGTGGAGTCAGTCTCGTTCTGGTCCAACTCCAAAAATATATGATAAATTGATACAGTTAATTCAATGCAGTGCCAAGAGCAAAAGAAATTGGGCCTTGCCAGCGCTACTGCTGCTCCCATATCTTCAGCCTCGTCAGATGAAGAGTTTAATTTTGAAAAGTATTTGAAGGACATGGAGAAGGTAAAGCGCTGCCACAGAGGAAAAGATTCCACTCCCATAGCAAACAGATTGACCAGATTTCACCAGCTTTCAAAGTAGTAGAAGAGTTCAACCATTCATCAAAACGGACTGTGCTTGAGGCAATTCCTTTATACCCTGAGATTCATAGAGATGTTGCCCTTGTGGTCACCACTTTGCCACCAATCCAAGTTAGTGTAGAGAGGCCGTTCTCTAGCCTGGAAATAACTGGATCAGATTTGAGGTCATCTATGAAGGAAGATCTAATGGAGGCGATACTATTTCAAAGAAAAAATTCATAGACTCCACAAATGTTATTCAGGACGTTTTTGTTAAAAAAAGTTTTTTCCCCACTTACTACACATTAACCTCTGCTGAGGTCACAGAGCATGCCTAAAAAAAACTCTTCTCTAGAATTCAATGAGCCAGCTTCTGTTCAAAGACCTCTATGTGGCTGCAGTAAAACACATCTCTGAATGCTGTTGAAAGCAGCTCAGCCAAGATGGCTGCCCCCATAAATCATACACCGAACAGAATTAGAAAAAGTCTACAATCATAAAATAGGAACAGCCAAGAAGAAAAGAGTATGTATTATCTGCTCTTTATTAAAAAAAAATCTATATAAGATAAAGATTATATATGTACAGTATATAATACAATATATATATATATATATATATATATATATATATATATACACACACACACACACACACACAAACATACATATACACACACACAGTTCCAATTTACCATTAAACTGGTTTGATGCAGCATATGTATATTTTCATAACTACTTAACACGCTAGCAATTTCAATAAAAAAAATAAACTATTAAACCAAGCATCCCAACAAAATACATAGTGTGAAAAATGGCATGCTGCATGTACTTCAGCCATTAATAAGAGACCATTTTCACATATGAGACCTGGAACACACTTTTGTAATTCCACCCCTTATAGACACGATATAGATGCTTGTTACTACATCACTTCTATGGGTTCACCAAAAGGAAGACTGAAAACGATTTCAACGTGTGGTACGCAGCCCTAGTGGTAAGGGTCCTGCTGTCTGGCCTAGCGAACGCTTGAAATAGTGCCCAGTTTATGTAATAAATGTATTTCTCTTTTATGCACCAAATCTCCGCACCTACTCAATGTTCTTTGTATCTGCAGATTCATGTGTTGTAAAATGTATGGGATACCAAAGAACCCCACATTAAACCCTCATCTTATTCCACTTCAAAGTAGACTGTGGATCAGCCTAAAAGGGATATCCTCCCGTTAACTGCCGAGGCTGCCACACACTTTTATTGACAACATGTGGTCGCTGGTCTCTCGGAAATCATTTCGACTTAACTCTCTCCAAGAGACTGTCTTTGGTTCCACTGACACACTACTTCACAAGAGGATTTTATTTTATTTTTTATCTAACGATCCTCAACAATAGAGGCAGGAAATAAGATTTCGGATATCAAATAGGAACAGCAGATTTTTTTATTCCGCTATCTAAAATTGAAAGCAGTAACCTAAGCTGTATTACATTGTAAGAATTAAGACAATAAGTACCATTTACAAAGATGTCCTCCACAAGAAAGAAAAAATGTGTTTTTTTTTTTTTTTTTTAAATGCAGCTTGGGCACAGTTCACGTTTCATTTCGTCACTACTCCAGGCCTATCTGTAGAAACAAATTAACTATAAAATTCAATATGTATACTGTAACATATGCAGGAAAAAATTCTGCACTAGGACTGTATTATCTTATCTATTTCTGAGACCTGCAATCCAAACATTTGTGAGGATTCTGCCCCATGGGACCTTTATCAAACAACTGTCACATGTTTGGGAAGAAAGTACTGTAAGAAGTGCTAAGGGAACAGGTTGTAATGCTCATGCCAAAGTGGAATGCTACCAGTTTCTGATTCAGTTTCCTACTCGGACATCCATTGTTATAAGTACCGCTGCCTTTCTTCTCACATAAACAGGAACGTCTGTTGTGCAGGTTGAAAAATTATTTCTTGTAGAAAACAGTAGGTGTCAGGAAAAAGCCCGCCCCGCCGGCCCACTTGAGGGTCGACGGCCTGACTTGGGGTGTATCGTGATGTTGCGCTGCCCCCTAGGGGTGCACAAGGTCAGCCAAGTACTGTTCCACTGTTAACCCCTGTCCACACAGCACAGAGAGAACCAGGGAGGACGAGATAACACCCTACTCGTCCAGAATCCTGAACGGCTGCCACCAGTTTTCTAGTTTAGTTATAAGACCGGTCCATTACCAACTTATAACAAGGCCCGAAACCAGCCTTGGGGTAGCTATATAATATAGATCGAGTGCTAGGCGTGTGAGGCCGATGATCAAGACGGACTAACTCAGATTAAAGTTTATAGATTTAATTAGCCTTGGAGGGCACACTAGACAAATATATACAAAAGTATAATAATATACCGATAAGCTTCAGAGGTGCAAGTATAAGTATTGGTTACAGACAAAGGCAGTAAAATGTGTCCAATTACCTGTGGATGGCTTGGTGCTCGGCCCACATTGGGGGGTGGGGGCTTATGTGGCCTGGCTTCTGTGTGTGGATGCTCCTGGAAATGCTCTTAGGTACCCCCCTCCTTGATCAACAGTTGAGCCCACCCGGGCCCCTGCTTGTATCTGTGAGGGGACAGCCCACGTGGCAGCCCCCTACACGCCCCCCCACACACCTGGGACGGTCTATGAATTCCTCCCACTCTGGTCATGCAGTTTCTGACAGAAACACAAAAATGGACCATAACGTGGCAGGGCATTGGCACAGAACCGAGCCGGTGGCATCATCAGTACCGGCTGGACCTACACTACGCCCGGATATCGGACACCCCTATCCTATGGACTCCCTAGGTTCAGTTCTGGATTTCTAGGTCCCCCTGCCTCGTGCAAGCAGGGGAGTGGTGGCTATGTGTGCGGGAAGTTCCATATTTTAAGATATGGAATCGCCATAGACCAGTTATGAACGGATCGCCTATAAATATATATATATGAAATATCGGAGCCGTGGCGGCTGGGTTGGTTTCCTTCAAGTCTTTGTACTTGGGGTTGGAGAGGGCACATGTATCTTCAGTGCTAATAAATGGAAATGAGGGTTCTTTTGAGGTGTCCACATCTCCTACTGTGCTAACTTCCTTTTCAATGGGTCTTGGCTGTGCTGATTAACGTGTAAATTGAGCTTTCCTGGCGGCTGAGGGCCATCTGTGAAATCTGACTAGATGAAGTTGGAGAGATGACTAAGTTTTTGAGTGAATTTTCCTCACAGTAGGCTACCTTGATTTCCAGAACAAATAGTGTGAATTTAACCTTCATTTCACTTTAGAGGGAATGCATCATCAAAAATGGCAGTTTAATGTTTTTGTTAAACACATTTTTTAAGAATTTTTGGTTATTTTTTTTAATTTCCTATGTCACTTTCAATATTTTTTTTAAATAATTCTTAAGTCCTGCAGTTTTCACTTTGGCCACTAGGCCTAATAATAGTCTGACACTTCCTGTTATGTAGAGAAAGATTTTCAGTGTCTCCTCATTATCAGCACAAGCAGGGTTACACAAAGGTGAGACCAATGTGTATAGATAACACAGGGATCCAACCGTGTCAATAGGAGACAGTCACGGCTCCTCCTTAGCCCCCCTCCTCTACTCCCTGGACACTGACTTCTTCCCAGGTCACAGAGCCTAGAAAACTCTGCTATAGAAGTCAATGGATTTGCTCCTGTTCACAGGCTCCTATGTGCATGTTAAATGCAGCTCAGACAAGATGTCTGCCCCCTAATCATATACAGACAGCAGAATTAAAAAAAAAATAAAAAAATCAGAAAATAAAAAATGGCTAAGAACAAAAGAGTAAAGTATCCGTATCTTATTTCAATTAGTAAAAGAAAATTGTAACAAATTCTCGACAGATTGCCTTTAAATTTAGGATATATTTAGGGTCAAAATTCTATTTTAGACTAAGTTTTCACCATTGTTGAGGTAAACATTGTATACATTGGGAAAACCTCCTGGTCTATAGGTCTAATGTGACTACATGCTTTTATTAGCGAATTGTATATCACAGGAGAGCCAACTGGACATAGGTTTGGCCAGAATACCATTACTTAACCCCTTCACGACCTTGACCGTACGTCCATACGTCCAGGTGGTTTGGGGGTTCACGCACCTGGACGTATGGATACGTCCTGAGGATCGCGCGAACTCTAAGGCAGAGTTCGCGCGATCGGCGCGGGGTGTCAGCTGTATATTACAGCTGACATCCCGCAGCGTCGGCCCCGACCCCGGATCGCTCCAGGGGGGGCCGGTTAACCCCTTAATTATTGCGACCATCGGGTCGCAATAACTAAGGGAGACGCAGGAGGAGATCGCTCCTCCTGCGTCTCTGTCGGCGGCAGCAGCGCACGGATCGGGCGATCCGTGCGGCTCCTGCCTCCTTACAGACACCACGGAGGGCAGAGAATGCCTTCCGGGTTGTCTATGACGTCACGACGCCCGGCCGTGCCCTGTGGGCATGACCCGGCATCGTGACTGACAGTTACCATAGGAACCAGTCATAGCAACAAGCTATGTACTGATTCCTATTGAATGAGAGATCTAAAGATCTCTCATTCAAATCCCCTATGGGGAAAAGTAAAAAAATAACGTGAAAAAGTGAAAAAAAAGTAAAAAAAAGTGAAAAACATGTAAAACACAAAAAATAAAATAAAAATACGTACACCGCCCTTTTCCCCTTTACAAACGGCAATCGCCCCAAAAATGATCAAAAATAAATAAAGTACCCATATTTGGTATCGCCGCGTGCGTAACGACCTGCCCTATAAATCTGTCATGTTAATTAACCCGTACGGTGAACGCCGTAAAAAAAACCCAAAAAAACAATCACAGAATTAAGATTATTGTTCATCCCGCAGCACATAAAATGGAATAAAAAGCAATCAAAAACTCCTATAAACGCCAAAGTTGTACCACTTAAAACGTCAGTTCATCCCGTCAGTCCTTATACAGCTCTGTATATGGAAAAATAGAAAATGTATAGCTCTCAGGAGATAGCGATGCATAAATATTGTTTTACACACTAAAAACACTTTTCTTTTTTTTTAAATGTGCTTCAGCTTAAAAAAAAACTATATAAGTACATATAATTGTAAAGTTTGCTAATTTGGCAATCTGTAGATAAAGACATGCATGAAATTTGCTTGTTCTCGCAACAAGAGTTGATCCCTTTTCATGTATATTTACATAGTTAATGCCGTTGAAAAAAAAAGACACATGTACATCAGGTTCAACCATGGGTGGGAAAAGATGTGGGTGAAGGGAGGGGTATAGGGAATTTTTAATGGGGTTGACTAGCTTTCAACATGAAGGGAATGTTAAATTAAGACTTTTTCCAAATACATGTCTCTTGATGTTTCCCTGGTCAGGAGCTAAGAAAAATCTATCTCCCGTGAGTGCACACAGGTTTCTCTGGTTACCGTCCTTCTCTCTCCTACTCTCTGTAGCCGTTTGTCTTTTCCGATAGCAGGGAGTGACATCACCACAAGTCAGCACACAGTACATCGGCAGCTTGAGAACAGAGTGTGTTATCTCTAACTAAGGAGATTCATTATTTTTTGAGTATGTTCTTTGAGCTCTAAACCTAGCTACACCATAGATAAGATCTCCCGCTCTCATTAGAAGAGCTGTGAATATGGAGCGGATACACAAATCACTGCTATAGAACTACCCACTGCCTGACCAGGAAGAGACAGGCAGCATGACTCTAAAGCCACTTTTAGCATGTGGGTCAAACCCTTCTGAGCTTTGTTTTCCCCCTACTGATGCAAGCTTTGGAACCCATAAAGTATGAACCAATCTGCCCCAAAGAAATGTTTCCTTCCTGCTCCCAAAAATGCCATCGGACTGGATCCAGATGTTTTATATGGCTAAAGAAGTATAATATGACCTTTCCAAAGGTTGCCACTGAATATAAATAAATTTATATATTATATATATATAATATATATATATAATATATATATATATATAAATTTTTTTTTTTTTTGTTTGTTTGCTGTGGCCAGGTACAGTTGAGGGTTTCAAGTACAGTTGTATACCAGAGTAAAAAGTAAAGTTATTTTGGAGAGTTTTTTTCTTTGAAAGTAGTCCATTGTATATAATAGTACAGTCATGTCAAAACTACTACAAGTATGATTACTAATACAACAACTAGTGCTACCAGTGCTAATAAAAATAATAAAATTAAGGCCTCTTGTACAGGAAAGTGTGTTGCATCACTAATTGTCAGCAAAAACTAGGAGCAAGTCCAAAACATAGAAGATGTTCACATCTTTCCATTACTGTTTCTTGGTTTTACGTTCCACTCCTAGTTTTGGCTTCCAAATATGAACATACTGACGAAAAGTGTGAACGTGGCCTTACCCTGGGGAAAGAAAAAAAGAATAGATGGGCAAGTAATGAATTTTAAGATAAACAACGGGGAATCCTAGAGATCCTGTTTGACCACAAGAGTAACCGGTATGTTTTTTTTTTTGGTTTTTTTTTTTATATTTTACACTGTGGGTTAAATCCTAGTTTTCAAGTGCAATACTCTCTAGAATAGCGATTCAATCATTTTGCAGAAATGTTTCTAAGCATAGGCACACAGAGTTGGGGGCTATAACAATGAAAATCACCAACTGTCGAGTTGTAGTTGAGAACTGAACACACAAGTCAATGAGTATATGTGGAGGAAAAGGAAGGAAACAAAAACATCCATTTGGATCCTTATAGGAGAGATGTCATCAATAGGTTAGGACAACAAAATGCTGTATTTTGGATCAAATCTAAGAACATTTGAATGCATAAAAATGAATCCAACTTGGAGATAAAATGGACATCTTCAAAGGGATCAAAATTTGCCTTTTATTTCCAGATACACCAGTTTTTGTTGGATGCACATCGGAGTTAGCCATAAAATCAACAGTTTACAGTGTTATTTCACAATGATTAAAGGGCTTGTCTAACTACAAAGATTAGTTTAGGGAACAATAACTTTAGACTTTTCTAAATACATTGCTTTGTCTATTTTGCTTTGTTGAGATGAGATTTTATCTGCTCTGAGTGCACATAGGTTTCTCTAGGTAACCAACCTGCTCTCCCCTTCTCTCTCTGCTCTTGTCTTATCTAAGAGCAGAGAGTGACGTCACCACACAGAACTGCTGGCAGCTGGAGAACAGAGAATGTTATCGCTAACAAACAAAGGAGACTAATTACTTTTTTACTTTAGAGCAGAGATTCAGCGCTCATAGATCAGATTTCCTGTTCTCATCTCAGTGCAAGTAGAAGAGCTGTGAATACAGAGCCCATATGCTCGTCACTGCTATAGAACCACCCACAGCATTACCAGGAAGAGACAGGATGCATGAATCTAAAACTCCTTGTGGCTCGGTGAAACAGCATGGGAAGACAACCCCTTTAATGTTCTATTACTCTACAAAATTGCTGCCGTTTTTACAAAAAAAAAAACTAAGCATAGGGTAAATACGAATATGCTCACCCCCGTTAGAGAGAATTTAGAGAAGGTACTAGGCCACAAGAAAGCAGAAGTATTTACAGTGCCAACATTTTGTCAGCACATATTCATTTTCAAGATAAGAGCTGATCAGATACGGATTGCCCGACATATGTGCACATTTCTTATAAGCAAAAGCAATTTATCAGTTGGGGATTTCGTAAGACATTAAAATATTCTGGCGCACGGTCTTACAACTTCAATGAAAATTATCCAAACAAAACAAGCATCACTCCATAAGTTTCCTTCATTTTTCTAATTGCTCCAATAACTTGGGTTTACTAGTCACCTAGGAATTGTGTGAACCTTTCACTCTACGTAATGTGTGATAATACCAGCAAATGCTACAATATTTACGAGTGTGATTATCTGTGGAGAGGCTGGAAAAGGTCTTAATTCTGCATGGGAATCGCAACTAACAAGTTCTGAGTGAACATCAAAATAGCTATGAAGAAATGTGTGAAAACCCTGAGCTTGAAAGGAAGCCAGGAGGACCATGGACATCTCCCACCACCATCCCGTGACAATAAGGCAGTAAGCTGCAAAATATCAAGATAATATGACGGCCGCGCAATAAATTCTTGGGCTGTTACCGGTGGTTGCCAAACACCAAATAAAAAGCCGTTAACTGTAAATTCTCTTCGTAAGATTTCACTGCCGCAAAAAGTAGGCTCGAAATGTTCATCGAGGGACATAAATATGAAAAATGTAAGCTGTCTATGGCTACCGATCACACTGCTGCGTTCACTTACCCAAGCTCAACTCATTTCACAAGCTTATTGTAGGTTTTCGAGGTTTTTATCTTTACTTTTTCTTCCATCTCCCTACTGATTCTCCTATGACAGGTCCCCTTGGGGCTCATAGGTCGAAAATATTCCAGAACGCTACTGTGCCGCAGTGTCATAAAAACCCATGCAGTGGAAAAACCTTCTAATTGAAGTTGGACTGGGTGGAGGCGCCTGTCCATAAAGAGGAAATCGTTGAGAAATTCTTCTCAATATGGGAAAGCCTTATTGCAATTATACCAATATATATCCCTAAACTCATAAAAGAATGTTTCACATACATCTTGAAGAGGATTTGCCAATTGAACTTGGATGGAAAATAAATGAAGTGATTTTATTATGAATGTCGCGATGATGAGACTCTGCAACAAGAAATGCGAGAGTCAAGTACAGATGCAAACACAAAGATCATTTTAGTCAGATCTTTGAATCTGAAACTCAACTTTGAGATCACACCAAATTTCTTATGGTGATCATCTGCATTTGCCCAGACTAAGTTTATTATTGGAAAATTGATCAAATTTTGCAGTCACAAGATTTTTTTTTTCTTTATTAAAAAGTCAGTTTACATATCTATACTTGTAGATTTCTGATGCCTATTAGTTTGTTAATTCCGAATGGTAATAAAAAGTTTGATTTATTATACATATAATGAAGATGCCACATGTTTTGTGTACTACAATATATATTATTGAGATATCCTTTGATTCTTGTTACATATTGTTACATCCTATACCTATATTGTTATATCCTATACCCATCTCTTCAGGATTGCCTATAACCTACAATAACCCTGCCGTCACTACACCCTCCACCAACATGTCTACCCCTCACCTCCTGTCTCTCTCCCCCTTCCGGCGAAGCCGGGCGGTGAAATGCGCGTTGGGGGTTCTTTATCCTCACATTGGTCTGTATATGCTTTTACTTATTCCCTTCTCCTCATGTTTTGGTGTATCTGATTAGTATCTTTATTATGCAATTTTGCAGGGTCTGATCTATTTCTGCCTTTGTTGGCATAGTCTATACTGTTATCATGGGGTTTGGAAGCTGTATTAGTAGATAATTACTCTGGTATATGCAGTCTCTGTGAGGTATTATCCACATTGCCATTTTATGTATTGTCATGTGTGTAATTTTTGTGTACAATTTTATAGTATATATTTAATAAAGCATCTGTATTTTCTGCAGGTTTGTTGTTTATAGGCGTTTTTGTGTCATTTGGGTAAACCTACTTGGTATTTATTTTTTTGTTTTTTTTGTCTTGTTTGGCGGTGTTTTATTCCCAATGTTGGTGCAGACTGGACTTGGATACAAATACAGCTTTTTCTTCAACTCTACCCACAAGTGTTCAAAAGATCAAAACATTGTTACCCTTTTGCTTGTCAGCGTCTGTTCACCCTAAATAGCTTGATTATTGTATCATAAGGTGATAAACCACCTGTTACCATTTTACTACAGTAAAGTTATCACTTAGACATGCGCCGTGTATGAGGGAGTCAGGAGTCGGAGGTTTGGAAATTGGGGAGTCGGGGATTTGGCTTGTGGACTCCACAGCCCTGCATGCCAGTATCACACATCTGCACACAGCCGTTTCGGGGTTTTGCCCCTCATCAATGCAGAGCAGAGCGATACTGGTTGGCTGAGTGGGAGGCAATGAATGGTGTTATATTGTGCTTTCCCCAAGGAGAGAGAGATATTCCCCTTTCTTAGCTTCTCATTATGTAATGTTTGCTTTTTGTCTGTACTTATACCCTCTAAGTTGTAACGTTCTCTGGAATATGTTGGCGCTATATAAATAACGATTATTATTGGGATCATCATCATTCTCTATATTTTATTACTATGTGCAGTATGCCATTACTAACTTCTAGGATGGGATAATATTTTGATGAATTAGTTATTGATCAGGATATATTGTGCGATTATCTCTATCTCTGAAAACATTGGTTCTTTCTAGTAGTGCGTTCTAGGACTTTTATGTGCTTTTATATCTTGGCACAATAAAAAAGTACTTTCCTGAATTTTAATTAACTATTTAGCTTTTTGGCTCCGATTGGTAATATGTATGTTATCGGTGTTTTGTTCTTTTAAGGTATTTATTAATTTGTTTTGGTATTATTTTAGACTACCTGCATCTGAATTCGTGACAACATTTTTGTTTCTGTATCATTTGGATTATCATTGCATTGTGAATATTGATTTTTAGGGTGCGTCCACACTGTCACATAGATCATGCCCCCCTTGCTGAGGACAGCACAAGCTAGTGTCAGACCTACTGTTTCCAGCGCTGTGCTCCTTATTATGTAAGATGCTGTTGTTCTAGAGCATTTACCCCTCAAATCTAATTCATGAGCAGGTGTTAGCCCCGCCCACCAAAGCTTAGCCCCACCCACTGACAGTTATTCACATGTTTCTACCTATTCAAAGTAAAAGGTTTGTCAGTTGAGGTGGGCGGGGCTAGCCTCAGGTGGGCGGGGTTTGAAAAAAACTGACACTCTGAAGGACTCTTTGAATGACTCTTCTGGCTGAAAACTGCAGATTTGAGAATTAAATACATGAAAACTACAGCATCTTACTGAAGGGACACAGCGCTGGAAACAGCAGGTCTGACACTGGCTTGTTCTGTCCTCAGACAGGAGGACAAAAACTATGTGACAGGTTCTCTTTAAACAGAATCCGGCCGGTGTTTTGACATCTTATACGCGGTTTGGGGGAATAGTTTACGGATTCAAGCCGTCCCTCTTCACACCCACATGTTCTGTCTGGAAACCGGGCGGAAGAATGAACATGTTCTAAGTTTTTAGGAACGTTGGTGGTGTCAAAATATGTCCGGTGGAAAATCCGTGCAGTTTGAACTGCTGCACAGATTTTCTATAACAATGTAAACGGTTGACAGTCGGTTTACAGACCGTTTCAAATCCGAAAACGGTCTGTAAAAACCTTTGCCGTGGGGACAAGCCCTTAAAGTTAGGATTTTTCTTCCATCACATCAATATTGTGAGTTCATACATTCCAGACCTATTTAAAATTATTTCCAATCCGGCTATATTTTATAACAGAGAACATTTAATAGATAAGAGATCTGTTCTTCTTAGCAGATCCCAGTTTTACCTTTAAGTGGAATACGCAGGAGGGGAACAAAACAAAAAAAAAAAAAAGTCATCCTTTTTATTTTTTCTAGGGCTGGAATAAGGTTCCTGTTTGCTCATAATGTACACTACAAAAAGGTTCTGATGGACTCTGTTTCAACATTAGCACCACAGCAGACCAACAACTCCTTTGAAGCACAAACCAAAGACTCTCACAAAATTGCCAGAGGGTGTTCAACAAAACGATTCATCGGTTGTGAAATTAGGTGCTGGCTGAGATGACACAATCTGAAAGTTCTAAATTAACTAACTTTTTTTTTTTTTTAAAGTGCCTTTTTATCATAGGGTCGACCTGCGCTAGCTCCAATGACAAACACTTGAAACTTTAATTTCTAACCCAAATACATTTTGAAACCGTTCAGGGCTATTTTATTATTTTTTTTTTAAACTGTCTATCAACACCTAAGTTCCAGATCTCTACAGATTTAAGATCTGTTTATAGGCATGGAAAGTGAACCCAACCTCCGTGTGTTATTGTTTTGTTTATAAGTCGACAACCACGCTGTTCCAACGTTTGCCCGCTTCCAAAACATGTCTCGACTATAGGCTTTCATCCGTGAAGCCATGCACGAACAGTGATTTATACATTAAAGCAGAGCAGGCTTTTAACTGCGTTGGTAAGCGTAGTTCACATATCCAGATGGCCAGCTGGTGGATACAACATTTCTGATACTGTATCAGATTCACAGAAAAAGTTCGACATCAACATTTTTCATTGACACTTTAATGTAAGAGTACATTTGTACATTAGGGGTTATTCCATGAATCACTCTCATAGCAAAAGTCCAGAAAAAGCACTTAACAGCGTTCTTGTTTTTAAAGAGAACCTGTCAGAGTCATTTACCCCATGAAGCTAACTACACTGGTAGGTGGAGGGGTTGTCGGACTTAAAAATGGGGCGAAATAAAATAGGCGACTGATATATATATATATATATATTTATATATATATATATATATATATTTATATATATATATATATATATATATATATATATATATATAAAATATATATGAAGGTCAGCAGTTTGGCAAGGGTAACCAGGAGTTAATTATTCAGGTGGTAATTAGGAGAGTTGCTCAGTTGCATGTCCAACCTAGAGGCCTGTTAACCCCTTTTTTTTTTGTGACACGTTCGTTTTTCCCTCCTCGCCTTCTGAAAGCCATAACGTTTTTATTTTTCCACCTACATAGTCAAATGAGGGCTTTTAATTTGCGGGACAAGATGTACTTTCTAATGGTGTTATTCACTATACTATAGAATATACTGGGAAACCGCAAAAAAATTCCAAGTGGGACAAATTGTGAAAAAATATTTTTTATTTTCGCCATGTTTGCGGGGGCTTTGCTTTTACGGTGTTCAATCTTCGGTAAAAATAATGTGTTATCTGTATTCTACAGGTTGTTACGCATCCGGCAATACCAAGCATGGAGGATTTCAGTTATGTTTTGGTACCGTAAAATAAATCCAAACATTTTCTATTTTTGACATTTGCGCCACGGCGCCATTTTGTGCGACCAATAACTTTTTTGTACTAACACCTACGGATGTCAGTGAGGGGGCATTTTTTGCGGGCTGAAGTGTACTTTTTATCGCTAGCAGTTTGGAATGCATGCGACTTTTTTGATAATTTTTATTCCATTTTTTGAGTGACGGAAAATGACCAAAAAACACAATTTTGGCGTTTGGAATTTTTTTTCTTCTACGGTGTTCAGCGTACGGGATAAATTATTTTATATTTTTATAGAACGGACTTTTTCGGACGCGGCAATACCAAATATGTGTAACTTTTTTATTATTTTAATGATTTTTTTTGTAAAATGGGGAAAGGGGGGTGATTTGAACTTTTAATACTTTTTTTTGTACTTTAAAACTTTATATATTTTTTTACTGTAACATTGAGGCCTCCTATGGTACTTGACCACTAGGTGGCGCGATTGTTAATACAATGCATTAGGGTGTACATTAATGGCGGTTTCCCCCCTTCCTGTCTGCGGACAGAAGTGGGGCAAACCGGCCAGGGTAAGTGACGGGAGCCTTCACAAGGCTCCCCCACCACCATGCCTGGTTGTCGGATCGGCGCAGCATAGCTGATGACCGCAACGATTAGTGTGCGGCACCGATCGGCGTTAATTCAGACGCCGCGGCCATCTTTGCCACGGTGTCTGATGGGTTAAACAGCGCCAGCGGGCGGAGCTACCCGCCGGAGCTGTTACCGCCGGGTGTTAGCGGCAGTCAGCGGCAGTCAGTGGAGGACGTGTGCAGGCCTTGCCTAGGAGAGTATCCTGGGTGCTTTCCCCCCAGGCTTGAGAGAAGCCAGACCCAAGGACTATATTGTACAGTGTGAGTACATGTTTGTGGGGCTGGGTAGTAGACCCAGACCACTGCTAGAGAGGGACTCTCTGTACGTTTAGTTAGTGGCTGGACGGCCTAGGATTTATTTTGTTTGCTGTATATGTTTTGCTGTGAGGAAAAATAAAACTGGCGGAGACCAGACTTAAAGAGAATCCTGTGTCGACCTGCTGTTCAGTTTACCAAAGCGGCGATCCCAGAGTGCGAGTGTCCCTCAGGCCGGGCCAAGATGGCGGCCGAACTCGTGTGAACGCTTACATATGGTGGAGGTATGCAATGGGCACGTCGGCATCAGGACAGACACAGTAACTGAAGTGGCGCAAGAATTGGTGCATGTGTGGCACAATTGAACGGGCACAAGAGTGCTGAAACAGTGGACTGGTGAATTTTAGACAGTGTTGGGGGCTGCGGGGTTAAGTTAAAGGGCCAGCAGCCAAACCATTACCGTTGTCTGGAAAAGGGGACTGCATTGGAAGGACTGGTTTGCTGATCCTGCAGGGCTGCATAGGATTGCTGAAGCCGCTTTGACAGGGCCAAAGACACCCAACACAGAGACTGTGTGGTTGCTAAAAGAGACTGTTGCTGCCTGAAAATCTTTCTGCTATGGAGCACAGGGTGAGGTACCTGGAGTTGATGTACCATATAACCTCAGCAGCACCAGATGAAAGTGTCCAACCATACCCCTGGTGGGGATGGTTGGATGACTGGGGCTGAGAGGAAGGTCTGGAGGCTCAAAAATCAGGTCGTATTTCCAAGAAAAAGCCCAGGCGGGCCAAAAGCAAGTCACAAAAAGGCTGGGATTATGTTGTTGCCATGAGCAACCCAGCTCTACCGCAGAAAGGGGGCAGTTTAGGTCAGTATAAGAAGCTGCCAGTGAGGACCCTGGATTTGCGAGCGGGTGGGATCCCATTTGAGGTTGATCTGGACTGTCAGCAGAATGTCACCAAAGTGCCCCCTGCAGAGACTGTTGTACCACTGCCTAAAAGGGGAGAGCCAGCATTGTCCTCTGTTAATTCCCTAAGAACAGGAGGGGGGAGGGGAGGGGATCGACTCCTCACTGATTAGCAGTCTAAATGCCAAACAGGATGTGATAAATGTACGCCGAGATGGAGTCCCTAAGTGACAGACATGCTGCTGTTTCCAAGGGCAACCAACTTCATCCACAGGGAGCCGCTGCCACCGTCCAGCAGAGGGAGTCCAGCGGGAGGTGTCACACAGCAGCAGGAGGTGTTGTTAACTGTTCTCTCATCAAGGAGCCAGAGGCGTCATAGCCCCAGATTCGGGAGTTCCAGGTGGATGGAATTCCACCTCTGTCTGATGAGGACTGTCATCGAGCTGTGTCCAGATGGTACAGGGACAATGTCCAAAGCATGGAGACCCGACTGGAATGGGGTAAGACTGTTCCTGATGACATATCTATGGAGACTGTTAAACGTACACATGAATTGTGTGAGGACTTGGCCAGGTTGGACGGAGGTCCAGAGGTGCCGCCAGGCCAGAAGACTCCAGGAAGCAGTTGCAGGACTGTTGGGGTGGGACTGGTCAAGTCTGATGGACTCAATGTATTGCATGCCGAGTCATCTATTGAAAATGTTATTTTTGTGAAAAATGCTCTGTCTAAACAGGAGGGTGCCAGTAGCAGTCAGACGTCTGCTACACTTGCGGGGGATGTGAAGGAAACATCCCCGCACATGACTGCAGTAAGTCAGTTAGACAGAGCTAATGAGAGAAGTGCCCAGGGAAAGGTGTCCCTGGACAATAATGAAGTTAGTGTAGAGAGTGAACCAGCTTATTTGGGAAGGACAGCTCCAGCAGTGGAACAAACTAGCTCAATTCTGCCCCTAGAGGTTGGGGTTAACAGCGCTAGGAGTACTGCAGAGGATGTGTCTTGTGAGAGATAACCAGGAGAAAGGGATAGACATGGTGTATTCCAGGGGAAGACTAGGTGGTTGCCAGTAGCACTAGGTATTCCAAAGCTCTCCGGTGGGGGAAGGCGATGAGTATGATGCCCTGCAGTTTGAAGTTGAAGTCCTGGACGTTACCTCCGATGGTAAATGGGGGACTCTTACGACTGACCGGAGGGCCACCTGGGAGATGTGGAATCGTGAGTGTAAGTGACAAGTTACGGATGGCCCCTCGAGTGGGTAGGTGCGTGGAAACAGCACAAGTAGTGCAGGTAATGAGGTCCTGTGGTTTGTGGATCTAGCGCACAGACCTCAGTACAGTTCAGGGTAGTGCCCAGTGTGATACGCGGCAGCTACTAGGCAGAAGAAGAGGCTAGTTCATGATCCCTTGAGAGGATATAGTGGGTCCGAGTGTAGTGCGAGAAGTTATGAGTACTGGAAGTGATTGGCCTTGACGAAAATGTGTTGTCATGTCTTGTGAAACCTATGTACATCTCTAGTAGCAAGGCCGAGTGTTATCTGCTATTAGGGCTCTAGAAGAGTGTGAATGTGGTTGCAAGAGATACACCCTGCAAGCGTGGTGCATGCCAGGAAAAGGATAGAGGTCGGAATGTGGTTGCCCTGCTAGTTTAGGTGTGAAGTAATTGGGGTCCAGGTGATATATGTATCCCCAAGCAGCCACCATAGAGCATAGCAGGGGACTGCAAGATGGAGAAGGTGTGAACCTTGTAGAGAGACAAGGGTTACGGTATTGACTCTAAGATACCAGATGAGCCTTATAGCATGCCAGGTGCAAGAGTGATCCTAACGGACACCGAGAGTTCCCCCGTGGTAACGGATTCAGGAGATATTAAGGAAGAATCTCTCCATTGGGAGCTGATAGACACAGCAGAGGGAAGTATGTGCTCAAGCACTAGTGAGGTACAGAGGAAAACGAGGGAAGTAACAGATAGTTGTGAGATGCAATACAGCCAGGTCTCTAATGTTACAGAGCAGGAGTATGATAGGCCCGCGTCAGAGGAAAGTACACCTGCTGAGATAGGGAACATGGGTCAAATACATGGGATTGTTGGCAGTCCCCATGTGATGGTAGATGAGATCCAAGGGTCTTGTAGTGGAGAGAAGTCTAGGCCCCAGGGTGGTCCTGCAGACTCAGAACTACAAGACATGAAGGTAATCAGTGAGGAAAAGTGTATGGGAATGTCTCAGGATTATGGTGAGTGCACTGACTGGTCTTTAGTAGGAAACAGTCAGACAGATGGTAGGAAAATGCTGTTACCAGTGGTGAGTGGTAGAGATACTCCTAGGATAGTCGCTGAGTTGTACGTTAGTGCAAAGACAAGCTCCAGCTCTATTGGGTTGGGAAAAGGAAAGGACTAGGACCTGGCGGGTGCCCAATATAGCCTGAGTGAGTGCTGGGAATCTGCGGTAGATCAGGGTATGGACTCCCTGGTCTTAGCATCTGAGGATGTAGGAGAGGGGTTACCCCGGGCAACAAGTAGAAGTTCAGAGATTATCAGTAGTGATAGATCAGCCAGGGAACAAGAGGATAGCATAATCCTGGTTAGGGAGGCGTAGTCCTAAGCAACAGGTTACAACATAGGTGTTAACCGGGATGAGCAACAAGTCACAGGTAGCGTGGAAAAGAGGATAAGTAGGAGGTTAGTGGATAACTCCTGTACCCTCTCTGTGGAAAATACCGTGCCCCTCAAAGTAAACTAGCTGCTGATTGTCTTGCAGGGATGGATACCCCAGAATAGTTGTTTTGACCCTGGAGGAAGGTTTGTGCACGGTGAAAAGGCCTACGGCCTTTATCATAGGGAAGGGGTATGTGGCGGTGCGACCTTAGAAGATCGCATTTCTCCGCCACTAGATGTTTTGCAGCAGCTGAGTTCCAAGGTATGGGTTACCAAGTTGCTGCCTGTCATTGAGGAAGGTCAGCAGTTTGGCAAGGGTAACCAGGAGTTAATTACTCAGGTGGTAATTAGGAGAGTGGTTCATCTGCATGTCCAACCCAGAGGCCTGTTAAATAGTCTGGTCTTCAGTGTACCAGGGGGGAGTGTGGCTCACAGTCAGTGGAGAATGTGTGCAGGCCCTGCCTAGGAGAGTATCCTGGGTGCTTTCCCCCGGTTGAGAGAACCAGACCCAAGGACTATTTGTACAGTGTAGTACATGTTTGTGGGGGTGGGGAGTAGCCCCGACCATGCTAGAGAGGGACTCTCTGACGTTTGTTTGGGGACGGCCTAGGTTTTTTTTTTTTGCTGTATAGTTTTTCTGGGGAAAATAAAATGGCGGAGACCAACTTTAAGAGAATCTGTTCGACTGCTGTTCTTTTCCAAAGCGGCGATCCCGGGCGGTGTCCTCGGCGGCCAAGATGGTGGGGAAACTTGTGTGAACGCGAATTTTTTTAATTTTTTTTTTTTTTTATTTTTTTTTTTTACATAACATAGCCCCCTAACACAATACACACTGTCTCCCACAACAACCACACAACACAATTACATACATAACATCTACACACATACACACATACCACACCTAAACACACATTATACATACACATACATTCATTACATCTGTAATAATTTCAATCTACGAACACATAACACTCACACCAACTTACATACAAACTTCATCTACAACACACACATACATCACACACACATACATCACACAATCACTCACTACACACAACACTATACATACACACATATATACACACACACACACATACAACACTATACTATACACTCATACATACACAACACCTCACTTATACAACATATATACACACACATACATACACACACACAAAACACACACAACACCATACACACACACAACACCATACACACACACACCACACACACATCACACACAAACATACATACACACACATACATACACACACATACACACACACACACTACATACACACACATACATACACACACATACATACACACACACGGAATAATATACACTGCTCAGAAAAGTAAGGGAACACAAACAACACAGTGTAACTCAATCTTCTGTGAAATCAACCTGTCCTGTTACGAATCGACACAGATTGTGGAATCAAATGGCAAGCGATTAGCAAGACAACCTCTATAAAGGAGTGGTTCTGCAGGTGGTGACCCCAGACCATTTGTCTGTTCTCATCCTTTTTGACTGTTGTTTTGGTCACTTTTGCATTTTGTCATTGCTTTCACCCCATTGTTTTCACAGAAGTTGCTCAGGTAGTGCAGCTCATCCAGGATGGCACATCAATGCAAACTGTAGTTAGCGGTGTCTGTCAGCACAGTGTCCAGAGCATGGAGGCAGGCCAGTACACCAGGAGACATGAAGGGGGCTGCAGGAGGGCAACAAACCAGCAGCAGGAACGCTAGCACCTCCTTTGTGCAAGAAGAAACAGGAGGAGCAATGCTGGAGCCCTCCAAAATGACCTCCAACAGGCCACTGATTTCCATGTGTCTGCTCAAACTGTCAGGAACAGACTCCATGAGGTTGGTATGAGGGCTCGACGTCTTACAGCCCAAAACCGTGCAGGGCGATTGGCATTTGACAGAGAACACCAAGATTGGCAGATTCAACATTGGCGCCCTGTGTTCTTCACATATGAGAGCAGATTCACACTGAACACATGACAGACATGACAGGATCTGGAGAACGCTCTGCTGTCTGCAACATCCTCCAGCATGACCAGTTTGGCGGTGGGTCAGTAATGGTGTGGGGAAGCATTTCTCTAGAGGGTCACACAGCGCTCTATGTGCCAGCCAGAGGTACCCTGACTGCCATTAGGCACCAGGATGAGATGGTCAGACCCATTGTGAGACCATATGCAGGTGCAGAGGGCTCTGGGTTTCTTCTGATGCAGACAATGCTAGACCTCATGTGGCTGAAGTGTGTCACCCACCCATTCCCCAGACCTGAATCCACTCCACCCTATTTACTAATCAGGTGACTTCTAAAATCAATTGGCGACAGTGGATTTTATTTAGAGGTCTTAGAATATAGGGGGCTGATTACATATGCACACCTTTCAGTTTTTTAATTTGTATCAATTAGGAAAAGCAAGTATCATTTTCTTTACACTTCACAATTACTTGCTACTTTGTGTTGCTTTATCACATAAAATATCAATACAATAAATTTGCAAGAGAAAAAAACAAAAATGAGACAGCGCTCCCTAGCGCAATATTGCGAATTTTGAATAAGAACCACTAGTACTTATTTTAAGTACTAACCTTCTAGTGTTGTGCAAAGGAAGGCACAACACTTTAAGCATCCAAATATTTGGAACCGAAGAATCGCGGTCGTCCACAGCCGTCTGTCCGTTTTGCTCCGTACGCACAGGGTCAGGGTAGAAGCGATCCAAAAGGTGTGCAGATTTTCTCCCGTTTGCCCAGAAAAAAACTCCTTTAAATGGACTGTAATGACAGCGCTGGACGACTTTTTAGTTGAAGATTTATTACAAATAGCAATTGGAATACGCGCTTGTGTGGTAGACCACACTTCCTCAGTTCCATTGATAGAACTGAGGAAGTGTGGTCTACACACCAAACACGTATTCCAATTGCTATTTGTAATAAATCTTCAACTAAAAAGACGTCCAGCGCTGCCATTACAGTCCATTTAAAGGAGTTTTTTTCTGGCAAACTGGAGAAAATCTTCAATACAATAAATTTACATTTGTGGCTGGAATGTTTCATAATTAGGAACAGTCCAAGCAGCATGAATACTTTTGCAACCCACGGTATGTCTTAATACAACATTTTTTTTTATAAACGTTTAAGTCCCAGACAAGTGGTTTAACCTGTCATCAGAAACAGTAAGCAGTCAAAACACAGATAACCTAAGTTATTAGTAATTTCCTCTTTGCAGGTTATTTCAACCACCTAACAGGTTAAATCAGTCACTTGTAAAAAGAAGAAGAAAAAAAAAAACACACATTCTGCAGAGTCCATTGGTGATATTATTTTACCCAACAGATGACCCATAAACTTAAACTTTCCAAAATGGAACGCTCTCCGACACTTGTCATTGATACACGGAGCCTGCTACTCCTCACAGCTGTCACAACAGCTCCCCAGAATGTTCCATTCATTGGCAAGTCTTCCGAGAATTCATTTATCACACGGCCGAATCAGAGGAGACCTAAGTAGTGCAACTACTCGCCATCTACACCGAGAAAGAAAATATTGGTTTATATGTATTGCAACTTGAAGATTATTACCGAGCTATTATATAATTTGACAAAAACTAACCAGTCCTCTGCTATCATCCGGAAGGCTACGGCAATTATGAGAGATTGTAACAGAATCTTTCTGGGATTAAAGATCGGGGTTCAGCTATAGAACATATAAACACATCAGGCCACATGTATGAAAAGGTTTTGGTCTAAAACTCACTTTTTTGCCCATAGGTTTCTATGGGGAAAAAAGTGAGTTTTAGACTAAAACCGTTTCATACATGTGGCCCATTGTGCAGAAAAATGTGGCGAACGTCCCGAAATTATTTATGCAAGTGTTGACTGGTTTTTAAGTGGTCAGTGCTCAGTAGAAAGAATGGGAAGAGGGGCGTGTCCGGACGCTGCACAAGATGGCCGCAGCTTAGTGGAGCTCTGCAGACCACCGGCCATAGATTGGGGCTACATTGCAGAATACCTGTTCCTGGGGACGCAAATCCAGGAGATAACGGTGGCGGACGTTGTCGTGAGCCTGTGGCAGCAATTTCATCTTCCTGGGGGACCGGGTTGAGCGGAGACAGGCTCCGGAATTCTCAGGCGCGGTGCGGCCACATTGGCGGGAACGGCCCTTCTATAGCGGGGAAGAGGAGAAGCCTCGGGACGTGAAGACGGAGCAGCTCGAGCGGGGGAGAGACCTGCGCTCCGGCTCTAGGGCAGATCAGCCTGAAATATACCGCCGGGACCCAACAGCGGGAAGTGCCTTGTACGGCAAGGCTTAGTGACGCTGCGCTTCTCAGATTGACTGCCTGGCAGCAAGGTGAAAGGGAGGACTGCAGGTGCAAAGCAAAGGGAACTGTGAGTAACCTCTTGGCAAAGGGGGAGACAAAATAAAGCCTGAGCAGGTGCCAGCCAGCGGACAGAGTGTCATAGTTTGTCCTGCTACAACCTTAGGTGCTGGGGCGCCATTGTTACACGCTTCTCCTGCTATCCATGTGGGGACGGCGGCCATCTTAGGCCCTTTGCATATACAAGGCTAAGCTGGCTAAGGCGAGCGGAACGGGGTCACGCAGACTTAAACGTTGTCCAGGGCAACTGAAAACAGAAAAGCACAGTCTTGTCACGTTGTGGGGCCGTTCTAAAGGTTTTAAAGCTACATCAGTGCATAAAAGTGTGGGTTTAGCCCTAGAAGATAATCTCTATTCCTCCAGAACGCGTTCTGCACAGTCTAGCGGCACAGTTAAAGCTTTATCTCTGAGTCAAGGATCAGTGGCATCACTGGTCACCTCCCCTGCTGAAAACCTGCTAAAACCTAGGCATAAGTCACTCGCTAAGCATAACCCCTCAGCAGCATCTACCCAGCCCAGCCAAACACCGCAGCATGCTGCACACACAAGCCTGATACACTTGTTGAGCTTCAGGCTCTCTCCAGGGACTGATGCCATCTAGACCGCCTAAGTCAACAACGGACTCCAGGGGCTTCTAGAAAGTCCGGGAGCTCCTCCGGCCATAAAAGCCACAGCTGGTCAGCTCCAGTAACAGCAATGTCAGACCACTCTAATCAATCTCAGCCACGGCAGCCATCGGATAGTGGTTGGCGTTCCTCTTCTGAATCATTGCTAGTCGCAAGAGCAAGACATGCCCTCATCTATACCAATGCAGGACTGGAAATCATACACTGATCACCTGACCACTAAGAATGATTTCAACGGCCTTGGTGCATGGAACTAAAAAAACATTCCGTTCAGAAATCGCAGAAATGAAAGCGGACCTTAAAAGTATAGCAACAAGAGTCGACAACCTGGAACAACCGCGCATGACGAAACCAGAGAACTTGTCTCTGATCTTTGCAAGCATACCGCTTCCCTAAACGTATGTCCTGCGGGATATGGCAAGACACCTAGAAGATCTAGACAATAGAGGGGGGCGCAATGACCCTCAGACTCCGGGGTCTTCCTGAGGCTAAAGAAAACTGAAAATCTGAGAACCATACTCGCTGAGATCTTCAACTCATTATTGGGCGAACCCTCAACTCACAGCATTAAATTTGAAAAGGGCTCACAGGGGCCTTTACGACCAAAAAATTCCGCAAATTTCCCGAGGGACGTGATCTGTTGTCTGCAAGACTACGAGCTAAAGGAGCGGATTATGTCGTGCGCTAGATCTAAGGGCCCACTTCATTATCAAGGCGCCCAAGTTCAAGTCTTTCAGGATCTGTCTTGGTTCACCCTCCAGAAGCGAAGATGCCTAAAACCTTTACTCGCTGAGTTACAAAAAAAAGGGATTAAGTACAAATGGGGCTTCCCTTTTATGTTGCTAGCAACCAAGGACGGTCGCTCATCAGTGCTAAAAGTATATATGAGGACCTACCGCACTTCTGCTCTGCACTGGACATTCCGCTACCAGAGATGAGGGATTGGGATCTTGAGCTACCCCCTCCTGCTCCACCGGCATTGTGGCAAAAAGTTCGGGAGCACCGTCGGAGACCTTCCCCGATGGCTGGAGCCCGTTCTCCCCGGGATTCTGCGTCTCCTCCAAAAACTTGACTCTTACAGGTTTTGATTACGTGCTTTTGAAAAAGAACACTTGCCTATAGGGCATGTAGCAGCCCCAAATATCTATGATTATCCTCTCATTTCATCCTCCTGTTTCTTCCCCTATTTGTTTTCCTGCTCTCCTCCCCCCTCCCCCCCCCCCCCCCTCCACTCACCTTCCCCCCCTTTTTTTTTTTTCTTTCTCTCTTCCTCCCCTTTTATTTTTAATTTTTCTCATCTCTTACTATTAAGCTATTATTGGCTGGTGGGTCATGCATAGCCCTCTCTGCCCCTGTTCACCTTTTCTCGGAGCCTCAGGTAGAGTCGGCTATCTGCCCATATATAGATCGGGCGGCGTTTGACACTTTCTCCCCCACTGGAGGTCGTCTACTCGGTACAAGCACTTAGTTGTAAAGTGCTGACCAGATTAGGGCGCATCACGAGGGAAACTGCTCTTTGAGTAGTATCTCCCCTGTCTGTATCATCTATCTGCCCTCATTATACCCTCATTACCGGTCACCTTCATATCCCCTTACTCCTTTCGGCTAGGGGATGTTGGTACCAGCTAGTGTGTTCACTACTATTATGCTTCTTGTTTTGCATTTGTGTATGTCGTTGTGTCTCCCCCTCCCTTTTTTGTGTCTTGTTTGGACAGCTCCAGCCACCATAACCGGGACCTCAGGTACTCAATTGACAGAATGGTATGATCATTTACTCTTCTATGATGGCTAAGTTGATGTCTTTGAATGTAAAGGGTATTAATTCAAACGTAAAAAGACGGTTGCTTCTCTCTGAGATGCGCGCAGCTCAGGCAGACATAGTGTTCCTTCAAGAAACACACTTCAATAAAGAGGGCACTTTTGCCTTCGCTAAGAATCATTACCCCATCTCTTATGTATCTTCCCAAACTAGGAAAAAGGCAGGTGTGGCAATTCTGCTTTCTAGGTCATGCCCCTTCCAAGTCACAGATACCCAAATAGATGACCAGGGACGTTTTATTATTCTTAAAGGTGACTATAGGGGCACTACCTTAACAATGTGTAACATTTATGCTCCTAACCAATCCCAAAATAAGTTCCTGAAACGAGTCTTCTCTAAACTACGTAGATTCCCTTCTACGTTACTGCTGGTGGGGGGAGACTTTAACGTGACATTTTCTGAAACAATGGATAAAATGTGTATAACCAGACGTCGGAAAACAGATCAGTCTACTCACCTGTCTAGGGAATTTAGGCAGTTAATTAGGAGTCACTCTCTGTTTGATTTGTGGAGAATAGCCCACCCCACGGAACGAACGTATACTTTTTTTTCTGCCCTACACGGTACGCACTCCCGAATTGATAGTTTCTTCGGTAATGTACCGGTTCTGAGGCGGATGGCGGAGGCGGAAGTGGGGCAAATCACCTGGTCAGATCATGCCCCTATATTCCTAATGCTTAAAACAGACAACACCCCAATACGAAACTGTCACTGGCGCTTAAACGAGAGTATAATTAAAAACCCCCAATAGGGAGGAGATAAGGTCCCATATTAGGGAATATTTTTCTTTAAATGAGGGGTCAGTATCCTCCCCGCTCACGCTGTGGGAAGCTCACAAATCTGTTATTCGGGGCTCTTGCATTTCTATAGGTTCAAGGATAAAAAGAACTGCTAAGCTACAGAGTGAGTCCTTGCAGCGTGAGCTTTCATCCTTAGAAGCTGCATTGGCCAACCGTCCGTCTAAACCATTGCTGAGGAGAATAGTTAACCTGAGGGCACAATTGAAATCCTTGGCTATAGTAAGGTAGAGAAAATGTTAGTATTTACACGAAGGAGATACTATGAATGGGGGAATAAGGCCCACACGCTCCTGGCTAGACAGCTGTGAGAGGATGCATCCAACAGAGCACCATATGCTTTGCGAGATCCGAAGGGCCAGGTGACATACGAACCGCAAGTGATAGCTCAGTTATTCTTTAAATACTTCTCAGGATTATACTCTCTTCCGGACTCCCTCCCGAAGGATTTAGATGCTAGGTCACATATTCTAGGGCGTTTTTTGAAGTCATGTGGGTTACCGAGTCTTTCAACTGAAGCTAGGGACTCCCTTAACGCTCCGATCTTAATGGAGGAACTGGAAGCAGCTTTGAAGTCCATGCCCAATGGCAAAGCCCCAGGTCCTGATGGCCTCACGTATCTATATTATCAGGTTTTTAGCCCAGAATTATCACCATATTTACTAAAGCTTTATAATCATGTGATGGATGGGGGGGGGTGCGGTTGGGGGGGTGGTGGGGGGGGGAGTTGTCTTCTACTTTTTTGCATTCTTACATCACCCTTTTGCCTAAACCAAATAAAGATCCTATGGACGTCTCTAGCTACAGGCCTATAGCACTACTTAATGCAGACTCAAAGTTATTCACCAAACTACTAGCTAATAGACTCTCAATACTTTTACCCAGACTTATCCATAAAGAGCAGGTAGGATTTATCCTGAACCGCCAGGGAGGGGACAATACCCGTAGGACGGTGGATCTGATCGATGTGGTTAATAAATCTAATCAATCAGCCTTAGTATTAAGCCTTGATGCCGAAAAGGCATTTGACCGCATCGGCTGGCAACATGTTCACGGTGTTGCAATCCTTTGGAATTGGTGGCCCCTTTCTTCAGGCACTGAAGGCCTTATATTCAAAACCAACGGCAACTATCCGCTTGCCACATAATATGTCTCCAATAATATCCATCCTGAATGGCACTAGACAGGGATGCCCCCTTTCGCCATTGATTTTTGCCCTGTGCGTGGAACCTCTTGCCTCCGCTGTCCGCCTCAATCCGAGCATTCATGGGGTCTCTCTGCGGGAGAGGGAATTCAAGTTGTCTCTCTTTGCGGATGATATCTTACTGACACTAACATCACCTCATATATCTCTTCCTAACCTACATAAATTGCTTAATGAGTTTTGCACCATCTCAGGCTATAAAATTAACACCGCAAAAACAGAAGCATTGCCAATAAAGATGCCTCAACCGATGGTAGATTCTCTGATGGCCAATTTTCCATATAATTGGAAGACTTCATATATTAAATATCTGGGAGTACATTTAACGTCCTATTCGTCTTTATATAGACATAACTTCCCCGAAGTCTTCCAAGAAATTAGAAGAACCATGGCCAAGTGGATGGGGTTGCCGCTATCATTATTTGGGCATATCTCAGCGTTTAAAATGTCCCTATTGCCCAAATTATTGCATCTTTTTGAGACTCTACCAGTGCGGATGCCAATGAGGGATTTAAAACTTCTCCAATCAGCTATGTTTAAGTTTATATGGGCTAACAAACGACATAGAATCAAACGGAGTGTGATGATGGCAGGAAAGAAGAGTGGCGGTCTAGCAGTACCGGATTTGCCTAGGTATTACTGGGCATCCCAGCTAAGGCGGATCCCTGCTTGGTCCTCCCTATATGCCTATTCAATATGGTTTGAAATTGAAAAGCTATGGCTAGCACCTGTGCACCCTAACTCCATCCTGTGGGCCACATCCCATGCACCTTTAGACAGGGCTTTACTAGGCCCTATGGCCCTTACGAGAGAAATATGGCATCGGTGTGCAAGTAAGTTTGGACTATGCTCTTCCTCCTCGGCCATGACTAACTTTCTGTTCAATCCGAGGTGGTGGTTTAACAAAGGTCTATTCCGCTTTGCCGACATAGTAGAACATAGAACCAAGTCCATCAAGCCCTTTCAAACGCTTCAGGCAGAATACGAGTTACCTGCTAGTTGCTATTTTTCTTACATGCAAATTTCCCACTATATGACATGTATTCTGCGTTCCAGGATGGTTTCCACCCCTACCCAATTTGAGAAGCTATGCCGTTTTAACTCATCCACTAGGGGGTTAATATCAGGAATCTATAATATTCTGTTGAGCCCCTCTCCAGATGAGCCACCACGACATGCATATATGTCTAAGTGGGAAGCACTGCTAGCTAGAGATATCTCAGTGGAGGAATGGGATCTCATCTGGGGACGAGCTTCGCAGACCTCTCAATGCACAACATATAAAGAGAACATATATAAAATATTGATGTGCTGGTACCATACTCCCTCCTTGTTGCACAAATTAAATCCGGCAGTTCCGGATAGATGTTGGCGCTGTGATATGTCGGGAGGCACTGTCTACCACATCTTCTGGGACTGTCATATGATTCAAAATTTTTGGACAGCAGTTAAGAGGTTTATTAATGATTTGTTTGGTATTATTCTGCCAATGGATCCAATGTGTTTCCTTTTCAATCTATTTCCAATCAAGCTCTCCAAATGCTCACTCAAATTAATGCTGCATGTTCTTACGGCCGCTCGCTGCCTAATACCGGCTCATTGGAAAAGCAAAAGGGCTCCAGGCCTCTCTGAGCTATATGAGCGACTGAGAGACATTAGGAACATGGAGTATCTCACAGTATCTGTGCACAATAAGTTGGACGGATTTAATCAAATTTGGTCATCATGGGATATTTATACTATATTTAATGATATCTGAGGTTACCTCGGAGTTAGAAGAGGTTCCCTGGGATTCCTCATTTCAGGCTATGTGTGATGTCCGTCCCTCCCCTCCCGCTTGTGTCTGTCTTGTCTATTAGGTTTAGTTTAGGATATGTATGGTTCATGTAGTGTCTTGGGATGGGCTGTATAAGGCTCATGGGTTGTTATGACAGTTATAAGCTGCATGGTTATATGCATACTTTACCTTTAAACTCCTCATGTTCAAAGGAGTTACATTCTAGTCATATGAGTGTCGTTTGAAATGCTTACCGTTTTACACTTGATATGGGGTCTACACATTTATTTGCTCCCTACATTGTTGAAGTATCTGGACCCTACAGGGTATTATTCGCGATGTACATCTAGAATATGAACCGGTATGTTGTTGTGTCCAGTCATTGCAAATGTCTTGTATCTTTTTTCTTGATAAAATCTTTAATAAAAAAATACTGTCATAAAAAAAAAGAAAGAATGGGAAGAAATCTCCAGTATTTTTATTGTTGTAACCCAGTCAGTGAAAATAGATTTCTAATCTAAAAGAAGGAAAGGACACTTGGCAGCAGTCAATAGATATTTAGGTTTATTTCTGCTTGACGCACAGGTGAAAAGTATGAGATAAAACATGTATGTATCAGCCTACGACTGTCATGTTGACTAATGCTTTAAGGCCTCGCGAAAGCAACAGGTGAAGCCAATCGGTCCTAGGCTGATACATACGTCTTCTCCAGTACCTTATATACTCGCGTAGAAGCAAGTTTTTAAGCACAAAGAGTGTGCTGAAAAAGACGTACTCGGCTTATACTCGAGTCTCCATCGGCAACCGGGCACCGGCACGGATAGTTCAGCTGTATGCGACCCCTCTGGGAGCGCATACAGCTGGCACTGGAGTCACCCGTCAGCGTCCATGCGATGCCATGGCCCTTGTGCCGGCACAGATAGTTCAGCTGGCACTGGAGTCACCCGTCAGCGTCCATGCGATGCCAAAGGCCCATGTGCCGGCACAGATAGTTCAGCTGGCACTGGATCACCCGTCAGCGTCCATACGTATGTCCATGGACCTTGTGCCGGCTAAAGATAGTTCAGCTGGCACTGGAGTCACCCGTCAGCATCCATGCGATGCCATGGGCCACTGTGCCGGCACAGATAGTTACAGCTGGCACTGGAGTCACCGTCAGCGTCCATGCGATGCCATGGCCCTTGTGCCGGCACAGATAGTTCAGCTGGCACTGGAGTCACCCGTCAGCGTCCATGCGATGCCATGGCCCTTGTGCCGGCACAGATAGTTCAGCTGGCACTGGAGTCACCCGTCAGCGTCCATGCGATGCCATGGCCCTTGTGCCGGCACAGATAGTTCAGCTGGCACTGGAGTCACCCGTCAGCGTCCATGCGATGCCATGGCCCGGGTGCCGACGGGGATCGCTTCAGCTGTATGCGACTCCTGGGAGCGCATACAGCTGAAGATACTTGTGAGCGCTCTCTGCTCCACAATGGGACTCCTGAAGGCCGAGAGCAGCCTTGCGGCCTTTCCGGGGTATCGGGCCCAGGCGGCATGCTATGTCATCACGCTGCCTGATGACATTACACCGCCTGTGCCGGGAAGACAACACAGCAAGTCAGAGCAGTGGTGGACAGATGTAAGTACTTCAATTTTTTTTTTTTTTTTTTTTTTTTTTTAAAAGTATGTATATAAGAGACATACCTGAATTTGGGGGACATATACCTGCCTATGGGGGATTTTTAACTGCCTTTAGGTGCCTATGTAATTTTATTGGTATGCATTTTTATTTTTGAAATTTACCAGTAGCTGCTGCATTTCCCACCCTAGGCTTATACTCGAGTAAATAAAGTTTCCCAGTTTGTGGCAAAATTAGGTGCCTCAGCTTAAATTCTGATCGGTTTATACTCGAGTATATACAGTACTTATAACCCATGCATTAAGAAACAATAAACCCAGAAATCCAATGGTTAGATCCACAAAGTGTCCTTTGCTCCTTTGGGAATAATTTACAGCTTGTCACCTCGGTGAGCAACACCAGAGAGAGAGTGCAGTTTGATGTCCGGTAGCGTAGGCATGCTGTACGGGTATAATGTTTATATATGGGATATATTGATAGGCAATCAGGCGTGCCAATGTTTGGACTTCAAATGTGCCTAAAAAAAATATTTTTGATGCACAGCGGCAGGATTAAACTTTGTCAGAAACAATATAATTGCGAACCAATTACTGTACATAACTAGGGGTGTACTTCACCCATCTATACAAAGACTGTTTTTAACTAGAAAAAAATTATTGCTGGGATAGTCTCTCCCTGAAAACATGGAGGTCTGAACAGACACCACTAGAGGTAACAGAGTATTTCCCGATCTGTATTGTGGTCGCCTTGTTGCGGTAGATGGGCATTTACAGTTTGATCAAAAATTTATACTAAGAACCTTAAAATTTTCATGTATTCTGAAGTAGCAGAAATGGTTTCTGAAAAAATTCCTATATCCCCTTTGACTGTTTTTTAGTGCTTAAAGAGTGCTGCTGATATTGTGTTGTGTTTGCATAGCTTTTTGCTGCCATGCCAGCATGCACCTATGCTAATTTTTAAAAAAGAAATTGCATTGGATGTGCTGACCAACTTCTGCTTTTAAGGCTGAGGTCAAAGTATGGGACCTGCACACAGAGGAGGCTCCAGCTGCCAATACCCACACAAGTCTCGCAGATAAACCATGACGTCACCTGCAAACTTGTGGAGACACTGATGACCATGGTTTTGCCCACGAGCAGCTACAGCACCATAGAATCCCAGGCTAATGGAAGCGACTGCAAAAGAGCCGGATCATTGTCCAAGTTAAAGGGAATGTGTCATCGAAAAATGACTTATTGTTTAACTCACATTTTTATGTTAAACACATTTTGTAGGAATTTTTGGTTATGTTTTTTTTTTTAATTTTCCAGATCATTTTCAATATTTTTTTAATAATTCTTAAGTCCTGCAGTTCTCACTTTGGCCACTAGGCCTTTTAATCGTCTGACAATTCCTGTTCTGTTTATAGAGCTTTTCAGCAGTGTCTGCTCATTATCAGCACAAGCAGGGTCAAACTGAAAGGATCCACCAATCACAAGAGGAGATGTCACAGCTCCTCCTCTCCCCTCCATTCACAGTGAAAACTATACTATACAAGTCTATGGGACAGAATCTGTCTTAAGAATCCTATGGACATGAAGCTGCTGTAAAGTATGTCTCTGACTGCTGTTAAAGCAGTGCAAGCAAGAATGTCTTCCCCACAATCATATATAGGCGGCCGAATAGAGAAATCTACAATCAGGAAATAAAAACGACTGAGAGGAAAAGCATATGGATCAGGGGCTTGAATTAATAAGTAAAAAAAAAAAAAAAAAATTGGCGACATATTCCCTTTAAAGGGGTTGTCCCATCTGGCTATTTTCATTCTTCAGGCTCAGACTTTGTGGCGGCTGTGGCAGGAGGCGAGGTCTACAGCAGTGATTGACACTTCATTCCCACTAGCTCCTAATCCTAGCTGTGCCTGTTAGGCCATGTTCACACGGCTTAACTGCGGGACGTAATTAAGCCCCGCAATTACGCCGTGTGGCCGGGGGCCGGCACTTCGCCGGCCCATAGACATTCATTACCAGCGGCGCGTATACTCCGCTGGTAATTCACATGTCACTTATCTCCCCGCGGCAGATTCGCCGAGCAGGGAGAGGAGACGTAACCCATAGTTCTCTATGAGAACTGTGGATTACCGTAATGACTGGGCCGTTTTCAGCCCGTAATTTGCGCACTTCGGAGCGTAATTACGGACTGAGCTAGCAGAGCTGTAGGTGTCACAGATAGGAGCTTCTACGGAGGAGAGAGAAAATCTTACATGCTGCCAAAACACTCTGTGAGCTGCTGAGTGACTTATCTTTGATGCAATTACACTTAAATATGCTCTGCAGAGCTAACAAGATGGTACAAGTCTTCTCCCAAGTCCGTAACTAAGGATTAAGATTATTCTCAATAGAAATAACAGAAGGCATTATGGGAAAGGGGCCGAGAAGCCCAAAGCGCCCTCTGTTGGATGTAAAAAAATCCTCAATTTGCTTTTGACCCACCGGGTCTTGAGAAACTAAAGAGGATTTTAGCCAAGCCAGTATCTCTCAGAAGTTGTATCCTGCTGAAAAGACACAGCAGTGAAAAAGGTCACCAGACCAGCCACTGCTAGAGTACATAGAGAAGCATGAGAACTGTTCAAAGTCTGAAATGTAGCAAAACCAGAACAGCAATGTATATCCTAGCTATATGCTTCAATGTCTGTAGTGAGACAACCCCTTTAATAGCCTTATGTTTGTTTTTGTCTGTGTTAATGTTCAAGTGTGTTTTACATCCGTTTTTGCATTGCATAAAATGGATGCGTTCAAAGAATTGCCATGTCAATTCTTGATCCGCTTTACGCATTGAAAAGCCCATAGAAACCATAAGGTACGAAACGTACCTTATTGTTTCTATGGGCTTTTCAATGCAGTCCAGAAAACGTATCCAAAAAACGGACAACATTTTGTGGTACGTTCGACGTATTGTAAAAACGTATGCAAAACGCCGTGTGAACATTCCCTTACAAAGCTCTGTCACTTGTCTCCAAAATCTATACAAAAATAAAATTGCTAACAACTTAAACCTGCTTGAACTGTACGACCTACGAGTTTCCAGAAAAATTGCACAAGACTCAAATAAAGCCTGCAAAACAGACAGTCCAAAAGGATCAGAGAATTGCCGGTCCCTGGAGGAAATCATCATTATTAGCCAACACTGAAAGTTGTTACATGCCATTACTGTAACTCGCGGTGCTCTAAACTAGACATGAAAACTTTCCACCGTTAGTCATACGGTAATTACTACTGCAAACAACAAAAATGCCATTACTGTTAAAAGCCCTTTTTAGACTAAAGAGGCAGATTTCACAGACCACGTTACCCCACACTTCCCAAAATATGGCCGAGCCAGTACTGGAATTCAGCAGAATCCTGCACGACAGGCAGCCATGACCTCAGCGCTAGGTCATTACAGAGAAGCCGACATGAAAGCAGAAGATGGGAAGAAGCGGGAATGTGCTACCTCCAGTCCAGTAACTTATAATGGAGGGGAAAAATAGTTTCCATAAGGCCGGCTGCTCAGCCGCGGTGCAGTGATTAAAAGGTAATCCAAGGTGTTTACTTCCATTTAGCTAAAGTATAACCTAATAGTGTCAAAACATAGACCATTTCCCAACCCCCAAAAAAAAAAGAAATTAACCTATTACAAGCAATTAGGATGGACCCACCATGTCAACGGAGTCAAAGGAAAAAAAAAAGGGTATGTCCCCACCGCCGATTTGGACGCTTGTTTTTCAGTGTTCAAATCAGCTTCAAAACGTTGTCCGAAAATTGCCTCATATTTTGCAGTTTTCATAGATTATTTTTTTTTTTAAAATGATTAGGTATAATAATAATAATAATAATAATCTTTATTTATATAGCGCCAACATATTTCGCAGCACTTTACAATGTAGAGGGTATAATTACAGACAAAAGACAGACATTACACAGTGAAAGCTACTTACAGATGAGACACAAGGTGTGAGGGCCCTGCTCGCAAGAGCTTACAATCTAAGAGGGTGCCTGGGGGAAACAAAGAGGGAGAAGTGCTAAATTTACAATGGCCCAGCCATGCTTTATAAATATGGGGAGGTTTACATAAAAATTTGGGTGAACCTGCCACCCTGACTGTACATCTATATACAGATAAGTGCCTGTGAGTGCCCTAGTGTGGCGAGTGACCGAAGTGTGTGATAGAAGGTAGGGGTTACCAATCAAGGATCTTAATAGGCCTGTCTAAGATGATGTATTTTGGGACACTCTTAAAACTGCGAGGACTAGGATTGTGCTCGATGGTACGTGGTAGGATGTTCCAGAGAACGGGTGCAGCACGTGCAAAATCTTGAAGACGGGCATGGGAGGTTCGGATGATTGTGGTCTGTAGTTTGATGTCCGTAGCCGAGCGGAGAGAGCGGGCAGGGTGGTAGACAGAGATGAGGGAGGAGATGTATGGGGGTGCAGCACTGAGGAGAGCTTTATGGGTGAAAGTAATTCGTTTATGCTGTATTCTATACTGGATGGGCAACCAGTGCAGCGAGTGACACAGGGTAGAGGCATCAGTATAGCGGCTGGAGTGAAAGACAAGCCTGGCTGCTGCATTCAGGACAGATTGGAGAGTTTACAGAGAGGGAGACCGATAAGCAGGGATTGTATTCAGGTGCGATTTTCGACACAGGTCCAAAAGCTCTCCTCATGTATCCAGTTTATTAGTTAGGCTCCAAGCACACAGTGTTATTCACACCCCAATCGTTAATTTTACTTGCTGAAAACCATCAACGTGTGGATAGCAGCTTCAGATTTAATATTTTGGGTATCACTTTTTGCCACGGATCTTGATTAGCGCCATTTATTGGGAGCTTATTCACACTCTGATTGCCAATGTGCTTTCTGTGCAGCAAGCACACTGAATAAGGGACACTGCTTCAGCTCTGCAGACTGCAAAATCCATCTTGTGTTGTATGGAGTGGATTTTTATTAAATATAGCAGGATACTTATAATTTATGCCAGTCTGTACTGTGTGGATTTCCATTAAAAGGGTTATCTCATCTCAAAGTTTCATAAGATGCATGAGTGAAATAATGCTGCTTTGCTCTGTCTGTAATTAGCATATGAGCTCAGTGTATTCAGGCTTATGTTTATTAGTCTAGATTAGATAAATTACCTTCTACCAGGTCAGGAGAAGCTACTGAGCTAAAGCAAACAGAGTAATTACTGTCTTTTGTCTGAAAGATCAGATAACACACAAGCTCTCACTGCCGGTGGCCACGACATGTGTGATGACGTCACTCCCTGCTGTCAAATAGAACAAACAGCAGGGGAGAAGGAGTACACAGGTCGGTCACTTGGGAAACCTGAGAGCCCTCAGAGGGTGATAAAATCATTTGTAGCTCCTTAAAAAAAAAAAAAGATGAATAAAACAATATATTTGGAAAACGTTTTCATTTAGTGTTCCCTACATTTTGAAAGCTATTCTTTGTAGTGAGACAACCCCAAATAGAATTGTATGTTTTGTGTACGCAATTCATTACAGAAAGGACATTGATTTCAATGTGAAATCCAGTATTGCGCCATGTGATTAGGGACTAATACTGTCTCAATCAACAGAGAAGGGGCTGGCCATGCACAGACTGACCAAATATAGGTGGTCTTTTACACCCAGCAAATACGATTTTTCTGCATAAAGAAGGTGAGGGCTTCCGCACTATAGCTGTCAGACATAACTTTAGAAGGATCTTTTCAGGTGACAGTCTATAGTCAGAAAGTTCTGGTAAATTCTGGCAACAGATTCCATTTAAATTGCAAGAGAAAACACCTAAATAAGATTCCAAAGAAAAAGCTGCGAAGGGAGCACAGCAGCGGCATACAGAAGTGGTTTCCCTGTTATAGAGCAATGTTTCAGCTATTACTTAACTCTTTAGAAAAGGGTTATTCCTATTTCCTAACTTCCAGGAGGGAATGATCTGGCCAAAGAAATCAGAGTTGACTGCGCATGCGCATACTTTCCATTCTGTTCCATAGGAGTCCAGTCAATCTGCTCAGTTGATTTCAGATCTTCCATTGACGTAAAGTGTGCGTTACGAATATATGACCACTTCTCAGGTTACTACAAAGATGTTTAAGGGCCCGTTCTCAATATATGTGAGGGTTATAGTAGTGGGTTTCTTACCTGTCCAACATTTATAGCATATCCTATACAGATGCCATAAAATGGGACAAACCCGTCAAGCCATTAATTTTTATTACCTCTGTTATTTGCGGACCTTCCAGCAATAAAAGCTTTGTGCTAGTCAAGAATTTACACTCATCTGTTAGAATGGAGTACCTGGGGCCCCCCAAATGTGCTGTCTCACTTCAAAGGCTAGATTACAATATGAAGGGAATGCTAAATTAAGACTTTTTCCAAATTCATGTCTCTTGATTTTGCTCTGGTCAGAAGGTTAAAGAGAATTTATCTGCTCTGAGTGCACACAGGTTTCTGTGGGTTTCCAACCTGCTCTTCCCTGCTCTCTGCTGGGGTGCCAGAGAATAGAGTGTGTTCGCTCTAACAAGCAAAAGAGTTTACTTTTAAGCGTTTCATTTGAGCTCTGAAGCTTTGTGCTCTATGGATAAGGTCTCGTGTAGTAATGTCAGTGCAATAAGAAGAGCTGAGAATATGGAGCTGGTATGCCAATTACTGCTATAGAACCACCCACAGCCTGACCAGGAAAGAGACAGGATGCATGAATCTAAAGCTACTTTTGGCTCTGTGAAACAGCATGGAGGGACAACCCCTTTAATTCTTGAGGTCCATCCCACATCTACTGCACATGACTCCTGCACTCTGCCTTATCTCCTGAATTGTAGCCCAAATCCTGTAATGGCCAGTGGCCCACAATACCCAGGAGCCCACTGCGGGTTCCCCTACTCCCCTGTGGTCCCATCTAAGCTTGAATGCAGCCAAATTCCAACCTCGTCCAATTTCCTGATCTATGTACATCACTTTTGTTCTGTTCACTACAAATTCCACCAGAAAGGAAAGACTTTGACTAAGTATTAAACATAAATTCAGCTACAGGAACAGCACTAATGATTTAAAGGAAAATTAAAGAATCTCACAGAGTGAGACGGTGCTGGAAAATAATTAAAACTCCCTGCAGGAAAATGTGAGACTACACAGAACGGTCACATTAACTAATGTAAATTCCTTCCAGCCAAGTGCTGCGAAAGGTTATTCTGATGGTCAGGTTGTGCATCTACCCTCTGACATCACTTTCCTTAAATCACCACCACTTTGGTGTCTACTCACATAACTCCTCATTTGGTGTCAAAAGGCTATCACCAGCAACGGCCTCATAAAACCCCAGTAAAGGATGGGCATATCAATTACAGATTCGTAGACCTCCCTCAACATGATAAACGATCCGGGATATATGGGACCTATATAAGATGAAGGACAAACCAAACAATGATGTCCCTGTGGGTTCTACTTAATCATTTTTACTTGCCGTTGGACAATTAACCTATGTTTTATCTGATCTGTATCTATGAATAATGGTGACCTTTTTTTTTTTTTTTTACTTTTTTGATACTCTTACAAACGTTTTATTTTTTTCCTCGTAATAGCAAGCCATAGGAGAAGTACAATCATAGGAGACCTGGGGGCTTACATTACATTAGGTGCCCCTCATGCAATGGCAACTGGAAGACACTCCGCGATCATGTCGCACAAACGAAGATCCGGTGATTGAACAGAATGCCACAACCCTTGGTGTGTCAGGGCTGTGGAGTCGGAGTCGGTGGCTATTTTGCAGGAGTCGGAGTCGTCATAAAATGGACAGACTCCGACTCCCAAAATATATAATAAGTTTGTCCAGTTACTTTGATGCAAAGAGAAAGAGGACTTGGGTCCGGCCAGTGCTGCTGCTCCCATATCTTCAGCCTCATCACATGAGGAGTGTAATTGATGACATGGAGCAGGCAAAGCGCTGCCCCAGGGGGAAGAGATTCTGCTCCCATGACAAACAGATTTCTGCAAAATGTTTCACCTGCTTTCAAAGAAGTAGAAGAGCTCAACCATTCGTCAAAACTGACAGTGGCTGAGGCAATTCCTTTATACCCTGACATTGTTAGAGATGTTGCCGCTCTGGTCACAGCTTTGCCCCCAACCCAAGTTAGTGTAGAGAGGCCGTTCTCTAGCCTGGAAATAATGAGATCAGATGTGAGGTCATGTATGCAGGATCTGATGGAGGCAATACTATTTCTCAGAACAAATTCAGAGACTCCACAAATGTTCCTGCAGTGTTTTGCATATTTACAATTTGTTTTTGTGTTCTAAAGTCATTTCCAATAAATATATTTTACACTGACAAGCAAAATGGTAACAATGTTTTGAACTTGTGACTTTCAGGCTCCATATCTCTCCATCCACTACAGCTTTGTACATGAGGCTACTGTAATTGTATATACAGTCATCTGACCCATATTATACATAAATTTGACTTGCAAGTATTTAGCATCTGCTTAGTTACAATTTTGCTCCTAAAAATCAAAGTGTTAATTTTTATTATTTTGTTAGTATTTGGTGACTCCCCCTTTGGTTTTCCATACTGCCTGAATCCTTCTGGGCTCTGGATCAGATTCAAGCAGGTCTTGACCAAAATCTGATCCCAGGTCTCTTCTATATGTTCCCAATGTTGGTGCAGACTGGACTTGGATACAAATACAGCTTTTTCTTCAACTCTACCCACAAGTGTTCAAAAGATCAAAACATTGTTACCCTTTTGCTTGTGTCTGTTGTACCTAAATAGCTTGATTATTGTATCATAAGGTGATAACTTTACTGTAGTAAAATGGTAACATCAGGCTGTTTATCACTTAAACATGCGCCGCGTATGAGGGAGTCAGGAGTCTGGAGTCGGATTTGGAGGTTTGGGAAATTGAGGAGTCGGGGCTTCGGCTTGCCGACTCCACAGCCCTGGTGGTTATGTTGGTGAGGTGGCCATGCCCTAGGTGCTGAAAGTCCACAGTGCCTGTGCCTAGCCTATTACGTATATATCCAGTATCCATCCACTTCTGTCTCTCTGCCATACCCCGTGACCCACATGAGTATGTTCACATGGCGTGTTGGATCCGTTTTTAGATGCTTGTTTGGATCCGTGTTTCTGACCCAAACACACATCTAACAATGCAGTGTGATTTACATTCCTTTCAACGTAAATCGCCTACATGTGTCTTTGTGATGCGTCTTTCGGAACTGTTCAAAGAATTGTCATGTCAATTCTTGATCCGAAAGACGCAGCAAACGCCCTATTTAGAACTATAGGGTGCGATCCTGCTGCAGCCAAAATGCATCCAAACACGCACGTGCGTGTTGGATGCAATGTACGCAGCACTTTAGAATGCGTTTTTTGGATCTTAAATGGATCCAACACGCCGTGTGAACATACCCTAAGGTTACCCCTTAACCAAAACACTGTATTGTGTCACCGATTTAATACTACTGAATGTACCACTCTTCTACACGCATGTTCTACAAAATCTACACGTATAGACTTTTGCCTAATACAGTCACCTCTACACACTGAGCGCTGTGGATTTTTCACAATATATTGGTCATTGGATTGCAATATCCTCTCCACGTGCAACACAATACAGTGGGGAAAAAAAAGTATTTAGTCAGCCACCAATTGTGCAAGTTCTCCGATTTAAAAAGATGAGAGAGGTCTGTAATTAACATCTTAAGTCGACCTCAACTATGAGAGACAAAATGAGAAAACAAATCCAGAAAATCACATTGTCTGATTTGGAAAGAATTGATTTGCAAATTATGGTGGAAAATAAGTATTTGGTCACCTACAAACAAGCAAGATTTCTGGCTCTCACAGACCTGTAACTTCTTCTTTAAGAGGCTCCTCTGTCCTCCACTCACTACCTGTAGTAATGGTGCCTGTTTGAACTTATCAGTATAAAAAACACCTGGCCACAACCGCAAACAGTCACACTCCAAACTCCACTATGGTGAAGACCAAAGAGCTGTCAAAGGACATCAGAAACACAATTGTAGCCTTGCACCAGGCTTCGAAGACTGAATCTACAATAGGCAAACAGCTTGGTGGGAAGATATCAACTGTGGAAGAAATAATTAGAAAATGGAAGACATACAAGACCACCGATAATCTCCCTCGATCCGGGGCTCCACGCAAGATCTCACCCCGTGGGGTCAAAATGATCAGAACGGTGAGCAAAAATCCCAGAACCACACGGGGGGACCTAGTGAATGACCTACAGAGAGCTGGGACCAATGTAATAAAGGCTACCATCAGTAACACACTACGCCGCCGGGGACCCAGATCCTGCAGTGCCAGACGTGTCCCCCTACTTAAGCCAGTACATATCCGGGCCTGTCTGAAGTTTGCTAGAGAGCATTTGGATGATCCAGAAGAGTATTGGGAGAATGACATATGGTCAGATGAAACAAAAGTAGAACTGTTTTGTAGAAACACAACTCGTCGTGTTTGGAGGAGCAAGAATGCTGAGTTGCATCCAAAGAACACCATACCTACTGTGAAGCATGGGGGTGGCAACATCATGCTTTGGGGCGGTTTCTCTGCAAAGGGATCAGGACAACTGATCCGTGCACATGAAAGAATGAATGGGGCCATGTATCGTGAGATTTTGAGTGCAAACCTTCTTCCATCAGTAAGGGCATTGAAGATGAAACGTGGCTGGGTCTTTCAGCAAGACAATGATCCCAAGCAAAGCGCCAGGACAATGAAGGAGTGGCATCGTAAGAAGCATTTCAAGGTCCTGGAGTGGCCTAGCCAGTCTCCAGTTCTCAACCCCATGGAAAACCTTTGAAGAGAGTTGAAATTCTGTTGCCCAGCGACAGCCCCAAAACATCACTGCTCTAGAGGAGATCTGCATGGAGGAATGGGCCAACATACCAGCAACAGTGTGTGCCAATCTTGTGAAGACAGGAAACGTTTGACCTCTGCCATTCCCAAACAGGATAAAGAACAAAGTATTGAGATGAACTTTTGTTATTGACCAAATACTTATTTTCCACCATAATTTGAAAATAAATTCTTTCCAAATCAGACAATGGGATTTTCTGAATTTGTTTTCTCATTCTGTCTCTCATAGTTGAGGTCGACCTATGATGACGATTACAGGCCTCTCATCTTTTAAAGTGGGAGAACTCGCACAATTGGTGGCTGACTGAATACTATTTTTCCCCACCGTATTTAACCTGAGTGCCAGTCTTATCTCTTTTCTTATTAATCTATTAAATAATTACTGAATGTTATGTAACATTAAGTATATGATTTAGAAGCTGGAATTGGGGACGGCAAAAGATGATCATGTAGGTTAAGTTCATGTTTACTGCAGCCTCCATTTATAAGACCCAGGCAAAATATCTATATATCTACATATACATATATTACAGTCATATGAAAAAGTTTGGGCACCCCTATTAATCTTAATCATTTTTAGTTCTAAATATTTGGGTGTTTGCAACAGCCATTTCAATTTGATATATCTAATACCTGATGGACACAGTAATATTTCCTGATTGAAATGAGGTTTATTGTACTAACACAAAATGTGCAATATGCATTAAACCAAAATTTGACCGGTGCAAAAGTATGGGCACCCCAACAGAAAAGTGACATTAATATTTAGTAGATCCTCCTTTTGCACAAATAACAGCCTCTAGTCGCTTCCTGTAGCTTTTAATCAGTTCCTGGATCCTGGATGAAGGTATTTTTGACCATTCCTCTTTACAAAACAATTCAAGTTCAGTTAAGTTTGATGGTCGCCGAGCATGGACAGCCCGCTTCAAAGTATCCCACAGATGTTCAATGATATTCAGGTCTGGGGACTGGGGTGGCCATTCCAGAACATTGTAATTGTTCCTCTGCATGAATGCCTGAGTAGATTTGGAGCTGTGTTTGGGATCATTGTCTTGCTGAAATATCCATCCCCGGCGTAACTTCAAATTCATCACTGATTCTTGTACATTATTCTGAAGAATCTGCTGATACTGAGTTGAATCCATGCGACCCTCAACTTTAACAAGATTCCCGGTGCCGGCATTGGCCACACAGCCCCAAAGCATGATGGAACCTCCACCAAATTTTACAGTGGGTAGCAAGTGTTTTTCTTGGAATGCTGTGTTTTTGGGACGCCATGCATAACGCCTTTTTGTATGACCAAACAACTCAATCTTTGTTTCATCAGTCCACAGGACCTTCTTCCAAAATAAAGCTGGCTTGTCCAAATGTGCTTTTGCAAACCTCAGGCGACTGTTTGTGGCGTGCTTTCAGAAACGGCTTCTTTCGTATCACTCTCCCATACAGCTTCTCCTTGTGTAAAGTGTGCTGTATTGTTGACCGATGCACAGTGACACCATCTGCAGCAAGATGATGCTGCAGCTCTTTGGAGGTGGTCTGTGGATTGTCCTTGACTGTTGTCACCATTCTTCTTCTCTGCCTTTCTGATATTTTTCTTGACCTGCCACTTCTGGGTTTAACAAGAACTGTCCCTGTGGTCTTCCATTTCCTTTCTATGTTCCTCACAGTGGAAACTGACAGGTTAAATCTCTGAGACAACTTTTTGTATCCTTCCCCTGAACAACTATGTTGAACAATCTTTGTTTTCAGATCATTTGAGAGTTGTTTTGAGGAGCCCATGATGCCACTCTTCACTGGAGATTCAAATAGGAGAACAATTTGCAATTGGCCACTTTAAATACCTTTTCTCATCATTGGATACACCTGACTATGAAGTTCAAAGCTCAGTGAGGTTACAAAACCAATGTTGTGTTTCAGAAAGTCAGTAAAAAGTAGTTAGAAGTATTCAAATCAATAAAATGATAAGGGTACCCAAATTTTTGCACCAGTCAAAATTTGGTTTATTGCATATTGCACATTTTGTGTTAGTACAATAAACCTCATTTCAATCCGGAAATATTACTGTGTCCATCAGTTATTAGATATATCAAATTGAAATGGCTGTTGCAAACACCCAAATATTTAGAACTAAAAATGATTACGATTAATAGGGGTGCCCAAACTTTTTCATATGACTGTACATATCTATCTACATCTATCTATCTATCTATCTATATATATATATAAAAATAAATAAAAACCCATAACTGTTGAACATGGAAGGAACAGCTCACAATCCGGCCTCAGCGACAACCTAGAAAACAATCTGCACTGATCTGGTTTCCAAATATTTTATTACCTGCTGAACAACGCACATATGTCTTTCCAGTTATGTTATGTTCAGACAATAATCTTTCTGGCACGGCGGCGATCATGCCACCGGATTTTGACAATGGCTTTTTCAGCCCATTTTCCAAACAGAATGCATGTTTAATAAAAAATATTTATGTCCATGCTTTTCCCCATCACTCAAAACAAATTAACGGACCATAAAAAAGGCCTCCGTATGAGCAAAGCACATTTGGTCTTCTGCTAAAAATGGTTCAACACACAAATACACCAAAAAACAATAACTATCATCTCTAAAGAAGTGTAAAAAAAAAAAAACAACTTTGTGTATGCATAGAAACAAATGGCAGGCTTAAAACAAGAATAATTTTGAAGGCTGTTTTACGAAAGGAAATACCTTTTGAAATGGCACAACCAGTGATCAGCCATTATAGCCAAGGGAACTTGTGGCCATCTACCTCCTCAGCAGCGCTACTGCAGGAGAAATGTAGTATTACATGGCGGCCACTCAAATTGCCATCCACATAATAAACGGACAAGTCTTGTTTGCCAGAGTAGGAGATGCCGATACTTGGATAGTCTCCACTCCGGATCATAAAGGGGAACATTTCTCTGTAGTTTAAACTGCCTAGCAGGGCACAGAGAAAGTGCCATAAAGTAGCTTTGCACATACTGTACTCTTATTGATAATGAGTTACTAAAGCTTCACTTCTCTACCCATCGACAAAGCTCCAACCTAGATTCTGCTGGTTTCTCAAAACTGAATTGGAAATCGTTCTAAAAGTTTAAACGGGATTATCCAGGACTGTAAAGGGGTTGTCTCACCATGTGGTTTCACTAAGCCACAAGCATATTTAGATTCATGCTTCCGTCTGTTCCTGGTCATGCTCCGGTTGGTTCTATAGCAGTGATTAGCATACCAGCTCTGTTTTCTAGCTATTCTAATTGTGCAGACAAGACAGCAGGAGATATTATCTATTAAGTCTGAAGTGCTTTGCTTTAAAGTAAACTAAAGTAATTAGTCTCCTTTGTTTGTTAGAGAAAGCACACTCTGTTCTCAGGATGCCGGCGTTCTGTGTGCCGTCCGGTGGTGACGTCACTCCCTGCTCTCAGATAAGACAATGAGCAAAGAGGGAAGGGGAGAGCAGGTCGGTAACTAATAGAAACCTGTGTGCACTCAGAGCAGATAAAAGCCCTTTTATCTTTTCTTAAAAGCAATAGATTTAGAAAAAGTCTTGAAGAGTTTCTCCAGAACTATCATTTTATTTGTTATAGGGCTCCCAACTGTATTATATTAAACTTTGTAATTCATATTTATTAAAAAATTAATCTACCTGTCCTGCTATGCAGAACCAGGCGAAGAGCCCTGTCCATCCTTCCACCTTCCCTCCAGTGACGTTCATTGTTTACATGGCCTCAATGAACATTTTGGCATCACTCAGTGGGTGTGCTTTGAAGCAAGGCTCAGCTCAGAAACACCCTCCTGTAGTGTGCATAACCTAAGCAGCAGAGAACGATCTGGCTGCATTCACTCTTTCCAGCCTGTATTTTGCAGGTGAAAACAAGTAATTATATTATGTGTCCCTCTGGCAGAACTTCATAATGGAAGCAGAGAACAGCAATTCAAAGCTTGGGGGTTGTGTTCTGTTGTCATGAAAATGATGACTGCAACTGTGTGCATTTAACACAGTGACTCTTGAGTCCCAGCTATCATTATGACAGCAAGTACAGAGCTGGGGGGGAATTACACAATTATATTAGCACAATGTCTAGCAGTGATAGCTGTGGACGGAAGTTCTAGATTGCAATGCATTCCAGGACTTGTAGGAAAGAGATGCTGGAGAACTACTGCCGCTCCCACAAGCAGGAAATTTCACTGCAAAAAGTGGATCTTATGATAAATGAATAAAGGAGGCAAAAGAAACTCATAAAAGGTAGTGAAATATCTTTACCTTTCAAAATAAATGCCGTTTATAGTGTTCTATGAAATTTTAAACGCTTCTTCAGATGAGATTTTAGCCGCGTTTCTCGGTGCTTTTTGGCCAAGGTTTTGAACACTGTTTTCAACCATACAAATTAAAGGGGTTGTCTCACTACGTTGATTAATTTTACCTCAGTCCTGTTTTATTGGTTTCACTTTGAATTCAGGGGCGCGTTTACTGGCTTCCACAAGGCTGCAGTAGAAGCCTAGATCTGTAGCTATAGCAACCAGTGCTGGCAGCCTATCGGGAGAGATGTAAAAGGTCTGTAGCTATAGCGACCTGAGGAGCTGATGCAGCCCATACAAGAGGGGAAATCTAGGAATAGGTAGGACACTGTTAATGGACACGTATTGCAAAGTGATTTGTTTTTGCAAGATCTTTAACATAAAAAGCAATCCTTGTAGTGACACAACCCCTTTAATAGCCAGGACAAGAACCGAGGTTTTGAAGCTTTTCATTGATCCCTATGAGGATTTTCAGCGCTGAAAACATTTCAAGTGTTGACATGACACTTCTTTTTCAGAGCCCAAAACAGCTTCCAAAGAGGCGCCTGAAATGCAGGTAAAAACTTTGTCGTGTGTGAACTACAGCGCTGTTTTACATCAATCAATGAAAATGATCTGGGAGCACTTTGGAGGCTTTTTTGATGCTCTTTTGAGAGTGGAAGCGCTCCGAAACCAGCGTCAAAATCTTATTGTGAACTTGCCAAATCAGTTCAATTATAGCATCCGATCTCTAAAATCTTACAAAAGAATGACTCTCGTTATGACCATCTTTATGTTTCTTGTAATCAGGCCACAAACATGAATACTTCTACTGTACTCATTACATCTATGGTACTAAAATGACCAGTCATATCTATGGAAACCTGCATCATTGGTTGAAGCATCTTTAATGCTTCAGAACTCTTCGCCACAAGTAGCATTTGCTGCAATCACTGTTTTTAGTATTATCTAAGAGAAATCGGTGGGGCAGTACAATGGTGGGATGTTTTCTTACAATAAGGGGAAGTTCACACAGCCTATTTTTGCACGTATTTCACGCCGAAATACAGCCAGAAGAGTGTTCAAGTACACTTCTCATAGACTAACATAATATGAGTGACTTAATTCAGACTACACGTATTTTACTCTTGTATCTCTGCGCACACCTGAAAAGAATACATCAAATACTTAAAGTCTAGGCGGCAGATATCTGCCTCGGGGGTAAATGCGGGTCATAGTCGCGTTGAAATAACGCGCATGCAAGATCAGAATTTCAACAGCGCAACAAACGCATTTGATGGTCACAGGCAGACTCTAGAAAGTGACTAATACAAGCGGCAACAGGCCGAATGGCTTACCTGGACTCCATCCTTAATTTCAATATGCACTCCATAGTGTTGATGGTTATCACAACAGACTCGGAGCCCAGCTTGGTCCATGGTACATGAATCCGTAACTCGTGTATGTGACCGCTGAGAAATGTGAATGGCAGCTTTAGTTCCTAAAGAAACAGAACAAAAAAAATAAAATAAAGATCACTAAAAAAGCATCTGTAACTCCTAAGACAAACATACATTTGGAATTTGTGTCTTTTTGCTCCCACACCAAATCCCATCAATGATATCACAGACCTGTCACCTGGAGCTCAGGATTCAGGGCATTTCTAGGGAGCCCTGATCTCCTTATAGAGAGCATTCTAAGGGTATGTTCGCACGGCTTAAATTGCTGCGTATTTCGGCGCACATTTTGCTGTATATTGCGCTTTATAAGCGGCGAAATGCGTGCCGCAATGGCGGTAATTCATAGCTCTTATAGAGAGCTATGGATTATGCGTCATCTCCCCGCACGTACAATATGATGGTATTGTACACGCGGAGGGAGAATTGACATGTCAACTGTGAGGCTATGTTCACACGGCTGATTCACGCCGTAATTGCGGGACGGATTTCGCCCGCAATTACAGCGTGTGTACGGGGGCGTGGGGGCAGCTCGCCGGCCCCATAGACTTTCATTATCCACAGCGCGTATCACGCCGGGATAATGTGCATGTCACTTTCTCCCCACTCGCCGTATTTCACGAGTAGGGAGAGGAGACGGAATCCATAGTTCTCTGAGAACTGTGGATTACCGTAATGACAGGGACGGATTTCAGCCGTATTTGCGTGCAGTACGGCGCACAATATGGACTGAAATCCGTCCCAAAGTCAGCCGTGTGAACATAGCCTAAGCGGCGATTACGTGCCGCTGACAATGCGTGTCAGTGGGGCCAGCCGGGTGCCGGCCCCCCTCATGCTTTGGAATTACGCGCCGATCAGCACATGGTTGCAAAACACACAGCGTATTGTGACGCGTTCTATACATGCTGCAATAAGCCGTGTGAACATACCCCAAGTCTCTTGGAAAAATGAGCCAGTACTTTTGCAGCACCTATAGGATGTTGTATTCCTAAAGTCAAAACCCTAACCTATCAGACAGTCAAGGCATATCCTAAGCATTGGAGAAGGAAACGCCTTCTTAAATGAAGATCTATTAAAACTAGAATAGAGTGCATCTAAGTTTTAAAGGGGTGTTTCCATCTTGCACTTTGATGGGATTAACCTGTGTCCAATGTACAGAGGTACATTAGCATACATTTGCATCTACTTTCTTACCAAAGAAAAAAAAAGCATACTTGTTCTATCGTAACGTCATACCATTATGTTTGCATAAGTCGCCAATAGGCTTCAATGTTCTTGGTAACACAACATAGTGTGAACTGACCCCAACGGGCAGAATCAGCAGTGGGTAGGCATGGCTAGCAGCGGGTTGGGCGAGACTAACGCCCACTCATGAATGTGGGCTCCTCTCCGGCAGCACAGACTGTGTGCTGCTAGATTTGCTATAAAAGTACAGTACTTGACATCTGGAAACAGCGGGTCCATCACTGGGTTATACTGCCCCTTGCGAGGAACCTTCCACATAATGTCCCGTCTGAAGTAACAGAGCTCAGACGCTTCACAGGCCAAAAGTAAAGCAACTTAATGAAGACTGATGAACACCAAGTTTATGATAATAAAAATATTCTTTCCTTTGAATAAAACTTGCGGCTCTTAACGCCGAGTTATCCCACAATAGAAATAAGATTTGTATGTGTTTTACTAAGAACATTTACTTTGGCACCCTCACAGCATAATCCTTATTAAAAATGTTATGTCTACTACCTTATCTAAAGCATTGGAAAAGTCCAATTTCCCTCCTCCCTGCTAAAATAATACACATCTGATACTTGACACTGCGCTCCGCGCTCCCCGCTCTGTGTTCCCGTTCCAGCAGTCTCTAATCTTATTTTCTAGACAATCTGCATACAGTCATTAGGAGCTGAAGGTAAAGATAAAATGAAAAGCAGCTCATTGGATTTACACTAATGCGGGGGCCACCGGGTCTCAAATCTGTTTTATGGGAGTCCCGAAAACAAGAGAGAGGTGTGTTCGGCTCCACTCAGAACTCCCATAGAACAGAATGGAGACCCTGTGTCCCCGCATTAGTGTAAATCCAATGGGATGGAGGTAAAGATAAAATGAAAATCAGCTCCTTGGATTTACACTAATGCGGGGGCACAGGGTCTCCATTCTGTTCTGTGGGAGTCCCGAGTACAAGGGAGCAGTGTGTTCAGCTCTACTCAGAACTCCCATAGAACAGAATGGAGAGCCGTGTGCAAGCGCAAACAGCTCTCCAGTGTGCTCTGTAACTTTTGAGGGCCCGTACCCGAAATAGGTGCAGGTCCCACCCAGCGATATGCCATCAAAATCTATGGTGGTAAAACCCCATTAAAAGGTTATTCCCATCTCACTGATTAGCTTTAAACATGTAGGCAAACGGTAAATAAAGACTATTACCAAATACATTGCTGCTCTGATTTTACTTCCTTCCAGAGTTAGAGCATTTTTTATCTCCTGCTTATGTACACAACCTTTCTAGGTTACTGACCACCTGTCTCTGCTCTAGCAGCCCTGGCCCGAATCAGCCTCAGAATTAGCGTCCAACTGGACTGCAATCCTTTTTCTGTTCACAGAAAAATTGACTCCCATTAGAATATACCTTTTAGTCAATAATTGTTCAAATTTTTCTAGAGTGTGACAAATCCCTGGACATATTATTTGTGGTTTCCCAATCCACTGAAAAATATATAAAATTGGTTCTGTGAAATTTCGCTCTAATCTAAAATCTGCACACGACCCAGATGGTTATTTAAAAAAAAAAAAAAAAAAAAAAAGAGAATTTATTTTCCGCACTAAAAAACAATTGACATGTCAATTCTTGAGGCAGATTCCGCGCCGAATCCTCACCTCACATTACAGTATACAGCACGCTGCAAATCAGCCATGCAAACATACCCTAAGATAGAAATTACAAAACTGAAATGTCAATCACTGCTATAGACCAATCCACAGCCTGGACAGGAAGTGGGAACCTCAAGTTGGAGGTGAAGAGAAGGCTAAGTGAACAGCCTGATGGGAAAACCCATTTTAGTATCTAGTTCACAACATTAGGAAACAAGTTAGTGTTAGAGATGAATGGACCTTATGTAGAGAAAATGCAGCCTCGCTTTATAGAGGATCTGTCATCATGAAAATTATCCTGAATAACTAGAATGTTCAGGCCACTGAAGAGATGGAGGATTGTGGGCAGATATTTATTAAAGGGGTTGTCTCGCTACAAAGAATAGCTTTCAAATTGTAGGGAACACAAAATAAAGACATTTTCCAAAAATATTACCTTGTTCCTCTGTTTTCCCTAAGGAGATACAAGTGAATTTATGACCTCCCTGGCTATTTCAGTTCCCTCAGTAACCAACCTGTAAACAATTCTCCCCCTGCTGTTTGTTCTATGAGTACAGTGAGTGATCATACACGGGTTTGGGCGTGTCTTTGCGGTAGCAGAAAAAAAGCTTGATTTATGAAAAATAAAAGAACTGAATGGGGTTTTTGTTTTGGGATCAATAAGAAGCCTTTTAGATTTTGAGAACTATCTGATCAAATTTGAATTGAAAACAAGGGCAAAAGCGTAAAAGCGGACTTATGAAAATGAGCAGTCGAACCGGGAATGAAAAATATTTATTCTGATCTCTGAAACTTGAAGGAGAAACTCCTTTAAGTAGAGTGTTTTAACGACGCTAAAACAATTGCACTGGTGTAAAATGTCCAAATGTATTACGGGGTGCAGTGTTTTTTTAATAAATTGTCACAATAGGGTTTTGTCAAAGTAAAAAAAAATTTAAATCCATGCCCATAGAGAAAGTCAGATTTACAAACTTTGCCCCAATTCTGGCTTTTGAATTTTAACGGTTTCCAAGTTTTAAAAAATAAAAAAATTTCCTTCAAAAAGTTTTTTATAAAAAAAAAGGGATCTGCAAATAAAAGTCCTTTTGCAATATTTTTCTATTAACCTGTCCTCCCTTTTCTAATATCCTTCTTTATGGGCTGCATGTCCCCAGTCGCTAAGCTGAGACCGTTTCATCCTTCGACAGGCTGCCAGCGTGGTCGTATAGTACAGACCTGGCGTCCTCAGCCTCATCACTGCAGACCATAGAGCCAGTAAAACTGAATTTCAAAAATGAAACGGGGAAAACGGGGCGAGGTGATAATTGATGTAGCGAGACAACCCCTTTAAGTCATAGGTGGAGGCAACTCTGGAAAATACAGTTTTGTTTTTTGAATCCTTTATTTAAAAAAAAAAAAAAACACCCCTTGAACAACCACTTTAACAAATGTGTCAGATCAATAGAGATCATCACGGTGGGCATGCAGCATAATCTGCTGCAACTCAGTGAAAAAATTCCCCCTATATACGTCATTGATGTAATTAAAATCACTGAACTCATTTTCAGGCTCTTCCAGTATGCTCAATATGTCAAAAACATGTTTTTTTTTAATCCTCTAAAACCCATACAGTACAATGAAAATGATATTCAGTTATTCATGAATCCCTTTACTCAAACAACTTGGCACTTAAAAGGGTTTTGCCAGCAAGTAAAATTGATGTGGGAAGCATTTAAATTAAATAATAAACTTCATCATTACTAAATAATAAACTACATCATTACTAAAGATTCTAGACCATTTTTGTATTAGCTGCTCCCTTAGTGATCCACAGTGTACAGCTTGTCTCTACAGATATGACCAGTGACGAGAGCTTCTCAATGATGGCCGCACATGCTCAGACATCACATCTCCTCTCAGGCATCAACTGTCCGTCTAGTCTCTTACTAGTAAGCACACAATCAATGAAGAGCGAGTGTTCAACCCCAGGTGCGGTAATTCTCCTCCAGTCCTCTATCCTCTCTAGTAATTAGTCAAACAGTGCAAATAAAAAAATAACCAATCAGGTATTGAAATTGAGAAAAAAAAAAAAAACACATATTGGGTTCTTGCAGGGATTCAAACCTAGATTCCTATGCTGAAAGGCAGAAGTGCTAACCACTCAGCTACATTGAAGCTACTCACTCTTGTTTGATTAGAGTGAACACACTGTGGGGGAAAGCATGGGGCTGTTAAGCTTGCTGGGTAACATGCCATGCAGTTCAAAAAAAAAAATCACACATGCTCCCTTTTGAACACACTGAAAGCTGAAGCAGGACAAACCAGGCATGAAATGCGTTTGTGGTAAAACCCACTTGAACACGCGCACTAGGATGACTGAAAATTTTACCTACTTGAATTGGATTTCTGGTTTCATGGCTAGTTTCTAAATAGCAAAGCTCCGAATGACTTTTAGTGAATTATTAAGGAATTTATTTTCCTGATGTAGTACAGTGAGCGATCCTTTACTCTCTCTGACCACAACCTTATCTCCTTCATTACCACTAATTCTCAGCCTTCTCTGGACAAACCTGCTCATCACACAGACCGAAATATCCGCTCCATTAATACTCAGGAACTCGCAGACACCATACAGTCCTCACTGCCCCAAATCTCCTCCCTCTCCTGTCCTGACCTGGCTGTCAAACATTACAATGAAACTCTCAAAAACCACCCTGGACATGTTGGCACCACCCCACACACGCACCACCAGAGTCAGACGCCCCCCACCCTTTGGGCACATACCTCAGACTTCGCCATCTGCAGCGCTGTTCCAGGTGTGCTGAGCGGCTGTGGAGAAAGTCGAAGCTACCTGCAGACTTTCTCCACTACAAATTCATGCTCAGGAGTTATTACACTGCCCTTTACAGCGCCAAACAAGACTATTTCACCTCCCTCATCTCAACACTACACAACAACCCAAAACGCCTCTGACACTTCACTCCCTCTAAACCTAAACTCAGGACCCGGTCACTTACCTCTGTGCTGTAGACCTGGCCACTCCCTTCAAAGACAAAATTGAAAATATCCGGCAAAACCTATCTCAGTCCCCAAGTAATACCCATCCCATCCCGTCACGTCCTCTAATCTACTCTCAGCTCTTGACTCGACAGCAGAGGAGAAGTGTCCAGGCTTCTCCTGTCTGCGCGCCCCACCACCTGCTCTACTGACCCCATTCCCTCACACCATTCCAGTCTATTTTCCAGCTGTCCCTCTCACCTTACTGCAATCTGTAACCTCTCTCTCTCCACTGGGATCTTTCCATCTTCCTTCAAACCCGCCATCATAACCCCTTTACTAAAAAAGCCCTCTCTGGACCCGTCCTGCGCTGTCAACTACCAACCAATCTCTTAATCTGCCCTTCAATCTTAAATCTGGAACGCTTGATCTACTCTCGCCTAATCCACTATCTCTCTACGAACTCTTTACTCGATCCTCTACAACCCGGTTTCCGCACCCTACACTCCACGGAAACTGCTTTAGTTAAAGTCTAAAATGATCTCCTGAGAGCAAAATCTCACGGTACCTACTCGTTGCTGCTTCTTTGGGATCTTCTGCAGCGTTTGAAAACTGTGGGATCACCACCTTCTCCTCAGCATGCTCAGTGCAATTGGCATCCAGGACACCGCTCTCGCTTGGTTCTCATCTTACCTGTCTGATTGCTCCTTTAGTGTCTCTTTATTCGGATCTTCCTCCTCTTCTCTACCTCTTGATGTTGGAGTTCCCCAGGGATCGGTTCTAGGTCCTCTCCTCTTTTCATTGTACACAGCCCCCATTGGACAAACCATCAGCAGATTTGGCTTCCAGTACCATCTCTATGCTGATGACACCCAATTATACACCTCCTCCCGTGACTCACTACTGCCCTACTACAAAACACCAGTGACTGTCTGTCCGCTGTCACTGACACCATGTCCTCTCTCTATCTGAAACTAAACCTCACTAAGACTGAACTTCTTGTCTTTCCGCCATCTCCCAACCAACCCCCCCCCCCCCCCCCCTGCTATTTCTGTTTCTGTATGTGGTACCACCATTTCTCCTAGGCAGCAGGCCCGCTGTCTGGGGTTTTATTGGATTCTGATCTGACCTTCTCCCCATATATCCAATCCCTTGCCGCTCCTGTCACCCGCACCTCAACAACACCTTCAGAAACCGTCCGTTTCTCAACGTGGAAACAACTCAACTCTCATTACTGCTCTTATTCTTTCTCGTCTTGACTACTGCAACTCCTGCTTATCGGTCTCCCTCTCTGCAAACTCTCCCCTCTCCAATCTGTCCAGAATGCAGCAGCCAGGCTCATCTTTCTCTCCAGCCGCTAAAACTAATGCCTCTTACCCTAGTGTCCGTCACTGCACTGGTTGCCCATTCAGTACAGGATTCAGTATAAACTCAGCACTCTCACTCATAAAGCTCTCCACAAAAGCTGCCCCCTAACATCTCCTCCCTCGTCTCTGTCTTTCCACCCGACCCGCTCTCTTCGCTTGTGCTGATATCAGACTACATTCCTCAATCATCCGAACCTCCCATGTCCGTCTCCAAGATTTCCCACGTGCGGCACCAATTCTCTGGAATATGCTACCGCGGGCGATCAGGCACACTCACAACCCTCAGTTTTCCAATTCAAAAGCTTTATTAAGCAAGGACAACAGATAAGGTACAAAACATAGTGTACGATATAATGTAAATAAGGTTTGTAAAAGACAATAGGCCTAGTTGGCCAAACACATCGAGCAAACAAAGAGTAGTACATCATATACAGACATAATATATCAAAGTGAACATTTTGGGATACTAAAATCCCGATGTAACGAGCAGTAAATATCATGAGAATAAATGAAATAAAAATGGGAACATGGGAGGAGGGGAAAGACAGGAAAGAAGGGGAGGGGATTGCGGACGAGGACAGAACCGGCATTCCCAAACACCAGCAGACGAGACCCAGGATGAAAATGATGTATTGCAGTTTGCAAGTAGCAAAGTTTGATTTGCGATTCACGCGAAGTGCAACCTTAGTTAGGGGGCTGTGAGCAGAGAGAGGTATCGCATCAGGTAGTGAGCGTGCGGAAGAGTGGTGAGGATTGGAAAGCAAGCCAATGAAACCAGGTTTTAGACACAATGTCAATTTGGGCCGGGGTATGAGCTACCAGCTCCTCCATTCGATGTATATGCGAAATCTCTGCAAACCATTCATCGATAGTGGGTGGGCTCGTAGATTTCCAGTGACGGGGTATCACTGTTTTGGCCGCCTGTAGGAGGTGACGCAACAGAGATTTTTTATAGGTTGGGGTCCTAACGTCAAACATGAACAACAAGGATGCCTCGGGGGAGCTAGGTAGTCGTATATCCGTGAGTTCGTGGATTACTCTATAAACCCCCTCCCAGAAGCCCCGAAGTGAAGGACAATCACACCAGATATGGGACATAGTGCCCACCGCACTCCCACAGCGCCAACAAGTACTAGGCACAGATGGGTACCATTTATGTAGTGTGGACGGGACTCTGTACCATCGAGACAATATCTTGAAACACGTCTCCTGGGACTTAGAGGCAATGACAGCTTTATGAGTGAGTCTAAAGCAATTAGTCCACTGGGAGGTAGAGAAATCTGTCCCCAGTTCAGATTCCCGCCGCACCACAACCCTCAGTTTTAAGCGGGCCCTGAAAATACATCTTCTCGGTCTGGCCCACCAAGATCCCTAACTGCTATCACACACATCATGTCACTCCCTGCACTTGGGCACTCACAGGCACTTATCTGTATATAGATGTACAGTCTGGGTGGCAGGTTCATCCATTTTTCATGTAAACCACCCCCTATTTATGAAACATGGCCGGACCATTGAAAACCATGCACTTCTTACTGTATGTTTCACCCATACCCCCCTAATAGATTGTAACTCCCCACGAGGGGGGCCCTCAAAACCTTGTGTTAAAACTAAAAAGGGTATTTTTAATGTGTTTTTGTCTTTACTTTACCCTGAATTTGAAGGGGCCCGCGGTTTTTGGGGCCCCCCTTATAAAGTTTAATTATTTTTTTTGAGATCAAGAATTGGTGTAAAAAAGGGTTAATGGAATCAGTACTGAGTTTTTTAAAGGGATGTACTTTGGTTTCCCCTATTTGTAAGGGTTTTATTTTGTAAACCGTTTTCAGGTTCTTCCCACTTAATTTTCAATTTTTTCTAAATTCTGTCTTTCGGTTTTTGGACCTTAATCAAAAGGTATATGATTTTCATTGTTTGCAAATTCTTTTTTTTTGTAAAACTAATTTTAAATTTTTTAAAAAATTTGGGAAAAAATTCAAAAATGCTTTTCTAATGGGGGTTTGGAGGGGGTGGGGGGGGGGGTTCCTTCAAAGCCCACTTTCGGGGGTTTGCAGTTCTTATCTCCTGTTTGTGTACAAAACCCTTTTCCTTTGGGGGGCCCCCTATACCACTAGGGAAATTAGTGGGCCTACAAAATTGTTTTTTATAGCTTTTTCTTTTTTCAAAGTAAAAATATTTTTTTTTTTTAATTTTCTCATCAATGTAGCTGTATGTGGTTTTGTGGGACAAATTACTTGTACCCTACTTTAATTTATTGATTAGTCTTTATTGTCTTTCTTTTGAGAGCAAAAAAACAGCAATTCCATCGCTGCCCATTGCTTTGATATTTTTTTGGTCACCATGTGGTACTGATAACGTTACCTTTATTCTACAGGCCACTATACATATATGCTTTAGTGCTTTTGCATGCTAAAACATGTTATGGAAAAAAAGTTTTGTGTGTCCCCACATTCCAAGAGGCATAACCTTAGTTTTCCATCGACACAGCCATAAGAAGGCTTGTTTCTTGCAGGAGGAGATGTACTTTTCATTGGTACTATTTTAGAGTGCATATAGTTTATTAAATAATTTGGGGAATGTGGTGAACAATTAACAGCAAATCCACCATCATCTGCGATAGCTTCCCTGGGGTTGATGGGATCTTTGAGCAAGACAATGCGATATATCAAACAACTAGAAATGTCTGACATTGGTTGGAACAGCGTGACCAAGACTTTCAAGGGCTACGCAGACCTCTAATTCCCCAGTCTTAAATCCAATGGTGCATCTGTGGGATCACCTCAATCACTGTGTTCGCTCTATGGATCCTCCTCCAGCAGCTGTGAGATGCAGCCACCATGTCTCAAGATACCTGTGACAACCTACCAGGACCTTATTGAGTCACTCCCGGCCCGTCTACCTGCTGTCCATGCGGCATACGGTAGTTACTCTGGATATTAGCTGGTGGTTATAACAATGTGACTCGACTCATACAGAAAACTGAAACTTTTAATTCTAACAAAAGACAAGTGACGCTACACGTGCACTACTTACCTTTCCCTGCAATTTTTCACAGATCAGTTTTGCAGCAGATTTCTTCTCCTGGGTAAACCACTGACTGAATGCCACATAAAACTAATTTTTTTTTATAGTTAAGAAGAGGTTCTTCAGCAGCTGTGACCTCCTACAAACTGTTGCTAGGTGTGGTGCCAAGAGTATGACACCAAGCAATCTAACATTAATAGCCTATTCTAAGGGTGGGATCACATGTTCAGCTTTTTAGCTGCAGTTTTTTAGATTGATTTGAAACAAGGAAGTCTCAGTCTTTCCTTAGTATGCGTCCTATATTTAACATCAGCTCCTGGTTTTGGCTTCAAAAACTGCATCTAAAAAGCTAAAAGTGTGAATTCACCCATAGAAGAGCCCATGAGTTTAAAAAAGCAAAAAAAAAAAAAAAAAAAAAAAAAAAAACTTGAAAACCTCTATAATATCAGTAATGGGCAAAAAGCCCCCTTACTTTTTGAGGCTATGCTCACACGGTGTAATTGCAGGGCGTACAGTACGCCCCGCAATTACGCCGGGTGTTTGGAAGTCGCGCTGAACGGCGCACACTCCCACGGCGGAGGGGGTCCGTCAGCCCGCCGGCCCCCTAGACGGTCATTACTCGCTGCGCGTATTCGCCGCAAGTAATTGACATGTCACTTATGTCCTCGCGCGTACAGTACGATCGTATTGTACGAGCGGGGAGAGGAGGCATAATCCATAGTTCTCTATGAGAGCTATGGAGTACCGTAATTTCAGCGCGCATCTCCCTCGTTATTAGAGCACAAATACGACGCGAAATGCGCGTCGAAATTAGCCCGTGTGAACATACCCTTACAATAAGGTTCGGACGTGCGAGTCACAGTACTAAATTGAATCCTGTTAAAATACACCTATTCAATGATAGGATGCCACAAGAGGGTAAAGGGTCTGGTCCAAGGTTAGAGGCAGATAATGGAGACCACTATCCCCATCATCTGCCTCTACTCTGGGACCAGTCACTATATCCATTGATGGCGTCCTATCACTGAATTTGGTGGCATCATTCCGCCTGCTGGCACCTTTCTTTTGCTGACCTTGTAGATATCCCGAGTATAGACACCATTTAAATGTACCAGCTCCTCATGTTATTTTGCCATGAATATTAGTATTCTTCAATAACATTTCCTTATCTATCTACATTACCTATGTTATATTGATGCAAGCGGTACTTTCCAATAATGCTTCATTTCCTATGCCATGTTGCAGTTGTGGTAAGACTGTTGTATAGGTCAATAGCCGTTTTTTACACATCTTTTTCTCCCTGATGAACCTCATGTATGGCAGGGGAACCGCATTTGAGTTGGTTTTTTTTTGGGCTTGGCCTATTTTTCCAATTATTAGTAAAGTATTGTTCACATATGAATTCTACCAGTTTATTCCAAAGTACTGTGTATATTATCTCTTTCACTATTTTAGCACATTGGTATCTACATAATTCCATCCTTGCCCATTGGTTTTTGCATTGTTTGCCTACCCGTCTTGTTGAAATTAGCTCCCTAGTATGCCATCTTTGGTTAGGGTATTTTAGGGTTGGAGGTTCCAATGCGCGGCCGCCCTTCTCAGAGCGATAGCCCTGCTTAGGTAGGGTCCATTCTGTAGGGCATATTAGGGGGACTTTTGTATTTCTCTTTTTAATTGACTCAATAAAAGGCATATTTTAATAGGATTCCCTTTAGTACTCCGACTCAACTGATCTATGTGGCAAATTCTATCTGCGTTATCAGGTGTTTTATTTCCCAAGCCACATACATGTAAAATTGGCTTTGTGCTATAAGGATCTGAAGTGTAAATTTTAAGAAACAAAGTCCTCCCTACAAGTTCAAGAATGTAAGAAGTTACCAGCAAGATGAATGATCTGCATAAATCCACTCAGCCTCGTGGTTTTAGATGGTCACAGATCTCCCGACAACTTCTATAATTCTTATTTCCAGTACAGATCACATTTCACACATTTCTAATAAACAGATACATTATATAATAAGTGTTATCTGTTATCACCGCAGCGGGTAATGCTTAGATGGACGAATGATAAGAAGCAAATACCAGACGAGAAAACCTACCTGTTCAAGAACATCCAGTTTCAGTTCCAGTTTACTAAGAACAACATCTCCACCCCAGAGGGAAAGCTGCAGGTCGGAAGGCTTCAGATTCTTGATGTATCGATTCACATAGCTCATTAAAATCGGAGTCACATAGGACTCCAACATTATGAACCCCCTCCAGCGACGGACTACGTCGGATCACCTGTGTTCAGAGGAGAGAGAAAAGCAACAATGTAAAGACGGCAGTAATTTGTAACACACGATACAGGGCTGTCTTCTACGTCTTATTAGGGCACATGAGGATTCCCTCTTCTAGGAGACCTGCTACAAAGAATGGAATTTGCCGGCACCCTTGAATTACACAGACCATCACTGTTACAAGATTTCTGTTTGCGGTCAGTGAATGGAATTTATTTTTTTTTATAGTCTAAAATTTGCTACAAGTGTATTCAATCCAGACAATGGTTTTGGAGTGTAAGGTTATGTTCACACGTCACGTTCAATAGGTTTTTGATCTGAAAAACGCATTCAAAAAGCGCTGCGTAAATCGCATCCAACACACGGCTTTAAATAGGGCGTCTGCTGCGTCAAACGGATCAAGAATTGACTTGTCAATTCTTTGAATGGATCTGAAAGATGCATCAGAAAGACGCGTGTAAAACACGTATCATCTGAATCCCAGTGCGTGTCTTACATTGAAAGCAATGTAAATCACACTGGACATTGTTAGATGCGCGTTTGGGTCCGTTTAGGGTCCGAAAATCGGATCCAAACACGCCTCAAAAAACACAAACTGAACACGCCATGTGAACATACCCTAAGGGAAAAATAACAGCACTTTTATATACACAGCTGTAATAATGCTCCCATAGAGATGGAGACTCTAGTATACCGCTTGATGGGCAAACCCAGCAAGAAAAAAAAATTCATAGCATTCTCCACTGCTTCTCACTAGGAGTAATAGAAAAGGGGTCCTCAACAATTTTTTTTTTTTTTAAGTGCTCCTTCAGTATTTATAGAAACGAGTCGATTTCTTCAAAGCAGCACCAAAGCTGTACACAGGTGGTTGGATAACACAGCTCAGCCCAATTTACACCAATGGACTTGAGATGCAATAAGCTGTGGGTAGAAGTGGGGCAGTCTTCTTTTAAATAAAGCAGTCATGATTTTTCAAATCTATTGCACCTGTGAGCAATGGCTGAAGATACACATCAGGCTAAATAACTCATTACATCCTCCAAGCTGCATGGAGGTGTAAATGCAGCAACAATACAAAATCTTCATGGCCCTCCATATCCCGTGTATCTCATGCTGAGGGATTTCTGCCAGATTCTGTATGAATCCAACATTGTGGCCTACGTAGTCGAGCTCTGTAAGGAGATATAACCTGTAAGACAGAGCGCTTCTAAAGAAGAGACACAAAGGGCCACATGGATGAGCACGGTCGAGGTCAAAAACTCACTTTGTGGCCCATAGCAACCAGAGCGCCCCTCTCTTTTTTCCAGAGCACTATATGAAATGAGAGGGGCGTCCGATTGGTTGCTATGGGCAACAAAGTGAGTTTTCGACCGAAACAGTTTTCATACATGTGGCCCAAAGTATGTACGAAGAGCTGTACAACCTCCATGCACCACTGCAAGCACCAGGCCTCATGTCAGCCAGTGTGCGTGTCTATGGGGAAGGTCAATGGTGACAGCTGGCAGGATGTCTCAGGCCACAAGGTGCCCCGCGCCAGCTGCCCATTCCCCCGAGGTACCCTGTGCTTACCTGTCATCCACCCCACACTCTCCCCAGGGTGCCCAGGGCCCATCACAAGTATAAGGACCGGTCTCAGTGGTGGTTTTCGCTCTACCTTGTCTGCTCTGTTATTGACCATAAAATGCGGTCGGTACCGGCCCCAACAACTGGGTTTATTCCGAACACAAACACCCTCAATTCTGCTGATTTCTTGTTGATCAGCATATTTACCCCAAATCTATATACCCTCTCCCCCCAAATCATAGAAAAACAGGACATTATTCACTATAAAACAGACAGACAATCTATTCACCTAACAATAAGAACTCTCATGTTAATACCAATGTGAGCAATGACAATCCTTGTCCAGTGTTACAGCGTAGGTCAGCACTATGAGTGATTAAACAGGATATAGCACTGACAGTAATGATCAACCTGAGCAGAACGGAGGCCACAGGCTCATTTATGCCATAGAGGGTGGTTCCAAAAACTGCATATTAATCCAGCGTGGTGCGGTGATCAAGAACCAGTCAAGCTCAAAACACATAAGCGTTACATCAATATCTCCGCTTTTCATGCTGCCGGATATGAAAATATTTCAATAAAATGCCCTGTTTTTCAGCCACTGCACTGGATCAATATGCAATGTTTGGATGTGTCTGTGCCCAAAGCAGGATCCGAGTGAGAAGTGTGTAATAGGAGAGACCGAACTCAAAAATCACAAGGGCCAAGTGCGGGTGCCTCTACTTATTCCACATGTGTGCATAAGGCTGGGTTCAAATGGCTTATTTGCGGGGCGTAATTACGCCCCGCAATTACGCCATGTGGACGGGGGCGGGGCGGGAGTGGGGTCCGGCACCTCGCCGGCCCATAGACTATCATTACTAGCGTCGCGTATACGCCGCTAGTAAATGACATGTCACTTATCTCCCCCCGCGACGGATTCACTGAGCAGGGAGAGGAGACGTAATCCATAGTTCTCTATGAGAACTATGGATTACCGTAATGAATGGGACGTATTCCAGCCATAATTCACGCACTGCAGCACGAAATTACGGACTGAAATACGTCCCATTTTAAGCCGTGTGAACATTGCCTAAAGGACGGCAATCATTCGGACAACCTTGTGAGGCGCCACTGTGACCTATCAGAGGTTGGGATGTGTGGGGTCCGGCTGCTGAGACCCTATTGATTGCCGATGCATAAGAGCTGGACAGAGCATTGTATAATGGTCTCCGCCTGGCTATACTTGTAGAGACGAGTCTGCGGCTTAGTCCATGAGATAACGTATGGGTCCGCACAGCTTCCATCCAAGGAAAAAACCAAGGGAATCCAAGGGAAAAAAAAAAAACAAGTTCCTCCAGCACTCATGTCATTATTTAAACACAAAAAAGTTCTATTGATCCCATCTTATAAAAATATGAGATAAAAAGCGTCATGATAGTCAGAGAACAAACATGGCTAACGCGTTTCAGGTCTAGCGCCTCATCGTAACGACACGCCTCTAGCTACACGCATGAGTGCTGGAGGAACTTGGTTTTTTCCTTGGATTGAATTTGGGCACCTGTGGCCGGGTGATATCTTCCGCGCAACAAACGCAAGATTACAAGAAGCACACGGACAGCAAGCGGTGAGCGAATGTACATTTTTTTGTTTCTATGGGTCCGGACAGCGAGTCTTCTGAAGAGCGCGAAGCAGATACAACGTGGGACAACGCTGATCTGTGCACTTCTCACCAGGGCTGTGGAGTTGGTGCCTATTTTGCAGGAGTCTGAGTCGTCATAAAATGGACCGACTCCGACTCCCAAAATATATAATTAGTTGGTCCAGTTAGTTCGATGCAGTGCAAAGAGCAAGAGGAATTGGGTCCAGCCAGTGCTACTGCTCCCATATCTTCAGCCTCATCACATGAGGAGTGTAATTGATGACATGGAGCAGGCAAAGCGCTGCCCCAGGGGAAAAGATTCCGCTCCCATGGCAAACAGATTTCAGCAAAATTTTTCACCTGCTTTCAAAGAAGTAGAAGAGTTCAACCATTCATCAATACTGACTGTGGCTGAAGCAATTCCTTTATACCCTGACATTGTTAGAGATGTTGCCCCTGTGGTCACCGCTTTGCCCCAACCCAAGTTAGTATAGAGAGGGCCGTTCTCTAGCCTGGAAATAATGAGATCGGATGTGAGGTCATCTATGCAGGATCTGATGGAGGCAATATTATTTCTCAGAACAAATTCAGAGACTCCACAAATGTTCCTGCCGTATTTTGCATATTTACTATTTATGTGTTCTAAAGTCATATCCAATAAATATATTTTACACTGACAAGCAAAATGGTAACAATGTTTTGAACTTGTGATTTTCAGGCTCCATATCTCTCCATCCACTACAGCTTTGTACATGAGGCTACTGTAATTGTATATACAGTCATCTGACCTATCTTATACATAAATGACTTGCAAGTATTTAGCATCTGCTTAGTGCTGCAGATTCTTTCCTGTAACTGCATTGTTACTGTTTTGCTCCTAAAAATCAAAGTGTTAATTTTTGTTATTTTTGTTAGTATTGGGGAAATCCACCTTTGGTTTTCAATACTGCCTGAATCCTTCTGGGCTCTGAATCAGATTCAAGCACATCTTGACCAAAATCTGATCCCAGGTCTCCTCTACACATTCCCAATGTTGGTGCAGACTGGACTTGGAGAGAAATACAGCTTTTTCTTCAACTCTACCCACAAGTGTTCAAAAGATCAAAACATTGTTACCCTTTTGCTTCTCAGTGTCTGTTCTACCTAAATAGCTTGATTATTGTATCATAAGGTGATAAACAGCCGGATGTGACCATTTTACTACAGTAAAGTTATCACTTAAACATGCGCCATGTATGAGGGAGTCAGGAGTCGGAGGTTTGGGAAATTGAGGAGGCGGAGCTTTGGCTTGCCCCCTCCACAGCCCTGCTTCTCACCCCCTATTTTGGAGATTGACTGACTGCTGAATGTACCGTATCCGAAAATTCAAAGAAGGCTGCCTTCTCAATCTTTCTCTATATGTTATTTGTATGTCATGGATATGTTTATGAAGCATTAAAATATTGAGAAAAGAAACCACATAGGATCTGAGTGGTCTGTAGGGCTTAGTATGTCTAAATCATGATTGTTGGGACTTGTAGTGCGCCCACAGCCTGCCCCTCACGACCCTATATGGATTATGTCCCCGCTTTAGCTCTGGGGCCCAGCAGGACAGTATTAATGAAGCACTTACACCGCACACCCGCAGCTGCCACCCGCTCCCGGCACTGTCAGCCAGTGCAGCGTGAGCTTCTACCCACACTTCCGGGTATGTGGGGAAAGGCGGACGTGACGTCAGATAAACACAGCGCCGCGCTGCCGGATCTTGGATCCTGGTCATGTGACATGCGCGCGGCTGTCAGTCAGCCTCTGGAGGGCGGGGACTGACAGATAGTGGGCGGGGCCCGTGTATAAATGAGCGCGCGGCTGGTCTGGAGGGGCGAGTTCCGAGGAGCGATGAGCACGGTTCATGCTGATATCAGGGCAGCTGCGTCACAGGAATGGGATTATAGAAAGATCCCGCCGGAGGCTATTACAGAGAACTGTCTGTGAAGAGATAAGGTGCCCGGCTTAATTATGTATGTGCGGGTCTCACTAAATGACAAAAATGTCCATGTAAAAATTATCAAAAAAAAATCCTGTTGTGAAAAGTGAACTTCAAGGATCTTTATAGAAACCCGGAACCACATCCAGACACATGATGTCATACCAGGCCCAGACATGTGACATCACCAGGACAAATCTCTAACCGCACCCAGACACATGACATCACCATGACACGCCTCTAACCAGACACATGAAATCACCAGGACATGCCTCTAACCACACCCAGACACATGACATCACCAGGACACGCCTCTAACCACACCCAGACACATGACATCACCAGGACATGCATCTAACCACACCCAGACACATGACATCACCAGGACACGCCTCTAACCACACCCAGACACATGACATCACCAGGACACGCCTCTAACCACACCCAGACACACGACATCACCAGGACACACCTCTAACCAGACACATGACATCACCAGGACACGCCTCTAACCAGACACATGACATCACCAGGACACGCCTCTAACCACACCCAGACACATGACATCACCAAGACACGCCTCTAACCACACCCAGACACATGACAACACCAAGACACGCCTCTTACCACACCCAGACACAAGACATCACCAGGACACGCCTCTAACCAGACACATGACATCACCAGGACACGCCTCTAACCACACCCAGACACATGACATCACCAGGACACGCCTCTAACCACACCCAGACACATGACATCACCAAGACACGCCTCTAACCACACCCAGACACACGACATCACCAGGACACGCCTCTAACCAGACACATGACATCACCAGGACACGCCTCTAACCACACCCAGACACATGACATCACCAGGACACGCCTCTAACCACACCCAGACATGTGACATCACCAGGACATGCCTCTAACCACACCCAGACATGTGACATCACCAGGACATGCCTCTAACCACACCCAGACATGTGACATCACCAGGACACGCCTCTAACCACACCCAGACATGTGACATCACCAGGACACGCCTCTAACCACACCCAGACACATGACATCACCAGGGCACGCCTCTAACCACACAGGACATCATCAGGACATGTCTCTAACCACACCCAGACACATGACATCACACCTCTAACCACACCCAGATACATGACATCAAACCTCTATCCACACCCAGACACGTGACATCACACCAGGCCGTGCCTCTAACCACACCTAGACATATGACATCACACAAAAATACGCATTTAACCACACCCAGACACATGACTTCACCAGGACACGCCTCTAACCACACCCAGATACATGACATCAAACATCTAACCACACCCAGACATATGACATCACCAGGACACGCCTCTAACCACACCCAGACACATGACATCACACCTCTAACCACACCCAGACACATGACATCACCAGGAAATGCAACTAACCACACCCAGACACATGACATCACCAGGACACGCCTCTAACCACACCCAGACACATGACATCACCAGGACACGCCTCTAACCACACCCAGACACATGACATCACCAGGACATGCATCTAACCACACCCAGGACATGCATCTAACCACACCCAGACACATGACATCACCAGGAAATGCATCTAACCACACCCAGACACATGACATCACCAGGACATGCATCTAACCACACCCAGACACATGACATCACCAGGACATGCATCTAACCCATAGTTGCCAACTTTCAAAAATGAAAAAGCAGGAGAATGTAGTGGGCGGCGCGCGTAGCGCGGCGCGGCACAAATTTGCATGGACACGCCTTTCTTGTTGGTATTGCCACGCCCCTTCAAAAAAAGCCACACCCACTCCACCTAACTGCATAACGGCTTTGGAAGAAAGCCAGGTAGATGCCCTTATAGCCAGGTAGTAGCCCCCCATAACCAGGTAGTGCCCTTACAGGCCGGTTTGATGCCCCCTTGTCTCCAAGTAGACGCCCCCTCTGTAGCCAGGTAGAGCCAAATTTGTAGCCCGGTAGATGCCCCCCTTTGTTAGCCAGGTAGGTGCCCCCCATTGTTAGCCAGGTAGGTGCCCCCATTGTTAGCCCGGTAGGTGCCCCCATTGTCAGCCAGGTAGGTGCCCCATCTGTTTGCCAGGTAGGTGCCCCCATCTGTTTGCCAGGTAGATGCCCCCATCTGTTTGCCAGGTAGTGCCCCCATCTGTTTGCCAGGTAAATGCCCCCTCTGTTGCCAGGTAGTGCCCCCTCTGTTGCCAGGTAGTGCCCCCTCTGTTGCCAGGTAGTGCCCCCATCTGTGAGCCAGGTAGTGCCCCTCTGTTGCCAGGTAGTGTCCCCTCTGTTGCCAGGTAGCGCCCCCTCTGTTGCCAGGTAGTGCCCCCTTTGTTACCAGGTAGTGCCCCCTCTGTTGCCAGGTAGTGCCCCCATCTGTTAGCCAGGTAGTGCCCCCTCTGTTGCCAGGTAGATGTCCCCTCTGTTGCCAGGTAGTGCCCCCTCTGTTGCCAGGTAGTGCACCTTTGTTGCCAGGTAGTGCCCCCTCTGTTGCCAGGTAGTGCCCCATCTGTTAGCCAGGTAGTGCCCCCTTTGTTTGCCAGGTAGATGTCCCCTCTGTTGCCAGGTAGTGGTCCCCTCGGTTGCCAGGTAGTGCCCCTCTGTTGCCAGGTAGTTGCCTCTCTGTTAGCCAGGTAGAGCCCCCTAAAGCTAATAAAAATCAAATAATAAAATCCACTTACCTTACCAGGCTCCTGCAGCGCTGCCAGCTCCCGACCGATCTCTTCAGCGGCGCAGGGGGAAGTGAGAGCAGCCGCGCGTCACTCCCCTGCAGCCGCGCGTCACCTCCCCCTGCGCCGGTGACCTGTATGTACGGCGCACACACACCGGCGCCGTACATACAGGGAGAGGAGGGAGGAGGGAGCGATCCCTCCTGCCTCCTCCCCGCACTGTGAGACCGGGGGGGGGTGCGGGGCGGCGGCGGCCGCTCCCCCCGCGTGTCGGAGCGGTCCCGCGGCGCAAGAGTAGCCCCCCCGCGCTAATCTTGCGCCGCGGTAATTTAAAGGACCCCCGCCGCCTGCAGGCGGCGGGAGGAATGCCAACTCCCCCGGGAGGGCGGGAGGGGACCCCAAATAGCGGGACCCCCCCGCCAAAAACGGGAGAGTTGGCATGTATGATCTAACCCCACCCAGTCACATGTCATCACCAGGACATGCATCTAACCACACCCAGACACATGACTTCACCAGGACTCGCCTCTAACCACACCCAGACACATGACATCACCAGGACATGCATCTAACCACACCCAGACACATGACATCACCAGGACATGCATTTAACCCATACATGCCAACTTTTGAAAGCAAAAAAGCAGGAGATTTGAAGGCGGCGTGCTTAGCACGCCTCACCAAAAATTTGCATATCCACGCCCATCTTGCATGTAAGTCACGCCCCCTTTGAAAAAGCCACACCCTACTCCACCTAACTGTGTAATGGCCCTGGAAGAAAGCTAAATTAGGGTTTTGGCATCACCCAGCTTCCCTGGACTGTTGGATTGTCTATTCAGCATCCAGGAGAGCTGGGAGATACCGCCAAACTGTGCTCCAATAGGTAGGTATCTCAATGGCCTATTTGAACCCTTTAACCAGGTAGTAGCCTCCTGTAGCCAGGTTAATGCCCCCTTCTGGCCAGGTAGCTGTCCCCAATAGCCAGATAGTGCCCCTTACAGCTAGGTAGCGCCCCTTACAGCCAGGTAGTGCCCCTTACAGCCAGGTAGTGCCCTCAATAGCCAGAGAGTGCCCCCAATAGTCAGGTAGTGCCCCCGATAGCCAGGCAGTGCCTCCAATAGCCAGGTAGTGCCCCCAATAGCCACTTAGATGCTCCTTACAGCCAGGTAGTTCCCCCAATAGCTAGGCAGAGGCCCCCATTATCCACGTAGATGTCCCCATGAGCCACGCAGATGCCCCCATTATCCCGGCAGATGCCCCCATGAGCCAGGCAGATGCCCCCTTTCTCCAGGCAGATGCCCCCATGCCAGGCAGATGCCCCCATGAGCCAGGCAGATGCCCCCTTTATCCAGGTAGATTCCCCCATGAGCCAGGCAGATGCCCCCTTTATCCAGGCAGATGCCCCCATGAGCCAGGCAGATGCCCCCTGTATCCAGGTAGATGCCCCCATGAGCCAGGCAGATGCCCCCTTTATCCAGGCAGTGCCCCATGAGCCAGGCAGATGCCCCCTTTATCCAGGTAGATGCCCCCATGAGCCAGGCAGATGTCCCCATGAGCCAGGCAGATGCCCCGTTTATCCAGGCAGATGCCCTCATTAGTCAGGCAGTGCCCCTATAGCTAGTAACAATAAAATAATAAAACCTACTTCACTCCCCTCCCCTCACAAGCACTCAGTCACTGCACACACACCCTCCCCTCACAGACAATCAGCCACCCCCCTCCCCACACACACAGCCATCCCTGCACTCACCTGTCCTGCTGGCTTCTGAGTTCTTCAAACTCAGGGAACGGGGGCGGAGCTTCGCGGGTCCCGTTAAGCCTTGCCCCCTTTACCCTCAATGCTCTGGCTGCTTCCTCTGAAGCTAGGAGAACATTGCCGGCGGCGGCGCAGGACAGGGCCCTTTTGGGCAGCGGGCAAGAGACGCTGCCCGATTGCCTCTGTGCACAGATAACCCCCAGCTTCTCTAAAGAGGCGGGAGGTTAGGCCACCCTAGGGGGGGGGGGGACACGGCCCCATTAGCGGGAGTGACCCGCCAAAAAAAGGGAGGGTTGGCAACTATGATTTTAACCACTCCCAGGGCACATGACATCACCAGGACATGCATTTTAACCACACCCAGACACAAGACATCACCAGGACATGCCTCTACACACCCAGACACATGACATCACCAGGGGCATGCATCTAACCCCCACCCAGACACATGACTTCACCAGGACACGCCTCTAAACCACACCAGGGCACATGACATCACCAGGAATTTCATTAACCACACCCAGAACATGACATCACCAGGACATTTCATCTAACCACACCCAGGGCACATGACATCACCAGGACACGCATTAACCACACCCGGGACATGCATCTAACCACACCCAGACACATGACATCACCAGGACATTTCATCTAACCAAAACCCCCCACATATGAACATCACCAGGACACGCCTCTAACCACACCCAGACACATGACATCACACCCCTAACCACACCCAGACACATGACATCACCAGGAAATGCAACATAACCACATACCCAGACACATGACATCACAGGACATGCATTTACCACACCAGACACATGACATCACCAGGACCGCCTCTAACCTCACCCAGAACATGACTCACCGGACATGCTTCTAACAACACCAGAGCACATGACATCACCAGGAACGCTCTAACCACACCAGACACATGACATACTACCTCTAACACACCCAGACACATGACATCATCAGGAAATGCACTAACCAACCCAGACACATGACATCACCAGGACATGCATCTAACCACACCCAGACACATGACATCACCGGACACGCCTCTAACCACACCAGACACATGACATCACGGACATGCATCTAACACACCAGACACATGACATCACCAGGACTACGCCTCTTAACCACACCCAGACACATGACATCACCAGGAATGCATCTAACCCACACCAGGACACATGCATACACCAGGACATGCATTAACCACACCCAGGACATGCTCTAACCCCACCCAGCACATGACATCACCAAGAAATGCATCTAACCACCCAGACACATGACATCACCAGGACATGCATCTAACCACACCCAGACACATGACTCACCAGGACACGCCTCTAACCACACCCACATGGAGTTAACGCGCCGTGTGAACATCCCCTAAAACAACACATTATTAGACGCGTCTTTGGGTCCGTTTAGGGTCTGAAACACGGATCCAAACACGCATCTAAAATCGGATCCTAAACATACAGCAGCGTTCAGATGCGTGTTTCATTGCGACTTTCTGACGCAGCAGGAGCCCTATAATAAACTATAGGGTGTGATCCTGCTGCAGCCAAAACGCAGCCAAACAGGTAGCTGTGTCTTGGATGCATTTTTGATGCGATTTACACAGTGATTTTGGATGCGTTTTTCGGATCCAACACGCCGTGTGAACATACCCCTATGGCATATCATATTGAAATTCTTTTAGGCTATGTTCACACAGCGTAATTGCGGCGCATACAGTATGGCCGCAATTACGCCAGGTGATTTGGGAGTCGTGCTAATATGCGCGTAATCCCGCTGGCCCCGTTGACAGTCATTACTCGCGGCGCGTATTCGCCGCAAGTAATTGACATGTCGCTTATCTCCCCGTGCGTACAATATGATCGTGAGAGGAGGTGTAATCCATAGCTCTTTATGAGAACCGTGAATTACCGTAATTTTGGAAAATTACCCCGTGTAAATTTACCTTTAATGTTTGTGATAGCAAAACCCCTCAAAGGCAGGGAAAAAAAAGAGGTAACATAAAGGGGTTAATTTATTATCTTACTACGATGCGGGCGATATGAAATTTTGAACGTGTAACCATTGCTCATGATTTATATATTTGTAGCTCTATTTACCATGGATACAATTTAGTTCATCCTTGTATAAAACAATCTGTAAAATATTTGGAGCGCAGACTTTGCACTTCCCCTATAAAAACATTTTCCCAGAAGAGCAGCTAATACTGGAGTCCCCAGGGGGGCGCACGATCCTGAATGTCTACTGATTTTTTTTCTGGTTTGCTTAACCCCTTTTCAGCAATGGTCAAGTAGCCGTTGATTGGCAGGAAGCTTGCGTTAACCTTATTGGATACGATAGGTCAGTAATATTGCTTTTTGTTATTCCACCGTTATTCAATATGGCAACACAACACCTTGGGAAGTGTGGAACCTGTTAATAGTAAAGAATTTGACAGCTTTCCTGGCTGGTTGTCATAATAATCTATCAGGACGGAGCCATTCATGCCATGTGCAAAGCACACAATATTAACTTCCTTCAACTGGGTAATAGTTTAAACAAATGTGAATGAGCTGAAGTGTTCTGACAAGCAAAGCATCACACAGCGCCTATGACCCGGCTGCAAGATCTTTTACTTATCGACCCTCAATGACTAAAAAACCTTTCAGTAAGTATAAGGGGCTGTTCACACGGCATTTTTGGATCCGGAAATTGCATCCAAAAACGCAGCGGCGATCAGATCCTAAACGGATCCAACACGTATCCAACACTCAGCTGCGTATTTGCATGCTTGTTGGATGCAGCAGGATCGCACCCTATAGTTTATTATCGGGCTTCTACTGCGTCTTACAGATCCATTCCAAGAACTGACATGTCAGTTCTTGGAATGGATCTGTAAGACGCAGTGAGACACACTCCGACAACCACTCTTCTGAACACTGAAGCATGTCTCAAAGTAAAAGCAATGTAAATCACACAATACCTTAACTCCTTAACGACCGCCCGCTGACTTTAGACGTCGGTTGGTGCAGGTCGATCGTCTGCAGCGACGTCTTAAGACATCAGAGTTTGCAGCGCCCGGGCACCGCAGCTGCGCTGAGATCAGGGCTGTACTACACAGCCTTGATACCAGTGCAGCTCTTGCAAGCACCAGGGAGTGGAGGAACCTCCGCTCCTCAATGCTTTAACCCTTTGATTGCGGCAGTTCATCACCGCAGCGCAATCAAAGGGTTTCCCTGTTCTGTTGGGTGATCGGAACGCCCGGTGACAAGACAGAGCCCGGGGTACGGCTGCACAGTCAGCCCTGGGGACCTAGAAGAGCCACAGAGCTGTCTGTGTATCAAGCCAGTGACCAGGACAGACTATGTGCTGTCCTGATCACTGCCTGTGTCAGACTGACACAGATTATAATGTATTAGCATATATGAATATGCTAATACATTACTAAGTGTAAAAAAAAAAAAATGTAAAACAGTTCTCCCTTCAGGGGATTTAAAAACAAAAAAGTAAAAAAAAAAAAACAGAAAAAGTGTAAAAAAAAATGAATAAAAAAAGTAATAAAATAAAAATAATATTCAATAAATAATTGTGCATATATTACAGACACAAAAAAACCTACACATATTAGGTATCCACACGACCGTAATAACCTGTAGAATTAATCTAACAAGTTATTAAGTGTCAAATGTGAATGGTGTAAAAAAAAATAAAATTAAAAAAATTCTGCAATTATTTATAAGTGAACTTAAACTATTGCTCCATAAAGTACAACTTGTCTCGAATAAAACGAGGCCTCATCCAACTGCGTCATTGAAAAAATAAAAAAGTTACAACTGTTGAAACGCAAGGAGGCAAAAACTAAAACAATTTTCTGGTCATTAACTACTTTTCAGGTGTTCGGTTTAAGGGGTTAATGAAGCAACAATTGCGGACGTAGCTCACCTGATTGCAGTCTTAGGGGCCGTTCACACGGCTTATTCTGGGACTGATTGGCGCCGTACTGCGCGCCGTATTTGCGCTGCAGTACGACTCCAATCCATCCCAGTAACTACGGTATCCCAGTTTCATGAGACTATCGGATTCGTCTCTGCCAGCTCGGCGAATCCGGGGGGGGAAGTGATGCAATTATCCGGCGGAATATGCGCCGTGGATATTGCATGTCTATGGGGCCGGGGAGCTGTGCCCCGTCCCGCCCCTTATTCAAGCTGGAATTGCGGGCGAAATCCGTCCCGCAATTCCAGCTTGAATAAGCCGTGTGAACCAGCCCTTAAAATCACCAGTACCTCCAGCATCACTCCCAAAGCCACAGACCGCACGGCAACCAGGTCCCTGGACCAACAATAATCCAACAAAACAGCAAAGATAAATCCAGCGGGCGTAGTGGCAAGTGAAGATAGTTTATTTATAGATGGTGCAGAGGTACAAAACATGATAAAAACCTACGCGTTTCAGGCGCAAAAATCGCCCTTGTTCACGGCATTACATCAAGTACAAACTACCATGTTAAATAGAGAAAAGGGGAGGTACATGCAATTCCACATCACTTTCCCTCATTCCCAATGGCTACATTAAAAATGTATATATAAAACAATGTATAATACAAAATGCTTATCAAACAGATATCTAGAAACATAGACAAGTAAATATTTAGGAGACTGAATTTAATATATATATACAGTCAGTCCCCGGGTTACGAACAGGATAGGGACTGTAGGTTTGTTCTTAAGTTGAATTTGTATGTAAGTCGGAACAAGTATATTTATGAAATGTAACTCCAGCACATAAGGTTTTTTTTTTTCGTTTTGGATAGTGCAGGGAAGGGTTTTTACATTTGTTTTGCTGTCTGTGCCCCTGTTACGAAGATTTCACCTCATTTTACCTCATGTGCTGATCTGGCCTGCTGGAACTTGTCGTTCCACAGCTCCTATCTGCTGTGGAACATGGAACTACAAGTGCCAGCATTCCCCATTAGTCTCCGGTTGTAACTAGGGGACAGATGTAAATCGGAACGGTGTAAGTCGGGGACTGCCTGTATAGGCTAAATCATTTCGATAGTTTAACCCTTGTGGCGCTCTGGTATCCAATTCAAGGGTCCAGTAAGCTTCCCGAAGATGCACTAGTCGCTGCCAATCTCCACCATGGGTAGGGCGTTCTATCTTTTCAATACCAAAGTAGCGAAAGCTATGAAGCAGGCCTGCATGTACGTCTACGAAATGCCTGACAGCTCCTGATTGAAAAGTTTGTTCCTCTTTTGTGCCAGCTAGGTGTTCTGATATACGTGTTTTTAATTTGCAAATTGCGTATACTACATGGTCCGTATCACAATTTATAAATCTATTTTATACTCTTAACTTAATCTTATGCTTTTATTAAAAGTTTTTCTCTTCAATGCATATTTACATGTTTTACACCTACTACCTCCACAGGCGAAGAAACCTTTCTGAGAAAGCCATGTACTAGGCACTGTTTTACTCAAAAAATCACTTGGAGAAATGTCGCTCCCTATAGTTTTATTAAGTTTTGGGACATACACAACCCCTGCATCAGTAATACCAGCTAACAATGGGTCCTGTCTAAGAATATTAATGTTTTTATTCATAAAAATTTTTTTGATGTAATGCCGTGAACACATCGGTTTTTATCATGTTTTGTACCTCTGCACCATCCATAAATAAAATATCTTCACTTGCCACTACGCCCGCTGGATTGATTATTAGCTGTTTTGTTCATTGTAAATCCCATTGCTATTTATTAGATGCATGTTTGGGTTTACTTAGGGTCCGACAGTTGGATCCAAACATGTATCTAAAATGTATGTTCACACAGACTCAACACGCCATGTGAACAACCCCTAAGGCTTAGTGCACATTGCGTTTGATCATACGTCAAAACATTATAACACATGCGCTAAACGTATACCAAACATGCATACGTTTTGAGCAGATGTTTGACATCCGTTTTTTTTATTTTGATTTTTCTAAACTGCTTTTCATTGGCGGTGGCCGTTATGGGGAATTACTCTCTATTTGTAGGGACCCACTTTAAAGAGGTCGCCATGAAGTGGCAAGTGGGCGTGTACCGTTTGAAAAAAAGTATACTAAGAACCTCATGTTCATTTTTGTAAATTTTTGCTGAGAAGTAGTAAATCAAAGTATAGTGTGAGAATGTGCAATCCATGCTTCGTCCTCCATGTTTGACATTTTACACTTGCTTTATGCACCAATAATAAAATTATGCATCAAAAAGCCCAACAATAGTGTCCCACTGTTCTTTGTGGGAATACGCACAATTCATGCACATGCAGCTTTTTTTCATGAGTCCTTTAATGCAGTAACATATCCAGCATTTTTTTTAAAAATGATGTAGGTGCATGCTGGTGTGGCAGCACACAATGCAATCACAACAACATATGGTGTGGCGGCACACACTGCAAGCACAACAACCTGTCAGCAGCACTATACATCATTTTCTTTAAAATTGTTTTGGATGTGCTGATCAGTTTTTATTTTTGGATTGTTTACCCTAACCCAGCTCGTATTTTCTATTATCGAATTTGAAAACCGCCGCCTAAAACAAAAAAACTAAGAACATGTTGTATAATCCTCCTTCTAGTACAGTTCAATGTACTAGGGCTGGACAAAATCCAGAAGACAGTCGCAAAATCCGTGCCATAAACCGTGGTAACACAATGGTAAAATACCATTGTACCATTGCCGTGTAGACAGAGCCTCAAACATGTGTTGTGCATAAAGAATTGACAAGCGCTCCAGTTTTTTTAAAAGAATGCATCAAATGGCACGTAGAAATAATGCAGCATGTGTAATTTTTTTGTTTTTTTAAGAAAAACTACAGTGGCCGTATATTAGCTGGAAATCAATAGGTAAATATATAACGGACTACACAAGCTACTTTGATGTTTTGAATGTTTAATATTTTTTATACTTTAAAACTTTTTTGTACTTTAACATGCAGTCCCCCTGGAGTCCTTGACCCTTGGAGGGCACAATCGCTTATACATAGGATGGTGTGCCAAGATGGCGTTCCTATTACTTCCAGGGCTGGGGAGTCAGTAAGCCAAAGCTCTGACTGCTGATTCCTAACTTTACTCTAGTAAAATGGTAACATCAGGCTGTTTATCACCTTATGATACAATAATCAAGCTATTTAGGTAGAACAGACACTGACAAGCAAAATGGTAACAATGTTTTGATCTTTTGACTTTCAGGCTCCATATCTCACCATCCACTACAGCTTTGTACATGAGACTCCCATCATTTTATAGACAATCCTCTTATCTATCTTATACATAAATTTGATTTGCAAGTATTTGGCATCTGCTTAGTTCTGCAGATTCTTGTCCTGTAACTGCATTGTTACTGTTTTGCTCCTAAAAATCAAAATGTTAGTTTTTATTATTTTGTTAGTATTTGGTAAATCCCCCTTTAGTTTTCAGCTCTGCCTGAATCCTTCTGGGCTCTGAATCAGATTCAAGCAGGTCTTAACCAAAATTGACCCCAAGGTCTCATTCCCAATTTTGGTGCAGCTGGATTTGGGTAAAAATACGATTTTTTTTCAACTCTATCTAAAAAGGTTGCTTTTGGGGTTGAGGTCTGGGGACTTGGAGGCCAATAAGCAAACTTACTTCATTGTCATTAACCCTTTCCTTCTCCAACCTTGACGCGCTCCAGGTCATTGTTGCTGGACGCTGTGTCGCCTTTTCATTCCCCATAACTTGAGCTATGAAGTAATCATCTTGTGGCACTCACATAGAGCCCGCATTGGGTCACCATCAATCCTGGTCAAGTATCCAACATCTTTGCTGTGATAAACCCCAAACCCAACGGGTTTCCCTCCACCAATTGACGTTTTTTTTTATTTTCGCCCTTTTTGCCCTTTTTCCCTTGATTTTTTCCCAAAAACCCTTTTCCCCCATCAGAGCCCGGTCTATTGATTTTCATCTCATCGCCCCAATCACCCTTTCCCAAAACTTCCATTTTTTGTACTTTTTTGAAAAACTCTTTCCGACCCCTTCTTATGAGAATTAAAGTCGCGGCTTCTTCCCCCTTTTTTGTAAAAATTTTCCCGACTGTGAAATTTGTTTGTTCCCGGGGGGGGGTGCTTGCATGGACTCTGTGACCTTCACTTTTAGAAGCATACGGCCCCCCCATTCCCGGGTTTCTTTTACATTAAAAACTGATAACCTTGTTGTAAACGACTTTTTGACTTATTTTGTGGAGTCCACGTTTGGTTTTAAATGGAGGGACTTTCCCATATTCCCCAGCTGTATGGCCTCACTGATGAAATTTTCCCAAAAATTATTTTCCAGAGAAGCTATCTTTTGGGCTGGATGATGGGTTTCCTTTTCTTGGGAAAAAAATCTTCTTCGGGCTTCTCTGCAACCCTCACTTTTTTTTTTTTTTTCTAAATTTGAAAATTTTTTTAAAATTTTTCAAATACACAAAAACATCAAAGAAAAGATATTACAGAGTTGACTTATGGTTCAAAGCAAGGATTACCACTAATCAAAATTTTTAGGGGACATCTACAGCTGTTGCCTCATCAAGGAAATTCATTTTTAAAGCGGTAGTGTTATGGGGAAAATAGCCTAAAACTCAAAGGTTAAAAACAGTTACCTTTTGCTTTCGATCTAAAATAAAATTTATTAGATACAAATTGTAAATATGCAAACGTGCGGGTAAGTGGGAAAAAAAAACCAGTTTTCAACAAAAATTTCCCCGGGGGGGGGGGGGGGAATAATTTTGGGGAAATTTCTATGAATTTGTTCTAAAAAATTTAGTATTGCCTCTTAAAACCTTCATGATGACCTCACATTGATCTCATTTTTTCCCAGGCTAGAAACACCCTTTTCTAACTAAAATTTCGTGGGGGTGAAAAAAGGGGCAAAATCCTAAAAATGTCAAGGTAAAAGGAATTCAAAAAAAAAAAACACATACAAAAATGGTACATTACTTATCAAAAAAACCTAAAATTTTTGGGGCATATTCCGTGAATGGCGGATGAACTGAACCCCAGCAGCGGGCAACTCGGGGCCCATATACTCCCGGGGGAAAACAAACAGGGCGCTAATTGCTGAGCAGCAGCTAACACACCCCACCCTAGGGGAACAATTAGATGATAAAAACTGCACATTAACTTAATACCTGTTACCCAACATGCAAAAAAAAGTCACAGTATAATGCATGGGGAGATTGAACAAATGCATAAATACCAATAGAACAACCACTCACATACCCTCAATACATGAGGGGGGTGGTTGCTGGTGCTGGTACTACACGTATTTGTATTTATGGCACCCTTTGCCTTATTTATATGCATTTGTAGTACCAGCAACAACCCCCCTCATGAATTGAGGATATGTGAGTGGTTGTTCTATTGGTTTTTTGCATTTGTGCAAACTCCCCATGTTATACTGTGGCTTTTTGGCTGGGGTGAAAATTTTTAAAAGTTAATTGCAGTTTTTTATCATGAATTTTTCCCTATGGGGTGTGTGAGCTGCCGTAGACAGGATGTAATTGAAACATTAGGGGGCCACAAAAACAGACAACATAAACAGGCAAATAGACACGTAGCGGTCCACAGCGGCGGCCGCGGCATGAACAATGATAGTCCGTACAAAAGGCTCCGTTAGGATTAGCAGAGCTGATATGCCAATCACTGCTGTAGACCCACCCACAGCCTGAACAGGAAGTGGGAGCCTGAGCAGCAATGAAAAAAAGGTTTTTTAACCCCCCCAAAAAGCATGATGAAACACCCATTTAGGGTCAAAATAGGGGGTCCTTAAGGATTTTATCGTTTGAACTTTCTGCCTTTTCAGCCCAATTCTTGAGATGGAATTTTTAAAACTTGGGGGGGTTTTCTTCAGCAGGCGTGTCTCACTCACTGAAGATGTAATTTATATTCGTGTTAGGTAGCCAAAACGGAAAGGATGTCTGCAGAGGACAGCTATACACCTCCTTTTTTGCTTCTTGTGTTTGCAGAGTTCAGGGGGACTCACAAGCTCCTTACTGTGCTATAGCAGTTATACACACAGCCTGAACTGATGAGACATGTGAGGAGTGTACACTGCCCCCCCCCCCTTCCCGTCTGTTCCCCAGGTAGCAGAGGGGTTTTATATGGAGCAATTCCCACACTGCCCTCCCCCTCCTCCTACCCCCCTTTTAAAACAGGCAGGGAGACTCTATAAATACTATGTTATATTGAGGGGAACTGTGACTTAAACAGCCAGTAATTGCCCAGATCCTCACCCTAGAGCGGGGAGATGTGTAAAAGAGCCAGCAGCCCTTGGTTTCACTATCGATTTTAACAGCTCAGAGGGGAGAAAACACAGAGTGTGCAGGCAGCCAATCACAGCGCAGGGGGCGTGACCGGGGCGTTTCCTGTCTGGGGGCGTATCCCAACAGACTGAATGAAATGTCAGCCAGCCACACACACTCCAGGGGGCATGTCTACGGGGCGGGATCTGGCCAGGGGCCGTGTCCCGACCAGCAGCAGCAGAAACAGAATACAAATTTACAGAAAAGCACATATCTGCTAAACCAAGTGACGGAGGTAATGCAACACAAAACTGCTTATTTTTTACTGTACCCATAATCTGAGACATGATCTTTGTAGCGTAAAACCCCTTTAAGGTGGGTTTAAACGCAAAGACACCATTGCAGTTTTTTAACCAAAACCAGAAGTGGATCCAAAAGGAAGGAAAAGTATACTTCCTTCCTTTATATTTCTGATTCCTTATGAATCCACTCCACTAGCAGATCAGCCTAAAGGGGTATTCACATCTCATACATCCAAGGCATTTCCTTAGGATATGCCAGGCATCCTCAAACTGCGGCCCTCCAGCTGTTGGAAAACTACAACTCCCATCATTCCCACTGTTATTGATTATATAAATGCATGATGGGAGTTTTAGTTTCCCAACAGCTGGAGGGCCGCAGTTTGAGGATGCCTGGGATATGCCATAAATGTATCATAGGTTCTGTTAACAACTCTGGGACCTGCACCTATCCCCAGAATGCGGGTCCACCAAACCTCGGTCCTTCTTTATAAAATGGAGAGATGGCTGCACCTGTGTGGCTCTCTCCATTGACTTCCATGGGATTTCCAAAGAACAGCTGAGTAAATGTGCTTAGCTGGGTGCCATTTCTCCAATCCTAGTGGCCGCGGCATGAAGCAGAATAGAGTTCAGAAGACGCCCATTCTGGAGATAGGTAGGAACCCCACCACTCGGACTGGCACCTATCACACATATAAGGAATATTCTGTATATTTGCAATAAATGTGTGATTTAGAAATACTCTTTTAATTCCATAGGGCAAAGTCAACCTGTGGTCAAGCTGGGCTCTTGTTGAAGTGATTTTCCAAGACTTTGTACTAAAATATAAAATTAGCCCATACTTACCTGTCCTATCACCACCACTCCAGTGTTCCCCTCCCATCCCCATCCCTCACTGATGATGTCATGTTCATGGATCCCATGATGCTGCAGCCAATCATTGGCCTCAGCAGTCACGTGTCTTCATGTACAACATGTGACCACAGAGGCTAGCACATGATAGCATCATGTGATCCATGAACGTGACAGCTGAGGCTAGTGATTACCTACACCATCATGTGATCCATGAATGTGACGTCCCTCAGAGGCAGGGAACACTGAAGCTTTGGCAGTGCTGGAACGATGGTGATGGGAGAGGTAAGCATGGGTTCATTTTCTATTTTAACATAGTGGGAGGTGCTCAGGAGGTTTTCTATTCCTAAACAAACTTTTTAACACCAGATTTTCCACCTGATTATTTCAAACCTTTTGTTCTTCAGCCTATTCTTTAACTGAATTATATTTGGCTCTTTTGTACAATTATTTGACTGCATATTAATAGTTTATCTTATTACTATTGATATTTTTCTTTTGTTTCCATTCATTTACCTAACAAACGATGAGAAATTGTGGAATACCAAAATCACTTGTTTTCCTTGATTTAATTTGGTAATTTATTTGCGGCCATTAAATGCACCCACCAATTACAAGGTAAAATGTTTGAGACAGATGAACACATTCCTCTTTCCATGGCCATCTATGAACCTTATCTGCCTGCTGAATGTTCCTCTGCAGATGTGAATTATGTTCCAGGCAGTTACCTAGGTGGCCGGCTCTAGCTTCGCTTTACATTAGATGACAAATAGCCCTGTGTGGGCCTTTATTAAAGTAATGGTTGGCTGATCATTGTACTTGTCGATTTAAAGTTCAACATGCAAAGCAGCTAAAATGTGCAGTATAGGTGAGTTATTTCCAAGGGTGACCTTTGCTCCACGCTCCCTTGTCTGCCCACATCTGGGAGGAAATCCAGCCATGTGGTTCCAGTTTATTCCGATAAATCACAGTGCAGTAATAAAGCTACTATGCCCCAGGATTTATCAGACTGGGTGCTTCACACTGACCCCAAATCAACTAATCCAGTAGTCAGAGACGGCACTCAACATAAAGCCTTGCATTATAATGTGCCCAGGGCTCCACTCCAAAAGCTTTAGTTTTAACACCTTTGGTTTTTGCCAACACATATAATTATAGTTACAATGGATATTATATTACTGATACTAGAGATGAAAGAGGGTCTGTAACCTAGAAGACTGGCTTGTGCTGTCAGTGTTAGTCCAGTAATGTGGAGAATTAAGGTATGTAGAAATTAGAAATTATTGTTTCAGTTCCTACTATGCGGAAAGAGTTATAGGAATACCCAGTAGAAATTGCAGACGCATAACTTGAAGCCCCTGGGTCCTAATAAAAATATGTAACAGGGACCTAATCTAGAATGTGTGATTTATAATACTGGTGTCATTGTATGTGGCAGAATGTCCTTTGGGTCCATGTGCTACCTCTGCATGCCCTATTGCTGTGCCCCTGTTTAAAGGGAACCTGTCACATTAAACTTGCTATTTCATTTGCAGGCAGCCTATTGTAGAGCAGGAGGAGCTGAGTAGATTGATAAACAGTTTTTTGGGGAGAGATTCAGCAGAACTTGTTATTTATTCATTTAAATTTCTGCTTATTTTAGATCAACAGGATTTTGCCACTAGGCTATTTAATGCGTGATTTGTCCTGCTTCAGCTCTCAGTGTGCTCAAAAGGGGGCGGGTATGAATTGTTTAAACTGCATATCATATGACCCAGCGGGCTTGACATCACCATGCCTTTCCCCACAGTGTTCTCACTCTAGTCAAACAAAAGTCTGTTTATGTAAATAGTTGTAAATAGCTACAATGTAGCTGAACGGTTAGCGCTTCTGCCTTTCAGCATAGAGGTCCTAGGTTCAGATCCATGCAGGAGCCAAACGTGGATTTTTTTTCTCAGTGCACCTACCTGATCAAGGTTCTTTTCTCTTTTTGTTTATTTGCACCGTTTGACTAATTACTAAGCAGTTCAGAGGACAGGAGTAAAATGACCTGGGGTTAGACACTTGCTCAGCAGTGAGTGTGGGTGATTACTAGGCAGACAATAGCTGTCTGAGAGGAGAGATGATATCTGAGCATGTGCACCCGGGACTGAGGAGCTCTCATCATTAGCTGCATGCCCTGTAGACGAGCTGTACACTATGGATCAGTAAGATAGCGGCTAAAACAAAAATGCTACAGAATTTTAAATAATGATGAATGGTGAAAATTTCATTATTTAATTTGCAAGCTTCCTATGTCAATTTTACTTTGTGGAAAACCCCTTTAAAGAGTCCAGTGGGCAGTCCTAACAGTGTTTCAGTTTTCCATGTATGAGTGCACATACAGAGATACTGTAGCTGTCAATCACTGATAGGGCCACCTACTGACTCCTTAGCCCAGAATTAGAAGAAAGGTAAATGAATAGTTAACTACTAATCACTAAGCTCTACTTAATCATTTCTCACAAAACTATATATCAATCTGGTCAGCTCCTCCTACTTTTTAATATGCTGCCAGCAGATCAGATAGCATGTTGAGTCTTCCCTTCACCTTGACTAGACTTTGTCAATGGCATTTTCCAATTTTTTTGTGTTGTCTACTAATTGTTGATTAAAATATGGAGCAAATGGTAAAAAAAATCACAAAAAAAAACACCACTCACCTCTTTAGCTCCCTGCTGATTTAACACAGATGTTTCAGCAGTCCCATGTCAATCATTGTTTACAAGTTGACAATAATTATCTTCCATATTGGCATATCAGCTCTGCAGCTATTTAGTAACCTTAGTGCTTATGCTGAGCTACTTACATCACTACAGTGTATGTACTTAACTTACAGTGTATGTATGTACTTACTTACATTGTATGTACTTAACCTTATGCTGAGCTACTTACATCACTACAGTGTATGTTTTTTCTTTTAATACCTTTTTCGTTAACAGGACAACCTTCTTAAATAATAAATGGTTAATATAATCATACATGCCAACTCTCCTGGAGTGTCCAGGAGACTCTGGACTCCTGGAAGAGTTGGCAGATTTTCCAGGCACTGTAAATGTTGCTTGTATGGTGTGGGCACAAAAGCTTTTCCACATAATATGCTGTGAGAGCCAGATGTAATGTACTGTAGAGCTACAGATGCAACAGCTATTAGACAGCCAGCAGCGGCATCTACCGTAGGTACGGTAGTTGACTGAAAGAATGGGCTCCCTATGTCAACCATTGGCACCCCCACAACATAATATGGGGTGATGATGGTTGTCATGGCAGAAAGAGGCCAAATAATGTTCTCCATGTACAGGAGTCTATTAGGCGTTGGCCAGAGGTGAGAGTCTTATAGATTGCCTGTCACAGGCATAAGGTGCAAAGTATTCTAATAGCGATCAAGTGATCACCTAGTGTGGTCCCATTTTGAGATTAAAAAAAAGTTGAAAGCAATCAAGTAAAAAAGTTTGAATATATATAAAAAAAATAAACACAAATCGTATCCAGTCATGCTTTAGTTCCACGATGTGGTACTTAGGACAATCAATTGGAAGCCAGCATCCTGGCTGATAACGAGCAAAGTACAGGTTTTGATGATCGGTCGTGGATTGAAGGTGTTTCATAAATAGCGGGGCGGTGGATCCCCGCGCACCCACTGAAATATCCCCCCCCCCTTTTTTTTTTCTCTGCTAGTCTTGCTTCTATTTCCAATCGAGGTGACAGTGAGGCAATTACCTGATGCGCTGGCCAGAAATAGAGACCTGGATGTTGCAATTGTCAAATCAAAATAGACTTTTCGGTGATCTTTCTGTTTGATGACATAGATAGACATAATGCTTTGGTATAGATTGCCTCCTGCGCTTCTTTTTGTAACCTTCAGGAAAGAAGAATGCGTTTGATACTCTTACCCTATCCCCCCCCTCACCGACCCACTTTCTCTGTCCTTCCCCTCCCTTCCCTTTTCACTAATTTATACATGTTTGTTAAAATTTTTGTGAAAAGTTTAATAACATTTTGAAAAAAAATAATAAAAAAATAAACACATCTTTGTTTCCCAAATAAAACATTTAATTGTATTTAAAAAAAATGAAGAAGTCTATATGTGTTAGGTATTGCTCCATCCATAACAATTCAATCTATAAAATTATCATGTTATTAAGACCATATTATAAACGGCCAAACAAAAACAATAAAAAAGCTAGAATTGCATTTTTTGTTCATCACTATTCACAAAAAAAAAATTAATTCAAAATGCTTATATGCCCAAAAATGGTACCAATGAAAACATCAACTTATCGCACAAATAAAAAGCCCTTACACAGCTCCATCAACAGAAAAATAAAAAGTTATGGCTTAGATATTTGTAACATAAAAATGTAATTTTTTTTAGTAGCAATTATGATATATGTATCAGAGGAGGGTAAATGTGATACATAGGTACGTATCTATGAATAAAGGATGGATAGATCAATATAACAATGGTTGTAGTACAACATGTGGACATTTACACAAACTATTCTGTAAAAAAATTAAATATAAAAAAGACTGTATATTGAAGCTTCTGGAATTCAATGCAAACTGTAATTGAGACCCCACATGCCATGTGCCATGTATAATACTAGTGTCACAGGCTTTCATGCCCCCACAAATATCGGTGCCTGAGTGTGACCGGTGCTTCTGCATCCTCTGTGTCTACAACACTGATAGTAATAAATTGGGTTGAAATTCTTGTTTGGCAGTGTTTTCCTCTGCTCCCTGTTGTGCCTCGATAAATACTAGAAAGTTGCAAAGAAACTGCCCAGCTACAATTTTATAGCTCTAAAGGTAAGCTAGTGAGCCGGGTTCTAAAACATCCGGCCCTCTGTGTTACATTTTGCTCAACAGAGTTCACACAGCATTTTTCATGCCTGATCTTGAACCCGACATATATTTTTATGGTGAAAAAATTTATGTTTCTATCACCAGGGCTGCCATCATTCATCTATTAACCGTTTTAGGGCCCCATACAGCCAAATCAAACGGGCCCCCACCCATTATTAGTTCCTATTTTTTAACATATCTGTGGGCCCTTTTTGATAAGGACCCCTGACAGGAGTACTGCTCGTACTGCCCTATTGGCCCCCCTGCCTGTCACTAATTTTAAGCATATTCCACACAGATACTGTCCATCACCTCAGCAGTACACTTTATATTGAAAATCTGCTTTTTCAAAACCTATGATACTGTAATGCCTAATAAATAAGTTATACCACTTGTATTATTTTTGCTAAAAAAATCCCATAATACCAAGACCCAATAATATTACTACTAAAGGACCAAATAATATTGCCAGACCATGACCAAATGCGACTACACATTGTATATAGACGCTCTGCAGACATAAGTGATTACACTGCACTTATATGCAGGGGCTCACAGGTGACATCTTCTCTGAGTCATTCACTCTTCTCCTCCTTCTCCATCAGGCCCAGACCACAATGATGAATTCTCCTTGCACAAAAATGTTAGAAACCTCCCCTGTAGGGAGACTGCCGGTTCACAAACTGGATAAAACTACAAAATGATATCCCTGCCAATGAGTATTGTTGCTCGTTCAACACAGATTCAACTTTCCATTTTTGATTTAATAAGGTATTGTAGATTTGTGTTTGGGGTTTATTTTTTATCACGACAGCGATTCGTAATCAACATGCAAATGAAATATAAGGAACATAGTCATTTTAATTGTGATTTATATGAATGGTATCAATTCACATAACCCATCTATGTGATTTTTTATGTTTTGACTATAATCTTTTATTATCGTTCCACTTTGATTTTATGAATAATTATTTTAAATGTTATTTGTGAGTATACAGAATAAAACCTTTTTGTCTATTACTAAAAATCCATATAGTCTATGCAATTTTTTTCTGCTTTTTTATAAAAATTTTACTGATGGGAGATAGTCAATTTTTCAACAAAGTTTCAGTGTTAATCTAGGTGGAACAGAGCAACACATATTTATGCTTAAATACTCACTTTTTGAATTTTCTTTTAAAGTTTTAATAACTATTTTGTAAACAAAAAATTTCCCTGGTCCTTTTTACTTCGAGGCTCTGCCCACGGCTCATTTTGGGCGATGGTGCCTGAAACCCACGGAAGGAAACCCTTGGCCAAACTCTCCCCACCCCCCAATGTCCTTTTTCCCCATCCACAAGCTTTTTGCTGCTGTGGTTTCCCTTTGGGAAATGCACACACAAACACCACCCTGATTTTAAAAGGGCCAGTGGGGAAACCCCCAACTTTGCCGGAGCCAATGCTTTGGGACCTGTTTCTAAAGGGCCTCCCCTCCCCCAGCCTTTGGGTTTCCCCAATTGTTAAATGTTTCCCCAGTGTGTCTACCTGCTTGTGGCGTGTATTTCTGCTTGTGATTCCCGGTATTAACTTTGGCTATCCTCTTACTTTAAAAAGGGCCGGGAAACCTACCTAACCCCTTGCCCCTTTTTTCCCTTTTACCTAAAACCCAAAATTTTGTTTGCTTCCTCCAAAAGGCTTTTCGCTATGACTGACTACCCCTTTAAACCCACTTTTAACTTCAAAAATAATTGGGCGGGTGCACATCCAAAAAATTTTAAAAAAACTCAACATAGGGGCACACTAAAAGGCAATAGAAAACCCATCTAATACAAATATCAGGGGCCACCCCAAAAAAACTAAATTAAACATAAAGGGTATTTAGGGAATTTTGGAAATGCTTTTAACTGAAAAGGGGAAAATATAAAAAAACCTTGGATTTTTTTTTTTAACCGGTTTTTAAACCAAAGTTGTTTTAAAAGCTCACCTCCCAAAAAAACATAAAGGGGGGTTTCCCAAGGAACAGGTAAATCCTAACACTGAACATGTTACCTCACTAGAGTAAAAAATTTAAATGGATGGCACGGGCCTAATTGATTTTTGAAGCCCAAAATTGGGGAAATGGAAACCCTCATTGGGGCTTGCTCACTCCCCAAACCTTTTTTTAAAACTATGAAAGGAAAAAATTTCGGGTACAGGTTCCTATCACTCCCTGAAAATGTTGTAGTCTGAAGGGCCCCTCCTAATGAGGTAACATTTTAGGGGTTAGGGACTCCCCTGTTTTTGGGATCCCCTTTACGCATTGGGAAGGTGACATAATAAAATCTTTGATCAAAAATTGTAAACAAGAACCCAGGTTTTTCATTTTTTCCCTTTTACAAAAAAATGCTTTTCCAAATTCCTATATACCTTGAGTTTCATTAGTTTTTAGGTGCCACTGATATTTGTATTAGATAACCCACGTGTACCACCATTGCATGACAGCCATCACTGCGGGTGACCTCGTTGGCAGAGGCGGAACTTGAAGCTTCTGGGCCCCAATGCAGAAAGTGAAATTGAGACACCCCAGCTACCATGTGTTATTTATGATACTGGTGTCTTCCTATCTGGTAGGAGGGCTTTTGGGCCCCCTCAGGCTGTAGGGCCCGGTAGCGACTGCTACCACTGCAACCCCTAGGGCTATCCCTGTTTGTTGGGGTAGCAGCCCCGGGATCCCCCCAAAAAGCAAATCTAAGCCTCATGCGGGGGTTGAGGATAAAGACCAGGGACTCCTTAGACTCCGCTCGTCAGTGAGGACCTTTGCCAAAACTCGCGGCTGATACAGAAAACCCACTCCTGTGCATGACAGGCGTCAGTGTTGGAACTTTGGATTGAAGCATGTTAATTTTTTTACATTTATTCTAAATATTGTAATTTTGGGCCGATACTAGGCCTTGGTGATGTTGCGTTATGTAGCCATATCGTATAGTGATTACTTCAGGATATTACATCCCTAAGGAAGAAAATGTGTCTGCAATTTTCAGAGATCAAATAGCATGGTGAGATGATGCTCTATTATAATGGACACATTATCATTGACTCCTTAACACAGGAGTAAGTAATAATTTGTGGAGACTGGGACTGGAGGAGAATTTTAACTCTAATTACATTATTAGTTTTTAGGGTTTTTTTTGGTTTTCTTTTTTCTTTTAAGCACATATTTCTAGTAAAACCAGTGTTTTCAAAATGATTTAAAAGGGCCGTAACAAGTTGGGGAATGGCAATCAGAAATAGAAATTAGTTTAGTTCTGGATTTTCCTGATGTTGTAGACACCTTCCTTGTGCTTGTTGTCTTTAAAGAATCTGGAAAAAGGGGGGAAACAGCTGTTTTGTACCTGTTTAGTGGTGAACTTAAACAGAAACTTTCTAATATTTATTCTTAGCTTCTGTTGAAGGTGTTTTATGTGCATTGCCCTGATGGTCACCTTCAAAAATTGATGTATCCTATAACTGCAGTGTTTTTTTTTACTACTCAGACCTTAATAATAACAACACAAAACCACCAGACGTTTAAGAGAACTTATCACTTAAGCCTCTGACATTTGTTTTTCTAATTATTTAGGTTACTATTCAGCTTTCACAGAGTCCTGTTACAACTATTAACAGAAGAAATTTGAGTAAATTGTCACATACACACATGGGTCTTGAATATAAATCTATACACATAAATAGCCACTTCACATTGAGACACAGCATTTTTCATTTAGATGCCTCTAGACTGGTGGACCCTTTACCTGTCAGGGTTGGTTGAGGTCAATCATTTTTAAGCACTTGTGGCTCGTAATTGTTGATTCTGTCTTCAGATTCCATTGACTGCCAAATTTAACAAACCTCCAAAAAAAAAACAAATTCACCTTTAATAAATATGAAAAAACACCTTCTTTTATCTCTTTCTTTTCACTTTCCCCTCTTACAATCATTAAATCACTAAGGGGAAACCATCTTTAAAGAGACTAGATTTCTCCTTCACTAAGAGATTTGGTTCACGCCAAAAAGCTATGAAGAGGGGAGGGGGTAGAATGAAAAGTGGGAAAACTCATCACAAGCACACATGGAGACATTAACACAATGGGATCAGTGTATGTGAGTTTAACACAGAGGTGAAACATTCAATATACTGCCAGTTTTTTTTTCCCGTACTCTCTGCCTCTTTTCCCTACCCCTCTCAAAAAGCATGGGGGCATAAACTGAACTCATAAATGAACTCCCCCGGAACAATTCCCTTTGTTAACTTTGTTAATAAGTATATTACAAAGGGTTTTAGTTTTTTGCCTACACTGGATATGCAGAACGTGGTATATTTTGTGCGTGTTTTTAAAAATGCAGTGCAGCAAAATTCTAATTTGTAACGGTTTCAAGGCATACATAAATATTTACCGATAACCGGGTTTTTCAGCAAAAAAAATGTGCTAAAAATGCGACCTCAGCTTAACTAGTCACTGTCGGCGCTGCGATGGCCCTTCGCAGACGGGACGCTTCAGTTATATGGGGGCCCCTCGGGGACGCAAATAACTAATTGCAGAGTGCTGACAGCGTTCGGGGGCTGCGGGGGCCCCGGGGCGCTGTCAGCTATCTTTTCCCCCCCCCTGCATTTGCACTCCTCTGAGCCATCGGAGAAGAATACCAGCGGAGCAAGAGGAGCCTCCTGCCCCAGTGGACCCCGGGGGGGGGGGGCCCCAACTCGCGGCTGTCTGGATTTCCGCACAGGCACGTGTGTCAAAACCTGGGGCGCGGCCTTACATCCCCCGCCTGTGCTGAGAAAGATGGGGGAAAACGCGGGGAGGCCGGACACGGGGAGGCGAGCACGGGGCCGGGAAGTGTTTTTTTTTTTTAAACCATACCTATACCTGCCTAACCTCCATACCTCTAGGGGGACCTATAGGGTGACGGTTTTCTGTAAAAAACCCCTAAGGATACCCGGCCCCGGAGTAAAACAGAAAACTTTTTTCCAAAAATAAAAAAAAGAATCCACAGTAACGCACGGCAGACAAGGCATCAGAACCCCAGGTGATTTGCAACCATTTGACTGATCATTCGTCTTCGAGTCCTCCGACTCTTGCACACTGTTATGGTCTATGTGGGTTACCTGGCTCATAAATAACCCAAAAACAACAATCAAAACTAGGGAGGGGATCATGTGATGTTAAGATGGAGAGGGAAAACTTAGAAAATGTGTGATGCCCTATAAATGGCAATATACAAGCCCTGTATAGACATCCTAATGACATAAATTTGTTTCTGAAATCAATGATACTAATAGTATTTTATATTATACTAGATAATTAATGTAAACCAAATAGAGTTTTTACCATATTTCTAAATATCTAAGGGCTAACATTGTATATTAATATATATACATCATATCTGTACGGTAATTTAAACCGTCGGGTCTTCGTGTCCCTAACCTGAAGATCCACTGAGCCTCCCTTTGCCTTAGCAACTTCATCCAGTTTCCCCCTCTATAGGGGCATAATACCTTGTCTATTACATAGAATTCAAACCCTGTTATGTTTCCCTGGTGACATTCAAGGAATGTTTGGCTGCTCACCGACTTTGTGGTTTTTGTTTTTTAATGCTGTTTATGTGTTCCATTATGCGAGTTTTCGTCTTTCTGATGGTACTCCCCACATATTTTTTATTGCATTGTGCAGTACTATGAACATACAATGCAAGTGGTGGCTATCACAGTTTGCAAAGTGCCTAATTTTATAAGAATGCTGTTGGGTCACATCTGTGAATTCTGTTGTTTTTTTAGCCATCTTGCATACATTGCATCTAGACCCCCCACATTTAAAAAAACCTTTTGGGTTTTTTATATTTTGAAGAATAAAGTTTTCTGTTTTACTCACGGACCGGAGTATCCTTAGCGGCGTTTGTAAAGAACACTGTCACCTTAGGATATCCTTTCTTTGCACATGCATCACGCGAGGCCGCGGCGGTCTATTGTCCTGAAGCACGTAGCAGAAGAGTGACGAGTGGAGTCCGCGCCATACCTGCGTGGAAAACATAGCCCTGTGAACAGGGGTAAACCCTACCATGTTGTCCTTTGTTTGTTTAGGGTTACCTATAGCCTTGCCAATAGCCTGCCCATTACCTGCCTATAGCCATGCCCATACGCTGCTAGGGGGACCTATAACCTTCCCATTACATCGCCAAAGGCGCTGCCCATAACCTGCCTATAGCCCTGGCCCTGTACCTGCTAGGGAACTATAGCCTCCTAGCTTATACCTGCCCATTACCTACCTATCCCTGCCCATATTGGTACCTGCCTATAGGCCTGCCCGTTACCTGCTAGGGGGACCTATACCTCTTATCACCTTCCCATACCAGCCTATACGCCCTGCCTATACCGTTGCCCCTTAAGCCTGAGCCCATACCGCAACTGGGAACCTATACCTGCCTATAACCTGCCTATAAGGAGACCTATACCTGCCATAACCTGCCTATGGGGGCAATTACCTGCCGTATAGCCTGCTTATGGGGACTATACGAGCTGCCTATACCAGCCTATGGGGGATCATTAACTGTCCTATACATGCCTATAACCTGTTTATTGGTGATATTAAAACTGCCATATATCATCCTATAATCCCTAGCCTATTGAGACATTAAAACTGCCTTATACGACTGCCTATGGGGGACATTAAACTGCCTAAAACCTCCTATACTTAGGGGAATAAACTGCCTAAATATCCCCTAAAACGCCTTGGGGGACATTAAAACTCCCTATACCCTGCCTAGGGGTTAACTTTTTTAAAAACTGCCTATGTAATTTTTTGGGTATCTTTTTTTTATTTTTAAAAAAATTCACCAGTAGCCGCTGCGTTTTCCACCCTAGGCTTATACTCGAGTCAATAAGCTTTCTCAGTTTTTGTGGCAAAAGTAGGTGCCTCGGCTTATACTCGGGTCGGCTTATACTCGAGTATATACGGTAGTTAAAAGAAAACAGGAAATTTATAACACACTGCTCCTAAAAAGAGCTGAGAATTTATTTATTCATGCATAAGAAAATGTTTCTGATGCCAGAGATTTAGTTATTTTTACTTCACACATATTTTGAAGCACTGTATGGAGATTGTCTTGGTTCACATTGGTCCTTGTCCCTATTGGGGGCTTACAAACTAAATTCCACATTTACCTATCTGCATAACGGTGACGGAAAGCCAACGTACCTGGTATAAACTCACACAAGCACAAACTCCAAGTAGATGTTGGCCTTGATTGGTTTTGCAGCCAGGTGCCCAGTGCTGTACAATGGTAGCCTCTGAGCCATTGTGATCACAGATGCAGTCCTTTGTGTGGACGTTTTGTTGGCATTTCCATTTGAGGAAGCCACAATTAAATTCTGTTAGGCTCTTACACAGGTGTCTCAACCAATATGGTGGTCTTTATTGAATCATTGTAATAAAACCAGTACAACTAATGCAGTTAGTACAGTGCATTGAAAAACCAAATACGTAATGAAGTAGGACCATATAGGATGATCAACATGGGCTACTTTTTGGTGGGGGCCTTCAATCCATGCATTGCCTCATGCTTTTGAAATTAGCAGTACGACTATGGCTGTGTTATACCATATTTGCTTTAAAGAAGTAGAGTAGTGATCCCCAACTGGTGGCTCTAAAGAGTGTTCTGCCCAATCATAAAGACCAGAAACATTACTCCACTTACTACTCTGTTATGGAGGTATCTTTATTTGATGTAAATAAAGGCAAGTATCATTTTTTCCATTCTTCCCCACCCTGGCACTATTTAAATGTAACTCTATAAATGTGGACAACTCCTTTAGAAAAGCATATATATTTACTTTACTTATTTCTCTGTTGTGGAGGTATCCCTGTTGTGAGTAGATGTAGATAGATACCTCCATAACAGTAAATATATATGCTTTTCTAAAGGGGTTGTCTAGATTCACAGAATTACATTTAAATGGGGCCAGGGTGAGGAAAATAAAAATAAAAAATTATACTTACCTCCCGGTCTCCCACAGATCTGCTTGTTCACTTCCGAGTTCTAACACCAACCCACAGGAGAGGCTTGCACTCCATATTGAGTAAACCTGTGTGTTGGGAGGAGTGCCTGGAAGTGAAATGGAGCAGAGCTTTGGGAGTCTGGTAGGTAAGTATTAGTTTTTGTTTTAGTTTTCCCCACCCTTGATCGCAGGCTCGGACTGGGCCGCCGGGGGACCGGGGAATCCCCCGGTGGGCCCCGAGCCGCTGCGGGCCCCGGAGGCAGTGCTGTCGCTCCCCGGGGCCCGTCCGCGCATCCGGTCACTGAACGCCTGGGTCCCCGCGTCCCGAGCGCTCAGAGACCGGCCCGGGAGTTGGGGACTAATGTCCCCCGGCTCCCGGGGCTGCGCGGGGGTCAGCGGGGGCACACCCGCCACTAGCGCTGCGCTCCGCTGATCTCCCCCGGCAGGCTGAACGCATCAGGCCTTCAGCCTGCCGGGCGCCGGCCCCTACTGCTGAGAAAGGGGGCGCGGGGGACGTCACTTCACTGCGCCGCCTATGCAGGGGCGCAGTACGGAGCCAGCGGCAGCACGGAGCGGCCGGGACTGTCCAGGAGCGGAGCCGGAGCGGAGCAAGGTAAGTGATTGATTTTTTTTTTTTTTTTGTTTTTTTTTTTTTAAACTACCTACAGGGGGGCTCGGGCATTATGGGGGACACGGGCTAAGGGGGGCCCTGGCTACTATGGGGGGACTGTTAAGGGAGGCCCAGGCTACATGGGGGGACACGGGGCTAAGGGGGACCCTGGCTACAAATGGGGGACACTGGCTAAGGGGGCCCTGGCTACTATGGGGGGACAATGGCTAAGGGGGATCTGGCTACTATGGGGGGGGACAATGGCTAAGGGGGGCTCTGGCTACTAGGGGGGGACAATGGCTTAGGGGGCTCTGGCTACTATGGGGGGGACACGGCTAAGAGGGGCCTGGCTACTATGGGGGGGACACTGGCTAAGGGGGCTCTGGCTACTATGGGGGGGACAATGGCTAAGGGGGGCTCTGGCTACTATGGGGGGGACACGGGCTAAGGGGGCTCTGGCTACTAAGGGGGGGACACTGTGTTTAGGGGGGCCCTGGCTACTATTGGGGGAACAGGGCTAAGGGGGGCCCTGGCTACTATGGGGGACAGGGCTAAGGGGTTCTGGCTACTATGGGGGACTGCAAGGGGGGGCCCTGGCTACTTGGGGGGGACACTGGAAGGGGGGGCCCTGGCACAATGGGGGACACTGGCTAAGGGGGCCCTGGCTACTATGGGGGGACACTGGCTAAGGGGGGGCTCTGGCTACTAGGGGGGGGACGCTGGCTAAGGGGGACACTGGCTAAGGGGGGGCTCTGGGCTACTAGGGGGACACTAGCTACAAAGGGGGGCCCTGGATACTAGGGGGGAGACTGGCTACTAATGGGGAGACTGGCTACAAAGGGGGGGCTCTGGCTACTAGGGGGGGCTCTGGCCACTGGGGGGGGGACACTGTACTAGGGGGGCTCTGACTACAAGGGGGGGCCCTGACTACAAGGGGGGGCCTGGCTACTAGGGGGTGCCCTGGCGACGAGGGGGTGCCCTGGCTACTAGGAGGGCCCTGGCTACCTACAGGGGGCCCTGGCTACCTACATGGGGAGCCCTGGCTACCTACATGGGGAGCCATGGCTACCTACATGGGGGCCCTGACTACAAGGGGGGGCCCTGGCTACCTACAGGGGAGCTCTGGCAATCTAAGGGGGCCCTGACTACCTACAGGGGGGCCCTGACTACCTACATGAGGGCCCCAGCTACCTATAGGGGGGCCCTGACTACAAGGGGGTCCTGACTACCTTCAGGGGCCCTGACTACAAGGGGGGTTCTGGCTACCTACAGGGGGCTGACTACAAGGGGGGTTCTGGCTACCTACAGGGGGCCCTGACTACAAGGGGGATGCGGGCTACCTACAGGGGGCCCTGACTACAAGGGGGGCCCTGGCTACCTAAACACTAAGGGGCTCTGACTCCCCTAAACAGTAGCTAAAGGGGGGCCCTGACTTCCTGCACACTACCTAAAGTAGGCCCCTAACTCCCTGTATAGTACCTAAAGGGGGTCCCTAACTGCTTGCAGCCTATATAAAGGGGACCCTAACTACCTACAGCTTATCTTACTGGGGGAAACCACCTACCTACAGCCCAACTAATTGGGACTCACCAACACCTACCTACAGCCTACCTAACTGGGGTCCACCAACCTAACTGTAGCCTATCAACTTGCATAACTTGGCTAGGTACCCACCCAACCTACCTGGGGCTGGCCTAGCAACTTATCCAGCGGGGCCTACCTACCTAAATAGGGCCTATCTAGTTACCTGTGGCCTCTTCCCCACCCTCCAAACCCTTTGGATACTAGGCTTGTACCCGCTCTCTCACCCCTGGGTAGGTTGTGCAGAGGTGGGCATAGGTAAAGAAATGCTGGAAAATTGAGGATTCTAAGTTACTTGTGTGTAATTTATGCAGGGATGAGTTGTGGCCGGGACAAGTCATCAGGGCGGTGTGGAACGGATGCAGAAGAAAAGGGAATCGGAACGACTCATGAGAGAAGAGAACGACTCAGGAAAGTCTCTGTGAGTCCCTGACATCAAGGGTTATTTTTATATTGTAATGTGATGGTGGGCCTTAGCAGGTTTTCTGACCTCTATGTGTCTCTATATGGCGGTGTTGTAGGGTAACCTGAGCTGGTGTCTGACCTCTATGTGGTCTCTATATGGTGGGTTGTAGGTTATACCTGAGCTGGTGTCTGACCACTATGTGGTCTCTATATGGCGGTGTTGTAGGTTATAACCTTTAGCTGGGGTCTGACCTCTATGTGGTCTCTTAAAATGGTGGTGTTGTAGGTTTTTACCTGAGCTGGTGTCTGACCTCTATGTGGTCTCTAATAGGGGTGTAGGTTATACCTGAGCTGGTGTCTGACCACTATGTTTGGGCTCTATATGGCGGTGTTGTAGGTTTATACCTGAGCTGGTGTCTGACCACTATGTGGTCTCAATATGGCAGTGTTTGTAGTTATACCTGAGGCTGGGGTCTGACCGCTATGGGTCTCTATATGTTGGTAAGTTATATTGGCAACGGTAAGGTGGGCAGCGACATGTGTCCCTGAAATTTTAAGAGTGAGGGAACACTGAACCCTGTGAAAGGAGTTACATTTTACTTTCTTGTGGTGTTTATTTTATAAGGTGGTGAGGGCGTGACCAAGGGAAAACGTGGGCGGGGGATATTGTATGTGGGTGGAGGGGGATATTGTATGTGGGTGGAGGGGAATATTGTATGTGAGTGGAGGGGGATATTGTATGTGGGTGGAGGGGAAATTGTATTGGGGGAGGGGGGTATGGATGGAGCTACCTTAGCCATGTGTCTATGATATGTTAGACTGACAAATGTGTAACTAAATTGTACAACAATACAGTTCTGTTTTGCACACTGTATTATGTTGGTAAAATGGGTGCATTTATGTCTGGAAAAGGCCGGTAATATTTTAATGTACAGTAGGGTGGGCCCCCCAAAGATCAACTCCCCTGTGGGCCCCAGACCCCCCAGTCCGACACTGCTTGATCGATTTAAATGTAATTTTATATATCCAGACAACTCCTTTACACAGTGTTGGACTGGGGTGCCTAGGGCCCACAGGTGGAATTCACACTCGGGGCCAACCAATTGGCACTAGGAGCCCACTGGTGGAGTTTATTTTAGGGGCCCACTCTACAGCTACTGTAAATGACTGTAGATGCCTCTTATACTCTGCCTCTTGCTTTTTGCCTCTCTTTTTATGCCTTTTTGCCTCTTCTGAGAATGTATATGGAGTATAAAAACATACTCACGGGCCCACCGTGGGTTTACCCTATTCCCCTGCGGGCCAGTCCAACCCTCCCCTTTTTACAATATTATTTTCGTGCAAGAACGTCTTGAAAGATTGTTGGAGGTTTTTTCCTTCTGCTCATCCAGGGCTTGTTTTTAGCTTAACCGCTTAAGGAGCTGTACGTCCCAGTGTCCATAAGGGGCTTTGCAGGGGGGATCGCTCCGCGACACCCCGCACACCGCCGGTGTTAGGGGCTAATCGCTCCCAAACACCCGGCCGTTCCAGGGGAAAGGGTTTTGCGTCGGCCCCCCCGCGCTTTTTAAAAACCCCTTCAGAACCGCGGCAAAGATGGCCGTGGCTCTAAAAGAATTAAGTCGGTGCCCCCCCCGGGATCTTGAGGCTGATCTGCACCGCCGCAGCATGCGCGGTGACCCGACCCACGGACAGGGCCCCGGGGGGCCCTTAGAAGGGGCTCCTGTTGTTCCATATCCTGGTTTGCCCCATTTCCGCCGCAGACAGGAAGTGGGGAAACCCCCATTTTTGGTCAGTCTAATGCATTCCCCTATGCAATGCATTACATGTTTGGGGACAATCGCCCCCACCTAAGGGAAAAGTACCATAGGGGCCTCAGTGTTAGGGTTTGTTCAAAAAAAGGGGGCGTTTTGGCCCTTTTAGGGATCCGTTTATGGCACTTGAAAAGCGCATCCGGAAAGCAACCCGAAAAACGCAAAAAGGATACTTTATTTGAATCCTTTTTTAAAGCTTATTCAGTTGCTTTTTACGCACCCCGTTTTCCCGGGATGCGTTTTTCTGAATGAAGGGGGAAAATCCCCCTTCTCTCTCCCCTCTCTCTCTCTCTCTCCTTCTCTCTCTTTTCTTCTCTCTCTCTCTCCTCTTTTCCCTCTCTCTCTCCTCCCTCTCCCTCTCTCTCTCCCCCTTCTCTCTCTCTCCCTCTCCCCCCTCATTATAGGCCATTCATTAAAAGGGGCCCATGCATTATAGCCTGCCACAGACCCCCATGCTTAAATCCTGCCACAGACCCCCCACTGTCACCCCGCTCACCTCCGCCCCCGCAACGCCTACGCTGCCGCCGGCCCGTCCACTGCGCTGCCGCCGCACCCTCCGCTCCCGCCGCACGCCTCCGCTCCCGCCCCCCGCCGCTCCATCCCGCTGCCGCCGCACGCCCCCCCCTGGCGCCCCGCTCACTGGCTCCCGGGGCCGCCCTCCCTCCGCCCCACCCCGCCGCCACTCCCCGCCTGCCCCCCCGCCAACCCCCCTGCGCTCCCTCCGCCACTCACCTGCGCTCCGCGCACCCCTCTCCAGCGACCCCCCGTCCAGTCTCCCAGTGGCTTTTGCATCCCTTTCAGGAGCAAAGCACAGCTGATACGTGCCCGGGTGTGGAGCGCTTTTGGACAAGTGCCAAAGCGGACTCCATTATCTCCCATGGGGGTTTCCTTGCGTAAACCGCAATAAGAATTGAATGCAATTTCTTAAAGCGGATGGAAAAGCGCAGGCAGGAGAGCTCTCAAAAGCGCATGCTGATTTTCCCCGGGGAACCGATGCCTTTTTACATTCAACTCAATTTAATCCCTGACAATTGTTTTGATCCTTTTTGGATCCGTAAAACGGATCCTAAAACGGATCACAAAAACGTGTGTGAACAAGCCCTTAAAGTAAAAAAAAAAAATAAATAAAGTTTTACAGTACAAAAAAAAATTAAAATCAAATCCCCCCCCTTTCCCCCTTTTCCCAAATAAAAAAAATAAAATAAAAAAAAAAGTTACACTATTTTTTATCGCCGCGTCCGAAAAATCCCCATCTATAAAAATATAACATAATTTATCCCCCTACACGAATACCGTAGAAGAAAGAAAATCCAAAACGCCAAATTGCGTTTTTTGGTCATTTTAAATCACTTAAAAAAATAAAAAAAGTGATCAAAAAAGCGCATCATTTCCAAACTGCTAGCGATAAAAAATACAACCCTCACCAAGTCCATGGGGTTTGACAAAAAAAATTATTGGCCACAAATGGCGCCGCTACGCAAAATTTTAAAAACAAAAAATTTTTAAATTTTTTTTCGGGACCAAAAAAAATACGGAAACCCTACATGTTGGCATTGGGGATCGAAAACCTGTAGAATATAGGTAACACATTGTATTGACCAAAGATTGAACGCTGTAAAAGTAAAACCCCCGCAAACATGGCGAAAATACGTTTTTATTCACAATTTGTCCCACTTGGAATTTTTTGGCAGTTTCCCAGTATATTCTATAGTATAGTGAATAACACCACAGTACATCTTGTCCTGCAAAATAAAAGCCCTAATGTGTCTATATAGGTGGAAGAATAAAAAAGTTATGGCTCTAGAAAGGCGAGGAGGGAAAAACGAACGTGTCAACAACAAAAAACGCCGGGTCCTTAAGGGGTTAATAAACACTATATGGATAATGGAAAATTCTGAAGTCAAAAACATGTTTGCCTTACCCTTCACCTTTCCTTGGCTGAATGGGATTTGTGGAAACTTTGATGCATCAGATTTGTGGGCCCCGTAATATATCAGATTAACTACCTCTGATCTACAATTTCGTCAATTCCGCTATACTCAAATTTTTTTTTGAACCAAGTGGTCTCCTCCCTGCCTCATTGGTAGATCATTTAAAAGGAACATTCTTTGAACAGAGGTAAATTCAACTCCAAAGTGCTGATGTTCACATTGAAAACCAGATCTCATGTGACAAAATGGAAAGCTTAGATCATTTGTGTAAGGGAGATTTTTTTCTCTCCCAATCCTTTTCATTTACTTTTCCCTTATGGTAGGTAGCTTGGTGGATTTTGATGTCACTGCTGAAGGTATTTTTCCAATGAGCACACTTATTTTTTCAGTATTCTCAGACAAGCCTGGTCTGACTCTCATGTCATTGCATGTCTAGGTCATCCATTAAACTGCGAAAATAATTTCTTTAAAAAAACCCACTTAGATATACAATCAAAGGTCAAGTAACTGTTTTATTTTTGTAGCAATCAATTAGGCGCCTAATTTAATTAGGCAAAGATTTGTCAAGCTGGTTATCTGACGACTATATCCCCCCAAGGAAATAAAAAAAGAAAAAGAAAACACAGAATAATACTCTATGGCCTGTTTTATGTACATTTTAGTCTTCCGTGATTTGATGTTCTTAAAGTTTCTCTGGCATACAAGCATGAAAAACCGATAGCGTTGGATGAATAATATTAAACAGGTCCTAATTTACTTCTTGTTGGCCTCGACTAAAAACCTTTATATATTTGTAATCTGAAAAGCAGGTCAATGAAGTATAACAAAATGTATAAAATAAACTGTATATAAATGTATAAGTTTGACGAATAAGGCCTGGTCCATATCGGCATCAGTGGTTCCATTTGGAGCCTCCTTCGCAGAGGTGGTGCCAGATCTGTTACATACTGGAGCTCAATTGTGCCTAACAAATCCCATTTACTACAATAAGATTTGTTGAGTTTGTCAGAGTGTGCATTATTTTAACAGAAAAATTAGCACTGCATGTGGAAATTTATTTTCATGGTTTTTAAAAGAATTTGTGAAAAAGGCTCCGTACTGAACCTCTGACGTAGATGTGAACCTAACCTAAGGATGTTTTCATGCTGTAAACCACAGGAAAATGCAACTGTGGTGACATGCCCTGCAGAGTCTTTATGTAGGCGCATATGGACCCTGCAAAACCTTTTACCCTAACTGTACTAATGCTATGTGCAGCTGCATGGGTCCTCCATAGTAACAATATTAAATATTTGTAATAAAATATTTATGGCATGAATATCATGTAAATATGCCCATATGCTAATTCTGTAACGCTAATACGTATATAACATGTATATGCCGCTTCTTCTGATATAAAGCAATAGTTTAGTTTGTTTTAACCTAGATATTTTGCAGGAGTTTTAGATAGAGAGGATTTCAGTAGTCAATAAATTTGTGTTATATTTGGTCTTAATCTAAGCAATTCAATTTGGGTTGGCCTAAATTTAACTTTGGCAAAAAGTCACGAAAAAAGGATGCTAGCAGTAAATTGGGGTTAGGATTACCCCTATGTTATCGAAAATGAAGCACCTCAGGAGTGCCACCTAACTGGTAAGGTAACCCAAACCTACAAAAACGTGTGATGGGCCAAATAATCACAGCTACAGTAAACACAACTGACTATGTGTCAAAAACCCTATAAAATTGTTAAATAAACCCAAAAAATAGTGTCAACACCAAAATAAAAAGAATAATTTTATTGATGCACATTAAAAACACAATTGAAAACATAAACACCCAATGAGAAAGAAAAAGGGGCTCACAAAAAAAACCAATAAAGGTATTAATACAAAAGTAATTAACGTAATGAATGCATACAGAGTGAATAGTCACAAATATGATGAAAGTAAATAATCAGTGCTTAATCAGTACTTCACCTATAGCAGACAAGGAAGGGTCAGGAGCACACCACCCCAACACACGTTTCACAGTTGCACTTTGTCATGGGAATCCTTGATTATTTACTTTCATCATATTTGTGACTATTCACTCTGTATGCATTCATTACTTGACAATTACTTTTGTATTATTACCTTTATTGTTTTTTTTGTGAGCCACTTTTTCTTTCTCATTGTGTGTTTATGTTTTCAATCATGTGTTTCTTATGTATATCACTAAAATTATTCTTTTTATTTTGGTGTTGACACTATTTTTTTGGTTTGTGGTAATTCAACCCCTAAAACACCTTCAAAAAACCTTACTCCCAATTTAAACCATGCTGTTTCACAGAGCCACAGTCAGCTTCAGACTCACACTTCCTGATTAGGCTGTTGATTGGTCTTCGATAGTGATTTTCTATTCCTATCTGACCATGTTACTGTAACATGACTTATGGAGGTTTATAAACTGTAGTGCACAAGGCTACAGAGCTCTAAAGGGTTGAAACTAGTCATTAATGTAAACAAACAAGCTCATGTACTACTGGTAACACTCAGCAGGAAGTGACTCACCAAGGTCGAGTAATCAGAGTAAAGAGAGGTGGTTGGTAACCTAGAGAAACTTGTGTACACGAGCAGTAAATAAAATTCATTCACCTCCTAAACAAAGCAAAATCAAAACAGCAATGTATTTGGTAATAGTCTTCATTCACCTTTGCCTACATGATAAAAGCTAATAATTGTGGTGAGAAAACCCATTTAAGGTTCAGTTTAAGGTTAAGGCTAGGGAAAAACTTTTCTCAATCAGGGGTGTAGCTATAGGGGTCGCAGAGGTAGCAGCCGCTACCGGGTCTAACAGCCTAAAGGAGCCCAAAAGTCCTTCTGTCACATAAGAAGAGAACAGATCTATTTGCCGAAGATCTGGCATCAATCGATGAGTTATATCACTATGACACTTGAATACTCTGTTAATTGAGTTTGTACTATTTGTAACCATTATTTTTTCTTTTTCTGTATCACGTATTTTACTTAAAAAATGAAAAACTCAAATAAAGACACAGTTATATATATATAAAAAAAAAAAGAAGACAACAGAATTATAAAGATACATGGTAACTGGGGGGCCCTATTTCATTCTTTGCATCAGGGCCCAGGAGGTTCAGGTTACACCCCTGTTCTCAAGTTTGGTCAAACTAGTGTAGAACTGAACGTTGACTTATATAAGCAACACTATAATAAATGATCACATAGTAACCATGTTAAATATGCTTAACCAAATATTTATAACATAAATATCATGTAAATATGTCCATGTGCTAATTCTGTAAAGCCAATAACACGTATATACCGCTTCTTGTGGTGTGAATCAATAGCTTAGTTTCATTAAGCCTGGAACCTACGATGTAACCTAGTATTTGCACAACGTCCAAAATTCCAGTATACTGACATATTACACCAGCCTGTTTGAAAACCGACCCCCATGCCGTCAATTGGAAAACTTCATACGGCATGGAGCTTGAGAATTCCACTCTACACATTCTTCTTTATAGGCTAAGCGGTCTGTGTCTTTTCCAAAAGGCAAATTGCTTCTGTTGGACTCATGCCTACAGCCCAGAGATTACTGTTAAATACAGGTCACACACTGCTACATTCCTTAACAGTCTTATGGTATGTAGCAACCAACATTTAGAATGAACACATGGGCCAAAAATCGTCTCCCGGGTTGGTTCTTTCTCATGGGTCATCTATCACGCTTCACCACAGCTTGACGCTGAACACATGGATGCATCACTGGATCTAACTAGGACAATTTACATAAAAAAGTAGCATCTCTGATTGCAGCTGACAGGTGTTGAATAAATGCAATACAGAAACTTAAGTAGCATTTGAGATTGATTGTTGCTATTCATAACACAGATCCTATTGCTGCGTTTGTAGAAAAGTAAAGAGCAGAACACATTATGGAAGGAGCAGCAAGAAGGTAAAGGATCTTAAGTCTCTGGCGCCAGGGATAGTCTTTGGCATAGCCCAGTAAGCAAAGTTCTAGGAGCTTAACCTTTAACCTACTGAAAAAAAAAGGGCGGGGGATCGCCCCGAGTCCTAAACAATGTTTTTTTAAGAGCTTGGGTAGATTTAAATTTGACACAGAGGCAGGGCGCCCCGCAATTTATACCCTTTCCCCAAATTTCCCTTTTTGAATGCTCCAAATTAAAAACCAACCCTGTAAATTTGGAGAAAAAAAATTTAAAAATGGCGCCAAAAAAAAAACTTTCCCTAACCCCCAAACTTAAAGAAAGAAAAAACCCCGTAGAATTTTTTTTGGAAAAAACCCCTCAAAAAAACTCCCCGGGACACAATTTTTAACGGGAAGAAAGAGCGGGGCTGAAATCTTACAAAAATACCCTCAAAAAATACGGGGGAGGTCAAGTGCTCACCTAGGGGGGCTGTATTTTAAAAACGGTACATACCCCAAAAAATCGCTTGAAAAACTCCACCGCGGGGGGTTTAAAAAAATTCAAAGCTTCCCACCCCCCCCCTTCGGGGATTGCACTTGGGCCCCAAAAGTGCTCAATAGTATCGGAATTAAAAACTAAAAAAAGTTCTTAAAAAATGGAGAGGTGCATCTAGAGCGCTAAGAAATATGGTTAAAATACTAATTTATTAATCTAAGACATCACTAAGACATTATTAAACTAAGAAAACAATTTTCTTATTTTAAAAATTAGTAAAATTAAACCCTAATTTTTTTACGCTCTAGAAAACACCTCTCCATTTTTTAAGAACCTTTTTAGGTTTTTTTAAAATTTCCCATACTATTCTACACATCCTTTTCTGTAAACGAAAAAATACTAAATAGGCCCGAGGGTTTAAAAATCATTTTCCCCTGGCCCCCAACACCTTTTTTGGGTTTCCCCCCCAAGGGGGCCCTTGGAGCGTGGCTAGGTGCCTTGGGCAGGGGTTCAGTGTTGTACCACCGGGCCCCCCCCTTTGCACACCACTGGTCCCAAGCCCCGAGAGCCACAAAAAAAAAAAAGAGGGGTGTGGGGCCCGATTTGGCCCTCAGGGCCTTGGGGTTTGACACCTGTCCGATAGGGGGGGGGGAAAGAAAACATTGGGGTTTTCCCTTGGGTTTTGTAATTAAAAACCCTTTAAAAATAAAGCACGCTATGATAACCTCACATTTTGGTTGGGTAAACAACCCGCTGCATAACGCACTATTAGCGCATACAAGGTAGAATCCGGTGGGCCCGCCATCCGGGCGAATGAAGCTTTTTGTAGAGAGTAAAAGTTTCATAATTAAAAGCACCTGTAGAATAGTCCATCGAACATTACTAGACATACTAGATGGGGTTTAGTTGGGCCCTTCCAAAATTTAAAAACCTGTGGGACATTCAAAAGGGGGAACGGCAATTATTTCAAACCCGCCTCATTCTTTCCCACATCGGTAAAAAAAGACAAACGATCACCCGTGGTTCCTTTTAAGATGAACAAACTAATTTTTTTAATTAATACAGTTCCCTTTTTTTAAAAGGGGTTTAAAAGGGGGGTCCACTTCATGGTTTGCTTTTTTAAGTTAAAAAATCTTTCAAAAACAATTTACTTTTGTGTCCCAAAACCCTGTCCTAACCCCATTCATAGCTATCCCCTCTTAAAGGGCTGCCCTCAGCTCCTCAGCTCCCATACAAAAGACCGTTTGATCTCCCTGATAGGCTGCCAAACCTGGTTTCATATTTTTTCAACCGGCCCTTAAATGCAAGCCAAATGGGAAAAAGAAACACGCCCCAAAATTTAAAATGAAACCAAGAAAGCAGGGCGGGGGTTCCCAAAAATCAAGAATGAGACAAACCCCCTTTTTGGTGGACCCCCTTAATTTTTAGGAGGGCCCCACCTTTAAAAACCCAAAAACCCCGAAATTTGGGAAAAAACCCAAATTATAGGGGCCCATACAAAAATAAAACCAATCAGAACCTTTAAAAAAAACATCACCTCATTGCTTTTTTAGATAAGCTTGACAACTCACAAAATGGGGACATATACGGTTTTGAAATATAAAAGGGAAAGGGAAACCAAAAATGCAACCGAAAATGCAAAACCCAAAAAAATTCACAGTCCTCAACTTGTCAATGAGATTAAACTTCTGTTTATTAGTAAGCAATTAAATGTGGTATCCATAAGACATAGACTATAATATACCACTGACGCGTTTCAAACTCAATGGTTCCTAGTCATGAGTTGAGTTCAAAATGCGGCAACGAGATGTTATGTCTGTCAATTGGATGTAAACATTAATGGTTTTTAATAAATAAACAAATTTAAATCCAGGGAAAGGGTTAAAGGGGTTTCTCACTACATTGATTCATCTACCTCATCCTGTTTTTTTCCCGGTTCAGTTTTTGAATTCAGGGGCGTGTTTACGGGCCCCTACTGCCTGCAATATGTTTTCGAAGAAACAGGGGCAGAACCTATAGCACCAGCACTACAGCCTATCAGAGAGATTGAACAGGTCTGTAGCTATGGGACCTGAGGGGCGGGGCAGCCCATAAAAGAGGGAAAACAGGAAAAGGAGGGTAAAACCCTAATGGACACAATGCAAAGTCTTTTTTTTGCAAGATCTTTAAACGAAAGCAATCCTTTTAGCGGAAAAACTTTTTAATATGCAAAAGAACAGGAACCTCAATACAAGGTCAAAACGCCAGCGGATGTTTAATGATGCCTGGAGTACTGTAAATTTGTCACATAAAAGGGCACATATGACCTATTTTCTTAAGGAGGACCTATGGCAATTTCTGACATGCCTGTTTTAATAAATACTAATGTTCATCATGAAACAACAATTTTGGAGCATCTTCTCTTATAACTGTAAGTTGCATGATTCCACCATTATTCCTCCTAGAAATTCAGAATATGGCATCAACAGTTTTTTGGTGCAAAATACACCAAATAAATGGTACAGCCCTAATGGGACATGTCGCCCCTGTGTGTGTATATATGTATGTGTGAGCTTGTGTATATATATATATATATATATATATATATATATATATATATATATATATATATATATAATATAATATATATATATATATATATATATATACTGTATATATGCTGTCAGGGTTTTTTTAATTAATATTTTTATGTATGTTTTTTGGTTTTTTTCTTCTTTATCTTACATATTGTGCCCCCTGTAAGGTCAGAAAAAGGCTGATATATGAGCTTAAGTTACAAGGAAAATGAAAGGAAATACACCCCCCGAAGTCACTGCTAAGCTGATCTAGATCTAATAAGACCTAAATAAGTACTGGAAAAAGGCTGCACTACTGGAGAAAGGAGAAAAACCGGGTGCAAGCAGCACAGACCCACATCACAGGCCAAAAATGTAAAGCTAGAAAAACTGTTGCACTCACAAAACAGATGAAAAAAACAAGATGTGCTTTATTCCATGTCAGGCGACGTTTCGGTTCACAATGAACCTTTTTCAACCTTTTCTAATAAGACCCAGCAGCATCTGCAGCTACTGAGCCTTGTGCCAGGAAGCTGGGAGGCTTCCTGCCTATCTGTATTGTGCAAATACAGCGCTTATTGAGCACTGTATATAAAACCATTAGGAGGACAGGGATGGTGATTTTCTTGGCCTTCTTAGGCCTCGTTCACACGGCTTATTTGGGCACGGATTGGCGTCGTACTCCGCGCCGGATTTGCGCTTCAGTACGGCGCCAATCCGTCCCTGTCATTACGGTAATCCACTGCTCTCATAGAGAACAGTGGATTCCGTCGCTCCTGACATGCACATTATTTACGGCGCGTACGTGCCGTAAACAATGCATTGTCTATGGGGTCGGGAGCGGCGCCCCCGCCGCGCTCCGGCCCCGCCCCCGTCCCGCCCCTTATTCACGGCGGATTTGTGAGCTCAATACGGCTCACAAATCCGTCGGGAATAAGCCGTGTGAACACGGCCTTAGTGTGCAGTTGTGAACTCTGCACGGTCATTTTAAAACAGCCCTGCAGTTATATGACCGCCACCCACTCATCATATAGTTAATGGATACGCAGTTTTACGGTGTTGACCTGTATATCTGTGCAGCTGCTTATTAAGCTAAGTAAAAATCACTGGTGTCCAGTGCCACAGCGGATCTCCGCTGTAACCTAGCCTCACCATGACTGCCCGGAGACATCTCAGTGTATTCCTACCTTTACTATGCGGCTGTTGTACGCCTCTCATCAAGGTTCCCTCGGTGCAAATGCCACCTATATTTTCATACAAACATATAGTAAGTGAATGAATCATACAGAACTGGAAGTGGCCCTTCACAAATGACTTCCTGAGTATCATACTATCTTATAAAATAACAACATTGTAAAAGGATTTCTTAAGTACCCACATGATTTTGTGGAGTGTTGCATGATCGGATTTGCAGCAGTAAATTGTTGGCAATATGAAAAAGTAGCAAGCAGGATTTTTGCCATAATGTTCTCAATAACATATGCTTTAAAATTGGCTTTTGACCCAAGTCTGAAAAGCTTTTAGTTTATACAGCTATAATAAACATTAAAAATGCTTCATTTACATTTGCTGGATCAGCCACATAATAGGGAGTACTTTGGCTTAGTTCATGGTGAAAGTATATGCACAGAGGCTGTACTATGCTAAGTGGGCTGTGCAAATCCATTACTAATGGTGTATAAAAAAAATGCACATAAAATGAGTTAACAAATCCCTTTGTAAATGGTGACGTCGTACACCTGAAATCCTCAAAGAAGAACAGGAACCGCAGAACAAGCTTTAGCAGTTCAGGCTGTTGTACTGGTGCCTTCACACATCATTATAAGGGGTAATTCAGCCCTTCTGCTGTTTCAAGCTAAAAAATGAAGTTGCAGATTGGAAGAGGAATGGATATATGGGTCACATGCAACATGCATGTTTTCAGACATAAGCCCTCCACTTGGTATTCTAGTCATACATTGCACACTCTTTCTGGTTATACTTTCATAAGAATGCTGATGCTGAACTACCCGTATTGCATGCCTCACAAGTGTCCCTATTTTGGAGGGACAGTTCCTATTTTTAACCCTTGTCCCTCTGTCCCTCTAAGCTCTGTTTTTCATTTAGGAAATAGATTTGCATAAAAAAACTATCTAGCCATACAAAGTATCTGATTACTTACTTAATATTTCATCTGTCACGGACGGCACTGCGACCACTGTCCCGGGTCGCAGGCGCGCCCGTGCCCCTGCTTCCAGCGGAGCCCCGTCTCGCACGTCGGGTTCGGGGTCCGCCCGTGTCCCGGCTCCTGCCAGCGTTCACTTACCCGGCCGCGCTCCTGCTCTGTCCGGCTCCGTCTCCCGGCGCGTAACTCCGCCCCTAGGGGCGCGCGCCGGCAGTTTGAATTTAAAGGGGCAGTGCGCCGGTAATTGGTTCATTGCCGGGCACTGCTCCTATTTAGTCCGGCTACTTCCTGCCGGCCCTCGCCGGATCTTTGGTGTATATTCCTATGGTGAAAGTGTTCCAGAGCGTTCCTGTCTTGCCTTACCGTGTACCGACTCTCTGCTTACGTTTACCGTCTACGAACCTTGCCGCCTGCCCTGACCTCCTGCTTGTCTACCGTCTACGAACCAGAGCCGCCTGTCCTGACCTCCTGCCTGTCCACGACCACGAGCCTGCCTGCCGTTACTGTACCTCGCACCCTTGGCCGCCACCGCAGGCAAGCCCCGCCAGTGGTAGTGACCTGGTGGATACCCGCCGCAGCAAGACCATCCCGCTTTGCGGCGGGCTCTGGTGAATACCGGGTCCCACTTAGATTCCACTCCCTGGTGTGGGCTTAAGCCATCGCCTGCGGTGGTCCAGTGGATCCACCTCCAGACCGTAACAGTAGGATCCGGCCATGGATCCCGCCAAGGTGCCGTTACCCAGCCTGGCGGATCTGACGACCGTCGTTGCCCGCCAATCACAGCAACTCGGTCAACAGGCACAGCAACTTACCCAGCTATCTACCATGTTGCAGCAACTCGTCACCGTCCAGCAGCAGCCTTCGCCAGCTCCAGCGGTGGTTCCTGCCCCTACGGTTCCTGCGGTCCTGAGGGGTCCCAAGCTTCGCCTGTCGCTTCCATCTAAGTTCGACGGAGACCCGAAACTCTGCAGTGGGTTCATCGCCCAATGCTCTATGCACGTGGAGCTAATGTCTGAACGTGTGAGGTGGCGTTCGTGGTCAGCCTCCTCGCCGGGAAGGTCTTGGCATGGGCTACACCCCTATGGGATAGAAACGACCCAGTGACGGCGGATCTACAGTTGTTCCTCAGTGAGTTCCGCAACGTCTTCGAGGAACCAGCCCGTGCATCCTCCGCTGAGACAGCCCTCCTAAACCTACGCCAGGGGGACCTGTCTGTAGGAGACTACGCGGTACAATTCCGTATTCTGGCTTCTGAACTGTCATGGAACGAGGCCGCTCTGTGTGCTACCTTCAAGAAGGGGCTCTCAAGCCGAGTTAAGGACGTCTTGGCAGCCAGAGACCTCCCGTCTTCCCTCAGTGACCTGATCCGGTTAGCGACCCGCATCGATGTACGCTTCATTGAACGGGAGGAGGAGCTTCAGCAAGAGCGCCAGTCAGCCCAACCTCGCCGGTTTCCTCGCCTGGCACCGGTGTTCCAGGGGTCTCCTGCGCCACAAACGCCAACACCCACCGACGAGCCCATGCAGATTGATCGGGCTCGCCTCTCTGAGCAAGAATTGGCCCAGCGCCGGCAAAAGAACTTGTGCCTCTACTGTGGCAGCCCAGAGCATTTTCGGAGGAATTGCCCCAAGCGTCCCAAGCCTGCGGGAAACTCCCGCACCTAGGATCTGTGGGAGAGGCATTCCTAGGTGCAACCTCCGCCTCTCCACGCCTGTTGATGCCCGTGCAGGTCGTGTCAGAGACTGGTATCACGTTCCAAGTCCCGGCGTTTCTGGACTCGGGCTCCGCCGGGAACTTCATACACCAGCCCCTAGTGAAGCAGTATCGGCTTCCAGTGGTACGCCTGGAGAAACCGCTTGTCATCTCATCCGTCAGCGGGGAGCTGCTCAGTGACACCATCCAGTTCGTCACCAAGCCACTGTCCCTCCATGTGGGGGCGCTGCATAAAGAAGAAGTCTCCTTCTACGTGCTGCCTCGCTCCTCGTCGGCGATCCTCCTCGGACTCCCATGGCTGCGGCTCCACTCTCCTATCCTGGACTGGTCTACTGGAGAGGTGATTCGTTGGGGTCCCAACTGTCGGGGGCGTTGTTTGGTGGCACCTCGCCCGGTGCTTCCCTGCTCTCGCGCTACCCTTCAGGAGCCGTTGCCCGGGCTGCCGCCCGAATATCTGGAGTACGCCGATGTGTTCTCTGAGAGACAAGCTGAGAGTCTTCCTCCGCATCGCCCATACGATTGCCCAATCGACTTACTGCCGGGTGCCAGTCCTCCTCGGGGCCGAGTATACCCACTATCGGTTCCTGAGACCCAAGCCATGTCCGAGTACATCCAGGAGAATCTCCGGAAGGGGTTCATCCGAAAGTCCTCGTCTCCCGCTGGCGCGGGGTTCTTTTTCGTGAAGAAGAAGGACGGTACCTTGCGGCCCTGCATAGATTACCGGGGCTTGAACAAGATCACGGTAAAGAACCGTTATCCATTGCCGCTGATCACTGAACTGTTTGATCGCTTGCAGGGCGCCAAGATTTTTTCCAAGTTGGACCTGAGAGGGGCCTACAACTTGGTCCGAATCCGCAAGGGCGACGAATGGAAGACGGCCTTCAACACCAGGGATGGGCACTTTGAGTACCTGGTGATGCCCTTCGGACTGTGCAACGCTCCCGCCGTCTTTCAGGAGCTAGTGAATGACGTCTTCAGGGACCTCCTCCTCACCTGCGTGGTGGTCTACCTTGATGACATCCTGGTGTTCTCTCCTGACCTCGAGACCCACCGCAGCCATGTTCGTCAAGTACTGAGACGTCTCCGGGAGAACCACCTGTATGCCAAGCTAGGGAAGTGCCTCTTCCATCAGACTAGCCTCCCGTTTCTGGGGTACGTCATCTCTGACCAAGGCCTACGGATGGATCCAGCAAAATTGTCTGCCGTGTTGCAGTGGCCACGCCCAGTCGGGCTGCGGGCTATCCAGCGATTCGTGGGCTTCTGCAACTACTATCGCCAGTTCATTCCCCACTTCTCTACGCTGGTGGCTCCGATAGTAGCCCTCACCAAGAAACAAGCTAATCCACGCAGCTGGCCGGTCGAGGCTGAGGAGGCGTTCTCAAAGCTCAAGTCCGCCTTCTCTACGGCCTCTATCCTTGCACGTCCGGATTCCACGAAACCCTTCACCTTGGAGGTGGATGCCTCATCTGTAGGAGCCGGAGCAGTTCTTACGCAAAAAGGGCCCACGGGTAAGACTGTAACGTGCGGCTTCTTCTCCAAGACGTTCTCTTCGGCCGAGAGGAACTACACGATTGGCGACCGGGAGCTACTAGCCATAAAATTGGCCCTGGAGGAGTGGCGTTATCTGCTGGAGGGCGCCCGCTTTCCCATCCGTATCTACTCGGACCACAAGAACCTCCAATATCTGCAGACGGCTCAGCGACTTAACCCTCGCCAGGCTAGGTGGTCGCTCTTCTTCTCCCGTTTTGATTTTCAGATCCACTTCAGGCCAGCCGAGAAGAATGTGAGAGCTGACGCCCTCTCCCGTGCCTCCGACGTGGTGGGTGAAGATTCTTCTCCTGAACACATAATTCCTCCAGAACGTCTCATCTCGGCAGCCCCGGTGGACCTCCGGAAGGTTCCTCCTGGAAGGACTTATGTGCGTCCTGCTCTTCGCAGACGTATCTTAAAATGGGGACATTGCTCATTGGTGGCTGGCCATCCCGGCGCCCGAAGAACCTTCTGCCTGATATCCCGGTTCTATTGGTGGCCAGAGCTGGAAAAGGATGTTAAGGACTTCGTTTCGTCTTGTGACTCCTGTGCCCGCAACAAGACGCCACGTCACAAGCCGGCAGGCCTACTTCAGCCACTTCCCATTCCCACTCAACCCTGGACCAACATTTCGATGGACTTCATAACTGACCTCCCTCCGTCGTCTGGCAACACCATCATTTGGGTGATTACGGATCGCTTTTCCAAAATGGCGCATTTCGTCCCGTTGCCAGGGCTGCCATCTGCCTCCCGCCTGGCTGAACTATTCTTCCTCCATGTGTTTCGTCTGCATGGACTCCCTCAGCAAATTGTCTCGGACCGGGGAGTCCAATTTGTCTCCAGGTTTTGGCGAGCCCTGTGCAACCAACTTCAGGTGAAGCTCGACTTCTCTTCGGCCTACCATCCGCAGACGAACGGCCAGGTGGAGAGGGTCAACCAAGTCCTGGGATGTTACCTTCGCCATTTCGTCTCGGCACGTCAAGACGATTGGTCCAATTTACTGCCGTGGGCGGAGTTCTCCTACAACTCTCTTGAGTCTGAGTCCGCGGGGTCCTCCCCCTTCTACATCGTGTATGGCCTGCATCCCCGCCCTCCTCTCCCTCTGGCAACCTCCTCCGAGGTCCCGGCGGCAGACGCACTGGCCCAAGATATGAAGGTCATCTGGTCCCAGACCCGCCAGTCGCTGCTCCGCGCTTCCGAGCGCATGAAGACTCAAGCGGACAGAAGAAGAATTCCCCCTCCAGTCTTCTCCCCAGGTGACAAGGTGTGGCTCTCGTCTCGTTATGTCCGCCTAAAGATGCCTTCTCACAAACTGGGTCCCCGTTTCCTGGGTCCCTTTGAGGTCATCAGCCGCATCAACCCGGTCTCATACAAACTCCGGCTCCCTCCTACGATGAGAATCCCCAATTCATTTCATGTCTCCTTATTGAAACCCCTGGTCCTTAATCATTTTTCCCAGAAGGCTGTCCCTCCTCCGTCTGTGGCTGATGCGCCCAATGTCTTCGAGGTCAAGGATATTCTGGGCATGAGGAGAACTAGGGGAAAGCGATACTTCCTGGTGGACTGGAGGGGGTTCGGTCCCGAAGAGAGGTCTTGGGAGCCGGAGGAGAATATCCTAAACCGCAGCCTCATCCAGAAATTTCTTCAGTCCAGTAAGAGAAGGGGGCCCAAGGGGAGGGCCTAAGTGGGGGGTACTGTCACGGACGCCCCTGCGACCACTGTCCCGGGTCGCAGGCGCGCCCGTGCCCCTGCTTCCAGCGGAGCCCCGTCCCGCACGTCGGGTTCGGGGTCCGCTCGTGTCCCGGCCCCTGCCAGCGTTCACTTACCCGGCCGCGCTCCTGCTCTGTCTGGCTCCGTCTCCCGGCGCGTAGCTCCGCCCCTAGGGGCGCGCGCGCCGGCAGTTTGAATTTAAAGGGGCAGTGCGCCGGTAATTGGTTCATTGCCGGGCACTGCTCCTATTTAGTCCGGCCACTTCCTGCCGGCCCTCGCCGGATCCTTGGTGTATATTCCCATGGTGAAAGTGTTCCAGAGCGTTCCTGTCTTGCCTTACCGTGTACCGACTCTCTGCTTACGTTTACCGTCTACGAACCTTGCCGCCTGCCCTGACCTCCTGCTTGTCTACCGTCTACGAACCAGAGCCACCTGTCCTGACCTCCTGCCTGTCCACGACCACGAGCCTGCCTGCCGTTACTGTACCTCGCACCCTTGGCCGCCACCGCAGGCAAGCCCCGCCAGTGGTAGTGACCTGGTGGATACCCGCCGCAGCAAGACCATCCCGCTTTGCGGCGGGCTCTGGTGAATACCGGGTCCCACTTAGATTCCACTCCCTGGTGTGGGCTTAAGCCATCGCCTGCGGTGGTCCAGTGGATCCACCTCCAGACCGTAACATCATCACTGGATACAATACAATCCTGAAAATGTCTCTTTTTGGCTATCTAAAAAGTTGGCATGTATGTGTGTGGGCGTGGTTAGAGGCGTGTCTTGGTGTGATGCCATGTGTTTGGGTGTGGTTAGTAAGTGTGGCCTGATGTGTCCCTCTTTGCAATCTCTAAAAATTGGGAGGTATGGTATTGTGCTAACCCCATACAGTGTCAGACTGGGGCCCACCAGTGGAGGTGATTCTTGGGGCCCACCAGTGAAGTTGATTCTTGTTGCCCAACAGCAAAGTTGATTCTTGGGGCCCACCAGAGGAGTCGATTCTTGGGGCCCAGCAGAGGAGTCGATTCTGTGCGCCCACCAGTGTAGTCGATTCTTGGGGCCCACTAGTGTAGTCGATTCTTGGGGCCCACTAGTGAAGTCGATTCTTGGGGTCCACTATTGGAGTCGATTCTGTGCGCCCACCAGGGGAGTTGATCCTTGGGGCTCACCAGTGAAGTTGATTCTTGCGGCCCACCAGTGGAGTTGATTCTTGGGGCCCACCAGTGGAGTTGATTCTTGGGGGCCCACCAGTGGAGTTGATTCTTGGGGGCCCACCAGTGGAGCTGATTCTTGGGGCCCACCAGGGGAGTTGATTCTTGGGGCCCACCCAATAGCTACTGTACATGACTGCACATACCGCACATAGCTACTGTATTCTTCCTCTTTTTTTTTCCTTTCTCCTTAATATGTTCTTATAGTTTAAATTTACACGTGTAAATTTACGCTTCAAAATACGCTTAATAAGAGGTATGTTTTGAAGTGAAAGTGTGGAGCTTATTATGTGGCGTTTGGGCAGCGAAAATATGCTCCATTATAGTTTCTATGGGATTTTACTCATGGAAACGCCTCAAGAATTGACAAGGCACTTTAAATTTATGCGAATGACATTGGCCCAAAATACGGGTCGCAGATACACTTGAAAAATAGGCATCATGTGAATGACAGCATGTATTTTACATTTCAAACCATGAGAGATGCATAGAATATTGTTAGAAGTGTATTTTGGGGTGTATTTCACTGCAAAATACTCCCCAAAACAAGCGTCAAATTACGCCGTGTGAACATACCCTAAAAAACAAAAAAGATTTAAAATAAAAAATAAATTAATTTTACAAATAAAATAGAAAAAAAAAATATTTTCACAAACTTGGGGCGACATGTATGTACCCAAAAACAGTTGCAGCCTTGTTCTCTAGATGTATGAGCGGGCGCACAAAGTAGGCGCATTTAGCGGTGGCTGTGCCACTTTATAATGCGCCCAAGATGTGTGGGTGTTTGATTTGACACATTTATGAATGTTTGACCACAAAACTAGGCGCATAACTGTTAGAACAGACAGACCGAGTTCAAAGTGGTCTGCCTGAGCCCAAAGTACTAGTGGAACTGGATATGTAAGAGCTGCAGAAGAACAGGTTCATACATTCTGGTACATTCTACACTACCTTAGAGCTATTTAGAACTGGCCTGTCAGCGCCAACGTTCATACATGTCGCCCTTGGTGTATCTGCGTCCCTAAAAGTCTGACCTATTAAAATGTAACATAATTTATCCTGTATAGTAAACACCATAGGAAAATAAATTCCCAATTCCACAAATTATTTTTTTGGGGGTCATTTCATGTCCCCATAAATTTCCTAACTTGCATGTGTCCTACAATGCTATCAATAAAAACTACACTTCTGCTTGTGAAATACTAACCTCTAATACTATTACTAAACTCTACACAGTTGGTATCACCGTGATCATACTGAACTGCAGAAAACAGATAATATGTCATCAAAAACCCTCACAAATTGGTGAATTGTATTTTTTTTGCACGTTCCACCTATAAACATTTTTTTCTTGTTTCCCAGTATATTACATGCCATGGTCAAGGAAACCAAAAAGGAGTGTATCTTGTCCCACAAAAACAAGCCCTCATAATAATAATAAAATAATAATAATAATCTTTATTTCTAGCGCCAACATATTCCGCATCACTTTACAAATTCAAGGTAACATACAGTCTTTTACACATTAATTACTTACAAATGAGACACAAGTGTGAGGGCCCTGCTCGTTGAGAGCTTACAATCTATTAGGGTGTATGGTGAAACATACGGTAAAGAAGTGCCAAGTTTACAATGGTCGGGCCCATGTTACATAAAAAGGGGGTGGTTTACATAAAAATGGATGAACCTCCCACCCTGACAGTACATCTATATACAGATAAGTGCCTGTGAGTGCCCAAGTGGGGGATTAAACAGATGTGTGTGACAGCAGTTAGGGATCTTGGTGGGCCAGACCGGAAGATGTATTTTCAGGGCCCTCTTAAAACTGTGAGGGTTGTGAATGTGCCTGATCGCCCGCGGTAGCATATTCCAGAGAATGGTGACCACACGTGTGAAATCTTGCAGGCGGGCATGGGAGGTTCGGATTTATTGAGGAATGTAGTCTGATATCATCAGCAGAGAGAGAGCAGGGTAGGGCGGTAGACGAGACTAGGGAGGAGATGTAGGGAGGAGCCCGCGCTGTGAAGCTTTAAAGGGTGAGAGTGCTGAGTTTTATACTGTATCCTGTACTGGGGTGGGCAACCAGTGCAGTGACTGACACAGGGTAGAGGCAAACGTATAGCGGCTGGGGGAGAAAGACAAGCCTGGGTGCTGCATTCTGGACAGATTGGAGAGGGAGGGGTTTTGCAGAGAGGGAGACCGAAAGCAAGGGTTGCAGTAGTCAAGACGAGAAAGAAAAAGAGCATAATGAGAGTTTGAGTCGTTTCCACAGTGAGAAATGGACGGATTTGGAGATATCTTGAGTGCAGGTTTACAGTGAGCGGGCAAGGGATTGGATATATGGGGAGAAGGTCAGTCAGAAAACCAATTTAAAACCCCTAGACAGCGGGCCTGCTGCCTAGAGAAATGGTTGGTACCACATACAGAAACAGAAATAGCAGGGGGGGGTTGGTTAGTAGATGGCGGAAAGACAAGAAGTTCAGCTCATACATTAATGTAGACACAAAAGTAAAAAAAAAGTTATGGCTCTTGGTAGGTAAGATGGAAAAAAATGAACTGAAAAAAAATTTCTGTTTGGGTAAGGAGTTTAAGAGTATTAAAAGGCAAAGAATAATGCAGAATGACCAAGTAAAAGATTGGGTATATGCAAACTACATGGAATTCCTAGGCGTCAGCCACCCTTGGTGTATTGCTATGCCCCCTGGGTTTTTTATCCTCCAAAAACTATTTTTTGGACTGAGGAAATTTCTAAAGAAATGTAGCATTACATAGGTCATTCAAATGTTTAACCTTCTATGTTTTACATGGACAGGCACTGGTCATCATGCTCTTTGTTTTGGCTTGATTGTCTTCATCTTCATGACCCCATTAGAGTAGAAACTGCACCAATGCAACATTACTAGAAGATTGTAAACCATCCAAGATTTTAAATTAAATGGGTTTTCTCATTACAAAGATTAGCTTCCAATATGTAGGTAATGGTAATTGAAGATTTTTTCTAAATACATTGGTCTTTTGATATTGCCCTGGTCATGAGTTAAGAAAGATTTTATCTACTCTGAGTGCACACAAGTGTCTCTTGGTTACCATCTATATCTCCCTTCCTGATTAGACAGAGAGCAGGGGGTGACTTCACCATGGACGGAGCAGAGTTTTTATCTCTAAAAATATTAGATTTTGTTTACAAATAAGCAATTGTTTTCATTCCTTGGAGATCTGTAGATTTGTTTACTGAGGATTAAATATCCTACACTTATGTCTTTGTAATGTCCCAGATAGTAATAGAAGAGTTACATGTGCTAACCACTGCTATAGAACCACCCACAACTTGGCGAGGCAGAGTGAGTGCAAAGCTCCCTGTGATTCTGTGAACCAGCATGGTGAGAAAATCCCTTTAAAGAAGATTCCCCCTCTGTAACCAATCTTAATAAATCAGCGTAGTGCCTAAAGTCTGATAAATCAAATTTTTTTTTACTTAGTGGGTAGATAGAGAAAGAAAAAAATTATTAAATGGCACACAGTGGAATCATATTATTGTGACCACTTCGGACCTTTGAATAGATCCGACTTTTTACAGATGCAGTGATAACAATTTTGGGGGATATGTATGAAAACTGTCTAGGTGTAACTTTCTTTGTTGCCCATAGTAACCAGTCGGAGCGCCCCTTTCATTTTTTCTGAGCAGTAAATGAAATAGAAGCTGAGCTCTGATTGGTTGCTTGGGGCAACAAAGAAAGTCTTACACCTAGACAGTTTTCATACATGTGGCCCTATGTTTTTTATTGTTTTTCTTTTTTACTTGTACAATGGGAAAAGTGGGGCGTTGTGAACTTCTAATTTATTTGTAAAACTTTTTCCTTTTTTTTCACTTATACTTTTATTCCCCCTATCATTCTTAACCATAAGGGAGCGCGATCACTTGAATTGTATTAATGGAAAATTGCATTGTGTGTAATTACAGCTTTACTATTTCAACCTGCCTTTTGCCTCTGAGAGGTTATAATAGAAGCAGTAAGATGGCAGGCCCGGAAATCTTCACCATGGCTGCTAGTCGACACCCTGCATTTGCATCAAAAGGGAGCCAATTGGGAAATGGAAGCCCCCTTCCTGCATAACTGCCTAGATGCTGCAGTCGCACCACATGTAGCTGTATAATTGGCAGCCTATATAAGCCTTATCTGTATAAAATTGTAATAGTAGCAACCACCTCCCTCATGGATAGTAGGTGTGTAAGTTGTTGTTTATCAGTATTTTGGCATTTGTGTGATCTCCCCAGTATGGTGTTGTGGCTTTTCTGCATACTGGTGTAAACTGGTACTTATCCAATGTGCAGTTTTTTACTAGGCAGTTGCACCCCTGGTGGATGGGTGTGCTGGCAACTGTTCATTAGTGAGCTGTACCTTTCTGAATTGTTCCCAGGTAGCACTGGGGCTTGCATTGCCTTCTACTGGGAATGGTTCATTGTCCAGCCATTGAGCTGTAAGTATGGCCTTGTGTTTGTGTTTTTAACTAAATTATCTGGTTTTATTCCAAAAAAGGGCTTTAGTTCGAAAGCATGTGCCCCCATTCTCTGCCTCTTCCTAAAAAGTGTTTGCAGGATCCCTGAGCTTAGTTTTTATATACTATTAAGTAAGTTTAGAATAAATGCATACTTACAACAAAAGCGCAATAAACACACGACCAAAAAACACATTTGCAGGACTGGATTTTATGTGTTACATGTATCACATGTGAAGGAGTTGACTTTTATGAACTGAAAACATTACTGAAATGATCTCTAAATAAAGTACACGTTCTCAAATGCATCCCCAAAAGCCAAGTATTAGGGTTGTAATCCCAAGTATCCGATTATAGTGCTGGTAAATGGCGAAAAATGTAATTTTAGAGGGGAACACAAAAGTGTAAAAAGTGTAATAGAGATGAATTTGACTCAGAAAAGGAAGGAGAAAGAAAAACACAGGTTTTGGTTTTATTATCCTGACCACAGAATAAGTGAGCTGTTTAACCTGAGAAGCGTATGGTCTTGCTCATATCTGTCTTTTTCAGCATACCATTAAGACCTGTCAGCAACACCAACATTAAATCATTCCCCCCTAATGAAGAATGTGGGGTGCTGATTGAGCTATGGAAGCCAAAGAAGAAAAGGTAAAAAATATCTATATATATCAAGCCAAGTGTGAGGAAAGTAAACCTGGTTCTGAGAACTTACATTAAATTACAAGGTGGAGGGGAAAATGTACACAACACAGTGGTCAGTTAATATGATCCTCTAATGTTCCAGTAACAAGCCAACCCTAACCACAAATTCTCCATAGGACACAGCAAAGTATAGATTTTTCTGTAGCTGACTAGAAGTTGACATCATATTAACCTTGACTATTTTAAACTGAATACGTCTTCCCATTTTAGATACAAATTTACCATAAAATAATCTGACTTCAGCCAGAAAAGCAGAAACATGTATTTCTTTCATCTTTCAAATTTACATTGTGTCAGGCTCTATTCATATTAGCAATGCCCCCTGTCTGTCAGGAGTCCTGGTACAGTGCCTTGCGAAAGTATTCGGCCGCCTTGAACTTTCAACCTTTTGCCACATTTCAGGCTTCAAACATAAAGATATTAAATTTTAATTTTTTTGTGAAGAATCAACAACAAGTGGGACACAATTGTGAAGTGGAACGAAATTTATTGGATATTTTGAACTTTTGTGAAAAACAAAAAACTGAAAAGTGGGGCGTGCAAAATTATTTGGCCCCTTTACTTTCAGTGCAGCAAACTCACTCCAGAAGTTCAATGAGGATCTCTGAATGATCCAATGTTGCCCTAAATAACTGATGATGATAAATATAATCCACCTGTGTGTAATCAAGTCTCCGTATAAATGCACCTGCTTTGTGATAGTCTCAGGGCTCTGTTTAAAGCGCAGAGAGTATCATGAAGACCAAGGAACACACCAGGCAGGTCCGTGATACTGTTGTGGAGAAGTTTAAAGCCAGATTTGGATACAAAAAGATTTCCCAAACTTTAAACGTCCCAAGGAGCACTGTGCAAGCCATCATATTAAATGTAAGGAGTATCAGACCACTGCAAATCTACCAAGACCCGGCCGTCCCTCTAAACTTTCATCTCAAACAAGGAGAAGACTGATCAGAGATGGAGCCAAGAGGCCCATGATCACTCTGGATGAACTGCAGAGATCTACAGCTGAGGTGGGAGAGTCTGTCCATAGGACAACAATCAGTCGTACACTGCACAAATTATTATTATCATTTATTTTAAAGCTCCATTGATTCCATGGCGCTGTACATTCGAAGGGGGTTACATACATATTATGTCAAATGAGTACAATAATAACGATGAATGACTTACAACTGGCACAGCAGAGGGAGAGAGGGCCCTGCCCGCGAGGGCTTACAATCTACAAGGAGTAGGGAAGAGACAGGAGGTGAGGGGCAGACATGTTTGTGGGGTAGTACAGTGGCAGCAGGGTTATTGTAGGTTATAGGCAATCCTGAAGAAATGGGTTTTCAGGTTGCTTTTGAAGCTGGTGAGAGTGGAAGAGTGTCTGATATGTTGAGGCGGTGCGTTCCAGAGTGTGGAGAAGCACGAGACAAGTCTTGGCCTTTATGGAAGAGTGGCAAGAAGAATGCCATTTCTCGAAGATATCCATAAAAATTCTTGTTTGATGTTTGCCAAAAGCCGCCGGGGAGACACCAATCGTGTGGAAGTAGGGGCTCTGCCCAGTTGAAACCACAATCCGACTTTTTTGCCACAATGCAAAACGATATGTTTGGCGTAAAAGCAACACAGCTCATCCCCCTGAACAAACCATCCCCACTGTCACACATGGTGGGGGCAGCTTCATGGTTTGGGCTTTTCTTCAGCAGGGACAGGGAAGATGGTTAAAATTGATGGGAAGATGGATGGAGCCAAATACAGGACCCTTCTGGAAGAAAACCTGTTGGAGTCTGCAAAAGCCCTGAGACTGGGACGGAGATTTATCTTCCCACAAGACCATGATCCCAAACATAAAGCAAAATCTACAGTGGAAGGTTCACAAATAAACGTATCCAGGTGTTAGAATGGCCAAGTCACAGTCCAGACCTTAATCCAATGGAGAATCTGTGGAAAGAGCTGAAAACTGCTGCTTACAAACGCTCTCCATCCAACCTCACTGAGCTCCAGCTGTTCACAAACACTCTCCATCCAACCTCACTGAGCTCCAGCTGTTCACAAACGCTCTCCATCCAACCTCACTGAGCTCCAGCTGCTCACAAACGCTCTCCATCCAACCTCACTGAGCTCCAGCTGTTCACAAACGCTCTCCATCCAACCTCACTAAGGTCCAGTGCTCTACAAACGCTCTCCAGCCAACCTCACTGAGCTCCAGCTGCTCACAAACGCTCTCCATCCAAACCTCACTGAGCTCCAGCTGCTCACAAACGCTCTCAGCCAACCTCACTGAGCTCCAGCTGCTCACAAACGCTCTCCATCCAACCTCACTGAGCTCCAGCTGTTCACAAACGCTCTCCATCCAACCTCACTGAGCTCCAGCTGCTCACAAACGCTCTCCAGCCAACCTCACTGAGCTCCAGCTGCTCACAAACGCTCTCCATCCAACCTCACTGAGCTCCAGCTGGTCACAAACGCTCTCCATCCAACCTCACTGAGCTCCAGCTGTTCACAAACGCTCTCCATCCAACCTCACTGAGCTCCAGCTGTTCACAAACGCTCTCCATCCAACCTCACTGAGCTCCAGCTGCGCCAAGGAAGAATGGGCAAGAATTTCAGTCTCTCGATGTGCAAAACTGATAGAGACATACCCCAAGCGACTTGCAGCTGTAATCGCAGCAAAAGGTGGCGCTACAAAGTATTAACTTAAGGGGGCCAAATAATTTTGCATGCCCCACTTTTCAGTTTTGTTTTTACAAAAGTTTAAAATATCCAATAAATTTCCTTCCACTTCACAATTGTGTCCCACTTGTTGATTCTTCACAAAAAAATTTAAATATTATATCTTTATCTTTGTAGCCTGATATGTGTCAAAAGGATGAAAAGTTCAAGGGGGCTCAATACTTTCACAAGGCACTGTTCTTTCTATGGTAAGACTAGCATAGTCTGTAGCACTATTCTTGCTGACAAAAATATAAGGACCCCAAAATAAACATGGTGGATGTGACAATAAGTGTAATGTGTCTTGTATAGAGTTCACAGCTTGGAGGTTCAGTCAATATCTAGAGTGTTCTAATTATTCCTCCTGACCCCAGGAATAGAACAGCCTCTATATTGTAAGAGTTATACCTTTTTTGTCTAGTAGAGCCAGTGGTATAAATACTGCCGTTGCAGTCATAGCTGCTATGGGGCCACAGGGATTCTAAACCGGCTGGTGCATCATGTTCTTAGAGTTGAGGGGCATGTTCTGGGGATCAAGGGCATATGCCCTCGATCCCCGGACCATGGGCGACATGTATAAACGAGGCTGCACCAGTTTTCTGGTGTACTTTGAGCCAAAAACAATGTATGAACAGGCGCATTCCAAACTTTGGGTTGATAAGTGCCTTTGTAATGCACCATAGACCCTTTTAAATGCACCAAAGATTAGGGGCGTTCTGGGGGCTTCACACCGCATTCGTAGAAGTAGACAAATTTATTGATGCCAAATCTAGACGCAGAACAGTTAGAACAGCCAGACCAGGGTAGAGGTGGTGCCTGAGCCACACTTGTTGTATTGGTACTACACTGCCCTGTATGTATGACCTGCAGAAGAACAGCCAGACCAGGGTAAAGGTGGTGCCTGAGCCAGACTTGTAGTATTGGATCTACTGTGCCCTGTAGGTATGACCTGCAGAAGAACAGCCAGACCAGGGTAAAGGTGGTGCCTGAGCCAGACTTGTTGTATTGGGACAACAATGCCCCTGTATGTATGACCTGCAGAAGAACAGCCAGACCAGGGTAAAGGTGGTGCCTGAGCCAGACTTGTAGTATTAGCTCTACACTGCCCTGTATGTATGACCTGCAGAAGAACAGCCAGACCAGGGTAAAGGTGGTGCCTGAGACAGACTTGTGGTATTGGCTCTAAACTGCCCTCTCTCTATGACCAGCAGAAGAACAGCCAGACCAGGGTAAATGGTGGTGCCTGAGCCAGACTTGTGGTATTGGCTCTACACTGCCCTGTATGTATGACCTGCAGAAGAACAGCCAGACCAGGGTAAAGGTGATGCCTGAGCCAGACTTGTGGTATTGGCTCTACACTGCCCTGTATGTATGACCTGCAGAAGAACAGCCAGACCAGGGTAAAGGTGGTGCCTGAGCCAGACTTGTCATATTGGCACTACACTGCCCTGTATGTATGACCTGCAGAAGAACAGCCAGACCATGGTAAAGGTGGTGCCTGAGCCAGACTTGTCATATTGGCACTACACTGCGCCTGTATGTATGACCTGCAGAAGAACAGCCAGACCAGGGTAAAGGTGGTGCCTGAGCCAGACTTGTGGTATTGGCTCTACACTGCCCTGTATGTATGACCTTCAGAAGAACAGGTTCATGCATTCTGGCGCATTCTACACTGCCTTAAAGCTATTTAGAAGTGGCCTGTCAGCGCCAACATTCATACGTGTCGCCCTATCTGGTGGTAATTTGTGGTCTTGTTCTGGCAGTGTAATCTGGTCCTTATGTAGTAGCCTTATTGGTAATGTTGGACTTGGTATAGTGGGATTTGTTTTGTAGCAGTATGATGGGGATATGTATGGAGAGGTAATAGCTTCTTGTATTATCTAGTAACTGTGTGATTATTATTGAGAAGTCAAGATAAATGTTCGTGGTTGGGAGGGCGGTTTGGAGGGGGTGGAGAAGGAATCAAAAGTTTGTCTAGGGGCTCAGCCTTCGATAGTTACACCCCTGAATAGAGTTTAAAACTTTAATAATTTTGGTTCCTGAATGATATAAAGAATCCATAACCTTTCATAGGGTATTTAACTTCTTGATTGCTGGAGAGTAGTATTTGTGTTTCTAAGGGCGACATGTCCCAACACGACAATGCCAGTTTTTTGTTCTATTTTGCGGCAAACCCACTTTTTACGCCATATTCTTGTATTAAATGGACTGTCGTACACCAAAACTTGCTGCATTATACTCCGGGAACGACACTTTGTAATGCGCCTAAATATGGTGCACTGTGCGCCCCCGTCGCGAAATGCGCCTATTGAGGCACCTTACATATGTTATGCACCCCCGTTGGGCAATGAGCCACGATAGACGCATACCATATACTACCAATGATATGCTATGTGTCGCGAGTTGAGCAATGCGCCCTTTTTTGATGCAATGCACCCTTTTTTTGATACAATGCCCCCTTTTTTGATGCAATGCGCCCTTTTTGATACGATGTGCCATTTTAGGCGCATTAAGTTTTTCTATGCAAGATCATGACGCCAATTTTTAGAAAGTATCGGACTTTCAGGCGCACTTTACACTGATTTAATGCGCCTAAAACTGGCACGGATACGCCACTTTTCGGACATGTCGCCCTAAGTGTTTAACCTTGTGATTGTTGAAGCTCAGTGTGTGGGTGCTTAGGATATGTCGCCTGTTTTTTAGCACGTGTTGTCAGTGTGAATATAGGGTGTGTGGGAAGTGTTGGGGTGTGAATTAGGCTAAATTTGCAACCTGAATGGAAGGTGAGCGCAAAATTAAGCAAGTTAAATAGACCTTGCAGTCACACCCACTCCATATGTAGGTGAAATGTGTACATGACAATGAGCCTTTATCTTATTTGCACACCTATAGCTTAACAAGCTAAATCTATGGTCATAAGTAGCCATGCAGACAAATGTGTAATCACAGCACGGTTTTGCAGACAAAAAAGTTTTTTTTAACCCACAAATTGTGAAAGCCTTTAAAAACATTGTTTTGTTAATTTTTCCCCGGGTTTTGTTTGGCAAAACGCTTTTTGGGCTTGAAAAAAATTAGGGCATATTTTTCCAGAAAACCCAAGTTTTTAGAAAGTTTTAAATTGAAACCCAATCAACTGTTTTAATCGACAAAATTTTTTTTGGGCCCTATTTTAATTAAGTTTTTATTAAACAAAAAATATTTTTTAAAGTCATTTTTAAACCTTGTTAAAGGGGGTTTTTCTTCAAATTTAAAAAAAAAATTTTTTTTCCCCAAATTTTCTCTTTGGGAAATTCTGATTTCACAGAGGAGGCAGAGGAGAAAGGTTCCTCTGTTCAGTACCCCTCATCTTTAAACCCCGAGTGAAAAAAAGGTGCCCTCTGGAGGACCTTTTTCCTTGGGGGTGGGGTTCTGGGGGAACCTGGGGTTTGTTCAAAATTTGGAAAAGGTTTGCCCAAAGACAGTGCATTGACTTGGATAGGCACTGTTTTTAATTTTTTTTTTTTTTTTTTTTTCTTTTTTTTTTTTTTTTTTAATTTAAAATTTTTTTTAAAACAGTTTTCAAAAAACCTTAAAGTAATTACTTTAACCCAAAAAAAATGAAAAAGGAACTACATTAAAAGCAAAAGATAAGGCAATGAGCAAGAGTACGTCAGGAAAGGCCCCAAAAAAGCCCCCAAATTTGACCACCGATTACGGGACAACAGATAAAAAGCCCTTTAAAAGGTATCCTCCCGGGGTTTTTTTAAAGGCCCAACGGCCCTCCCCCCCCTCCGCGCAGAAGACAGAGGCTAAAAAAACGCGCCCCGGTTTGGACCTCAAAACTAAAACCCCATTAAAATTTTTAAAAAAGAAGAAAGAGGGAAAAAAAAAAGGGGGGGGGGGGGGAAAAGGGAAAATCCACACCACCAAACGCCGGAAAGCACGGAGCGCACCCCCCAAAACCACGCGAGGGAAAGATTTTTTGCCCCAAAAAACTTAAAATCGCCGGGGGGGCCTCCCCTTTACAACCGTCCCCCCCAGATTTGGGAGAGCGAAAGGGGTCAGAGGAATGCCCCAAATCATAAAGGGGGTTCCTCCCCCCAAAATACCCTTTAAAAATTTCCCTTTTAGGATTGATAAAGGGCCAAAAAGTATGTTGGACCCTAAAAATCTCCTGGGGGTTTTGGGGGCGTCAACCCCTCCATGCAATGAAATAAAAAAACCCCTTTCTTCCACCCAGGGGACCCCTAGGAGGGTCCCAAAGGGTTGACGCCAGCGGGGGGGATAAAACCGTTTTATTTCCCTTAGGAAGTGGGGAAAGGGGATTTTTTTGTAAGGGGAAATTTGGAAAAGGGAAAAAAAACAAAGGATGCTTCTGGGCTTTCCCGGGTTTAAAAAGCCCCACAGCAATCCGAAATTCCCTGGAGGACTTTCCCCCAAAATGGCTGCAGGGTCGAACACCCCCCCAAATATGAACAGGGAACCCAAAGTCCCCAAAATTTTGGCACCTCCAGCGGTTTGTCTGGCCCCACGGGGAAACCATTATTGAGCAAATTTGGGGAAACCCCGTACCCCTGGAAAAAGACCCTTGAAGTTTTTTCCCTGCGTTTGGAAGCGGGTCCCCGCCTTGTGATTGAGAAAAAAAGCATTTCCCCCCAAATGATCAACCGTGAAATCCTCTGCAGCTCTTTTTCCCCCCAGGCCTTACAAAAATGGGGGGAGACCCGGGGCCGGTGGATGGAATTACCCAAACCGGTATAGCGGGAGATAAGATCCCAGGGGAGCGAGGGGGGCGACACATAGTTCCCTTTAAAATTTGGAGAAAGCGCCTTAAAAGGGGGACCTTCTTTTTAACAAAAGCATTTAAAGAAGTGCCGAAGGAAAGGGATTTCGAACCTTTTCCTTTTCCGAGGGAAGGTAAACCCGAACCAAAGCCGCTGGGGGCCAGCGGGAAAACCCCGTTTGTGCCTGCACTGGTGAGGAGGGGGCCGAAATTTAGAGTTTTCCCCAAAATGACTTTTCCAAGGCCCCCGGGGGAAATGAGGGTTTAATGGGGAAAGGGGGGAAAAAGGGGGCCACTAAACCCAATTTAAAGGGGGCCGGGCCTTACCCTTTTCATTTTTTTTGAGGCGGGGGCTGAAACTAAAAGAGGGGGGCCCTTAGGCCCGACTTTCAAAAGGTTTTGGGCCCAGGGGAAGGGAAAACTTTCCCCGGGGAGATCCCGGGTCTCGCAACCCCCAAACCCAACTTGTTCTGAGGATTTATAAACCCAAACCCAAAAAAACCCTACAAAAGCGGGCTCCCATTAAATAACCCTCCCGGGCCCGGGGCCAAATCCCCACCCCCCCCCTTTTTCCCCCTTTGGAAAAAACAGTTCCCTTTAATTCTGGGGGGCCCGGAGAGCCCCAATATAAATCGGGAAAAACCCAAGGAAGGGTTAAACCAGAAAAGGAAGGGGGCCCAGGGAATCGGGCCCGGGTTCGGGAAAAAATTTATGGGAAATTTTTTGGGAGAATGGAATTTTAATAACGTTCAACTTTCCCCAAAACCCCAGGGAAAAGCCCCATCCCTTTCGCCCCCAACCCCGACATGGGAAAAGATATCTCCCCAGAAAGGGGGGAAATTGCACTAATACGGCGGGACAAATCTTTGGGTTTTTTTTGGGAACCCCTCTCGGGGCCAAAAGAAAAAAAATTTAGATTTAATGGTCCCGGAAGGGGAAATGGGTCAAAAGATATTTAAAGGGGTTTTCCGTTTTGGGAGTAAAAAAATTTTTGTAATTGGACCATAAACAAATTTATCCAATTTGGACATCGGGGAAAGGGGAGGGAAATAAAAGGATCCTTCAGATAAAGTAACAGATCTTCTGCGGGGGCCCAAAAATTTTTAACTCCTGCCCTCCAATTGATATGCCCCTGAGCCGGGGTTTTTTGGAACGAAACGGGGGCCACCAAAGCCCCAATGTCCAAGACTTATAGTATGGCACGGGGGAAAAAGCCCTCCCAAAAGCCCCCTTTTCCCCGTATATCTACAGGGTCTGAAAAACACCTTTAAATTTTTAAATTCTTGTTTGATGGTTTGTTTTTAAAGCGCTAAAAATTTTGGCATGAAGTTGGGCCCCCATCCTTTATTTTTTAAGGGTGTCGGACAGGGATTCCCAGGGAATCCTTTTCAAAGGCTTTTTAAAGCACGAGAGAAAGGATCTTTGGGGGGTTTCCCCCATCCCGCCTGGGCATAGTGAATAACACCCAATGTCTTAAACGTTTTGTCCCCTACCCTCTCGACCCGGGGGTAAACCCAACCGGGATCCGGGTAAATAAAAGGGTGGCAAAATGGGTTGACCGTTTCCCCAAAAATTTTGGGGCTAGTTTTTAAGGTCCACATTGAAAAAGGGGAAATCGGCCTATAGCTACCACAGACCTGGGGTCCTTCCCCGGTTTGGGCAACATTGTGTTATGGGCCTTTAGGGGTTTTCCCGGGGGAAGGGAGAAGAGGCAAAAACATCGTTAAAGGGCATTTAAAAAAGGACGGGGGGAAAAAGGGGGTGAAGAAAAAGGCGGGAAAAAATTTGTAGAAAAACCTTTTGGGCCCCCGGGATTTTTTTCCATTTGGAAGACCCCCAAAAGGCCATTTCCAGTCCTTTTCCGAAAAAGGGTCTTCCAGTTGTGGGGAATGAAAACGCCGGGGAGAGTGGGAAAAACGGGGGGGGGGGATTTCCCTCCTCAAAAGGGGCGGAGGGGGTGGGGCCCCCAAAAAAGGTTTTTCAATTGGAGTAGAAGTTTGAAACCCCAAACCCAAACCTCGGGAGGTGAGAAAACCGGGGGGCCGAGCCGTTTTTGGGAACCCCTAGTAATCGGGGGAATTTTGGCGCTGTTCTTTTCCCAAAAGGCCCTCGCTGGGAAACCCCGGCCATTTTTTTTTCCCATATTAAAAACCTGCGGGAAACCCTTTTGTAGAACCCCTCCCCCAAAAAAGGGCCTCAAGAGGAGACGGCCCCTTAAACCCTGGCCAGCAGCAATCCTGCACACCGAAAAAGGGAAGGGCCCTTTGTTTTTTTGCAAGAGCTAAGGGCGAAGACACCCTTTGCAGGGGCGACGCGATACCCGGGGTTTCCCGGCTTTTTTTTAATAGGGTTTGCCGGCTTAATCAAAACCCAGGGAGGACCCACTTAAAAGTTTCCCCCTTTGTTTTAAGAGGCCCTGGGATCCGGGGGCAGGGCCCCCCCCGGAAAAATGCTCTACAGTTCGCTTGGCTCTGCCAAACAAAACCGAGTCCAACAAAAAAGTTTAAATTGAGCCCCGGGGGGTTGGGGGGCGTGTGCAAAAAAAGGGACTGCAGGATAAAAATTAGGGGACCCTTGATCAGACCAAAAAAAACGCCCCCTAGGGAAAAAGGACGAGCAGGGATTTCACTATGCTAAAAGGTAAAAGGTAGTCTTTCTAGGTTGTGTTGTGGGTTGCGAATAAAAGCTATAGTCCTGCCGAGGGGGTTAAACCCGGCCAGCCTTCAACTAATGGAATTGCAAAAGGGGCCCTTTTGACACTTTTAAATGGCGGGAATATTTTTTTTTTTTTTTTTTTTTTTAAACAAGGGAGCGCCCATTTGGTTGTCCGGGGGTGGGATAAAGGGGTTCGGGTTAAAGCCCCCGGGCAAAACAAAAATTAACGCCCCGGCCCCGTAAATGAAATCATCCAGGACTTCAACGGGAAAAGGTAAACCTGTCCAAAATTTGGAGAAAATGTTAAATCTTTGAAATCATGACCTTTTAAAGTTAAGGACCAAGAGAGATACCTAGCCCCCGCACAGCTATGCAATCCAAAACCCCAATTGGGCCGGGGATTTGTTTTTTGGCAATTGGCCCCCCCTTTCTTTTTTTAAATAGGGACAGTTACCAAAATGCTTTGGGGGGGAAAAATCTTTTTTTTAAAATTGAAGGGGAATGGCCAATTTTAAAGTGCGTCTCCGAAAGCAGAAATAGGGTTTTTTCCCGGGGGAAATTGATAGGGGAAACCGGGGAAACGTTCCCTAGAGTTTTAAAGGGCCCTTGGAAATTGAAGGATCCCAATTAAAGGTTTCCCCATGCACCCCGGAAGATTTTGGAACCCCCGGTCCCCCAACGCCCAGTGGAGGCGGGTTTTGGGGAAAGGGAAAAAAAACAGGGGGGAAAAAAAAAACGGGCGGGAAGAGGGATTTTAAAAGGGACAAAACCGAAAAATAAGAGGAAAATAAAAACTCCTGCCACAAAACAAAACCAACCATTAAAAACCCGGGGGGAAAACCCAAAAAGGGGCCCACATGGGCCCAAGCGGCAACCCCAAAAACCCTTGGGGGGAATGGGGAAGTTGGGCCCGTCAGGGGAAGTCGCCCCCCAATAATAATGAACAATATAATGAAAAAAAATCCCAAAAAAAAATGCTTAAAAAGGAAAAAAACATCTTATATCACCCTACGGTCTAAAAACCCGAGGCCACGTTTCTCCCAAAGTAGCCCAAGGAAAGTGGGGGGGGGGGGGGAGAAGAAAAACCATGGGGGTTTTCCCCAACAGTAAAAAACCAATGGGGGAAACGAAAAGGGAAAAAACGGAGAAATGAAATGAGACCTATATGATGACACCAAAAACCTGAAAGGGGGAAAAGGGGGTTCATAGGAAGCACAAACATTGCAGTCTCTTAGGTGCCTGCGGCCGGGTTTTGGGAAGGGGGGCCCCTCCCTGGGGGACAAGGTCCCTCTTGGGAGTAGGGGAACCCCCCTTTTGGGGGCGGGTTCCCTTGGGGGGCGGGCCCTCAGCACCCAAAATTTTGGGATACTGGCGGGCTCCACGGGCAGGCACCCCCCCCCCCCCACGGACACATGGGCCAATGGGGACAGAGTGACATCCGGGGAGTTGCAAGTCCCGAAAAAAACATTGGCAAGTCTCGGGGGGAAACCTAGTGTACGTGCGGGCCGTATGGCGGACCCATAGGGGGAAAGGGTAACCCCCTCCCGTAGGAAATATTTCCCTCCCTTCAGGGCGCCAAAAAAGGGGGTTTTAAAAAATCCCCCGCGGGGCCAAGGTGTGGGGAGACAAGTCTGGGAAAAATTTCGGGGATGCCCCTTTTTTTTGTAAAGAAAAGAAGGGATCGAGCTTCTGAAGAATTCCTCCTTAAGGGCATAGAAGTAAAACCCCGGGAGACTACATTTTCTTGGGGTTGAGAGTCCTTTCTAGGCGGGGGGGGGGAGGGCTTTTATGAAAATTTCAAGCTCTATGTAGGTATTTGGGTTCCCCGGTCCCGGCAGAGTTGAAGACTTTTGATATGGAAAATAGGTCTGGGGGCAGGCACCGGGCTTGGGAAGGGCCCCCCCCTTTCCCGGGGGTTTTTCCTCCCCCCCCGTTTCCACAAACTCAAGGGTGTGAAAAGGGGAAACAATTTAGAAAATGTTGTTGCACCACCCCTGCAAGGGCGGAGAGCGAAGTGGAAAAAGTCCCCCACCTTTGGAGGGGTGCCCACCCTGGTGGCACCGCCGGAAAAGGTCAGAACGAACTTGAACGAGTTTTTCCCCCCTAAAACCCTCCAGGGGCCGTTTTGGGCATTGAAGAAATGTCCTGTCTGGTAGGGGGATCCTTTGAAGACTTGGAGATCCGCCCGGGTTTTTCGGCCCGGCTACCGCCCAAAAGATGAGGGCCCCCCCTTTCCCCCCCGCCGGCCAAAAGCGGTCGGGGCAGCACCCCCGGGGTAAACTTTGGGGCCCCTTGGGGTGGAGGCCAGAAAAAGAATTTGGGAAACCCACGGGGTTAGCATGGGCTTGGGCCTCAAAGGGGGGAAGGGGGGGCCAGGAGGACCCTAGATGGAGTTTTAGTGGGCTTGGGGGCGGCCTGTTTCAGGTTTAGGAGGGGAGCACCTCTCACGGCCCCCCCAGCTTGGACTTTGGGGGCCCCAGTCAAACCCCCCCCAAAGATTCCTGTTGGGGCCCTGGGGGGTAGTGAGGGCCCTTTCCCCCCGGTTTAAAAGGGAAAAATTGGGGGCCCCCTGGAAAGCTGGATACAGGGGGTTTTCCAGGTTTACTGGGGCCCCCCCTTGCCCCCCGAGGGGATAGCTGGCCCCCCAAAGCTCCCATAGTCAGGGGAAACCAGCCCCCATGTTAAAAGGAGGGGACTAGAGATGAAAGGGCAAAGGGGGAGGAGGGCCCCCCCAGTGGGGGGCCCAGAGGTGGGCAGGGCCCAAAGGAGAAGTGGCCCCCCGGGCCCGCAGCCAGTGGCCCCCGAGGTTCCCCCCCCAAGCCCGTCAGGGGGGGGGAAGATTGGGGCCCCAAAACCACGTCTGGGGTGCAGGAAAAAGGGCAGCGTGAGGAGTCCTCCCGTTGGCCGAGGGCCCCCAAAGGCCCTTTAGGGATCCCCCCCTTTCCCCTTCACCCCTCCGGCGCGGCGCCCGGGGCGTGAAATCATTGGGCGCCTTTTCAGAGGCGGAAAGGGCCCCGGCCCGGGGGGGTCAGCGGGGCCGGCCCTGAAACCGGAGGGGGGTGCGGCGGGGAACCGGGGGCCTCACTGCACACCCGGGGAAGCCGCGGAGGGGCGATGAGGGCGGGGCGCACATCTCCGGGGGCCCGGCGAAAGGGGAAAAGGGGGGCCGTAAACCCCCGACGTTCCACGGCGACTTGGGCCCCAGGTAAGAGCTCGAAAGGGGCTGCGCCTTCGTCTCCCCGCGGGGGCCCAGCGGGGGGTGGGGGTTCGTAGGAGGCAGGGGCGGCCTTTGGCTTTTTCTCCAGGGCCGCGGTGCCCCGGCGGCCAAATTTTGGGGTCCACGCCGGGTCGGGGCCCGGGGCCTAAGAACGGCATTTAAACCCCCCAAAAACTGGCTTATGTTCCCCCTTTGGGCCCGATGTAGGGGGCCATAAGGGGGGCCCGATTTGTCTTTTTTTTTAAAAATTTGCCCTTTTTTGATTAGGCAGATGGCAAGGGGTTTTTGACGAAGTTAGGGAAACTAAAGCCCGGCGTCTTTCCGCGGCCATAGAAACCCCCCCCCCGGCCCGTGTAAATTTTAGCTTTTCCTGTGGGTTTGGGGCGCAGGGACATTTAACACTTAAAAACCCCGTTTTCGGTTTTTTTTGCAATTACCTTGGGGGTTTTTAACCTGGGAAAACTTTTGAACAACTTTTTGTTAAGGGACCCTTCTCTTTAAAACGGGGTGGGTTTGTGGTTCCATGGGGCAAACCCCAACCGGTTTGGGGAACAACCGTGCCAGGGAGCGGAAATTAAGTAGGTCCCGGGGTTTTTAAAAAGCCCCCCCAAAGCGGGGGTTGGACTTGCTGCGGCGGGATTCTATACCAGGTCGCTACCCATGAGGGCGGGGCTTGCAGTGGTGGATGAGGATGTAGCGAGGCAACAGAATCGTGAGACAAGTGAAATCGTAGTCGTGGACAGCAGGAAGGTCCAGGGCAGGCCGGCAGAGGTTCGAAGTCGAGAAACGTAGCAGAGGGTCTGGTTACGCAGCAAGGTGAGAACACACTTAAAGAATGCATTTTCCTAGGGCACGAGGGCAACATAGATCCGGGGCGCGGGGCAGGGAAGCACCGTGGGCCGAACAATATATCAGGGGAGCGCCCGCCAATTTGCCATGTTACCGGTGGCGCTGGCCCTTTAAATTTACAGGAACGAAAAGCGGGGTTCTCGTCCGTGTGCGCCCTAGGAGCGGCGTGCTGTGCCCCGGATGCAGGAGGGTGCGGACGGAACAGGAACATGGAGTGGTAAGTACAGAGGGTGAGTGCACCCCGCGGCTCGTCCCGCGGCCAGTGGCGCTACCCGTCCCGGCAGGCAACCTGGGGAGAGGGCGACGGGATTTGTGAGCCCGGGGCCTGTGTGGGGCGAGAGCGCGGCGCATTGCCCGCTACACTCATAAATAGGAATTGTTCAAAATGGATAACCACTTTAAAGTCAGTTTCTCAGCAAGCCAACTTTCTTATGTTTTTCGACTAAGGAGGAACCCAGGGCAGCTAGAAGATTGCATCTACATCAGAGAGAGCATTGTCAAAATCAGGATATTCTCAATAAGTCCCATTTACTGCAGGGAACTATAACTGCATGTTCAAAACCATATTCTAACTGAAGGCAAGTAGTCCTCAGTGACTGACCCCACCGATGAGATGGAATGAAATGTAACATATGATTAAAAAAAACTTCATGTTCCCTTTACACTTATATTTTGCAGTGTTTTTTGAGCCAAAAGAAAACTGAAAAAAAAAAAAAATTTCTTTAGCTTTATTTAGTGCAGTTTTTTTTTAGCATTTTTTTCTATTTTTTTAATTGCATTTTTTTCTGGTGCATTTTCCCCCATAACAAATCATGGGATTCATCAAAACACTGCGGAAACTGCATAAAAAAACACCACACCCATGCACATGTGCGTTTTTTGGTGCAGAAAGAAAAAAAATGGGGGACTATGGGAGAGAAACATTCTTGAAAAACCACTTTAGGTACAACATCCAAGATGTCTGCAGATACACATGTGGACAAAATTGTTGGTACCCTTCCACTAAAAAAAGAATAACCTATCAATGTTACCGTTACAGCCTGATTTTCAGTAGATATTCATTTATAATTACTTTTGCCAGTTTCAGTGACCATTCTTTTTTTAACAGGAGGATACCAACCAAGTGTAAGGAAGGTGAGTATAAGTTATGTATTTTAAATGGACATTAGTAAGCTTATAGTAAAAACAATTTAAGGTGGAGAACCCCTTTTAACATCTTTGATACTGGCTGCTACTTTTGATACATATGGGCCAATGAGTCTTTTTTTCAGTTTTTTTTTCCTTCTAAACAAAACACCACGAATTTCAAGAATTTATAACTCCATTTTGTTTTTATTTTGTTACATTTGTGACATGTATTTTTTCCCATTTGCAGAAGGCTTTGAGAAAACACCATAAAAGTTTTTTAGACCATGCTGTAGTTTAAAATCTCAGACTCAAAAGATGGAAAAAAGAGACTAAATACCACAAAAACATAATTTATAATGCTTTTTATATTCCCCTACAGACAGATAAAACATCTGACTTCACAAAATATACAAACAAATGCAATAGAAAACACCATGAAAAGCATAAAAATAGTTTTTGATTTTCTATTTATTATACAATTCAAATAGGATTTGTCTAAAAGCATGCTTATGGATACTTTTCAATATTTTAAATTAAATTAGATCAATTGAATATCAGAAAGATACAACTATATGGAAAGAAGTTACAAATTGGCATGCACAATGGTTAATGGGTAATCTGGAAAATAATTAGAATTCATAGGGCCCCATAGCAAAATGAGATGGGTCCCACCACCTAATGACAAGAAAATGTAACAGCGGTATAAGTATCAGTAATTGAAGGGATAAATAGTAGCACATATATCAGAGAACACTTAGGGCTTGTCCCCATGGCAAGGGTTATTGTTCGATTATTCAAACGGTCTGAAAACTGACTTTAATAGAAAATCTGTGCAGCAGTCCCTACTGCACGGATTTTCTAACAGACGTTTTTTGACACTAGCGGCAGTCCGAAAAACTTAGAACCTGTTCATTCTTTTGCCCGGTTTTTGGGCAGAACATGAACATGTGGGTGCGAAGGGGGACGGCTTGAATCTGCAAACCGCGGACAAAAGCCTTTCCCCTGCATGACAAAAAAGACTAAATATAAATTTTAATTTAGTCTTGCATTAGTGTTTGATAGCAGTAAATCAATAAGCTATTATTGCTTGCAAAAACTGAATGGGCCTCTCTCAACTGAATGGGCTGCTCAATGTCTGGGCCTCATTAGCAGCCTATTATTATCCAATTCTGGAGCATCTTCTCATAAAACTCTGTGTTGCTCTTATTCTTTGTAGAAATGTATTACTAAACCTGTCAGCTGGGTATTACCAATTGGGCGAGTGTCCCTATACAGTCTGACATTGTCCAATCAGTGCTGACAGTCAGTGTGTGCAGGAACTCCTTCTTTTTGGAAACTGGAATTGCAACACCCAGTTGACACATTTAGTAATACACTTATGGGAGGAATAACAGAGGAACAGCGCAGCACAGGGTTATAAGAGAAGATTCCCCAGAATTACTATTTTACAGGAAACATAGGGATTTACTAAACCAGACATATCGGAAAAAATGTCATAGGTCCTTTCGAAAATTGGTTGACGCTTCACAAGGAATGTTAGTGACTGTGATACTGTTTCATCGATAGGTAATAAATAACCCCCTCAGTGCAATATCTAAATTGTATTGGTAGCCAGTCAGTTTTGAATCTGTCTAATGGGAGCTGTCATTTTATGATGATTCATGATGGCTTTCTAAATTAAATCTAAAATTCTACCAACCAGCTACGTCTGACCGTAGAAAAACGAAGATTTATATTCCAATTACAGAGCTCTGTAGCGCCTATGTAACCGCGCTTTAAAGATTTAGTTCCTTTTGTATTTCCACACATTTAAATAGTAAACCCAGGTTTTATTCAAGTAAAATCGTCTTTGTGTTTTGGTGTTGATTTTCAGCGCCGGGGAAACAAGTTCTGTAACCTTGCTACAGATGCCAAATCCAGCATGTGAAAATTACATTCTAGGTTATTAGATGTCTTAGAGCTGCCGGTTCTGGCACTGGAAAGTATTCCGCATCCAGCAAGAAGCTTGTTTGAAATTCAGTGGCACATCTGAAAGGGGCAGATGTTATTTATTAGATTTTCCAATTAATATTCCAGAGGAAGATGGTGTGAGTGCCAGCTAGGATTCTCAAATCATGGCTAGCTTTGAGGAATTCTTAATGTGAGGGGGCACGTTCTTCCGCTCTTAACTTCAGTAATGAACCAAAGCGAAGTTTTAGAACGGCACAAGAGCTCATATTCCCACTTATAGTTCCTTTGAATTTTTACAGACTTATTCCTGCAAGTGTTAGAAAAGACGCATATGGGCATACTCGCTTCAGGAAATTGGAAAAGTCTTCGCAGCCTACATTCTTCATGAGCCTGGCACCGAATGCTTTCTTGAACATATTCAAATACTCTGATTCACAAATGTTTGGGAAAGTGTGTAAAAAAAGTCAATGTTTGACCGTTAGATTTCTACCAAAAAATAAACTCTAAATCACAGATTTAATGGGCAAAACAAGATTAAAACTGATTTTTAACACAAAACACGTAATAATTGCTTTATGTTTTATTTTAAAATTCCCATTTTATGTACAGCAATCCTTCAAATTACAATGGCCTCAGCATGCAAAATACGTTGAGTATGGATTCAGCATGAAATGTCCCACACACTGATCCAGCCGATCATCTTGAATATTTTTGATTGTAAAACATTATATTGTTTTAATGAAGTGCATTGCTGTGAATGGGCGGTCTCAGTAGCGGCTCTTTAGGCAATGTTAACACGCTTATTCACCGCTGTAATTGCATGGGTCGGTTTCGCCCGCACAATTATGGCAGGTGCCGTTGCAGCGGGACGGGGGGGGGGAGGCGGGGGCGGGGTTAGCTCGTCGGCCCCATAGACATTCGTTATCCACGGCGCGGATTCCGCCGGGATAATGTGCATGTCACTTTCTTCCTGCTCTCGCGAAATACAGCGAGCAGGGAGAGGAGACGAATCCATAGTTCTCTATGAGAACTGTGGATTACCGTAATGACTGGGAGGGATTTGGTCCTGTATATCGCGCAGTACGGCGTGATATACAGGACCAAATCTGTCCCAAAATAAGCCGTGTGAACATGGCCTCACAGTGCAGTTTGGTACTGCTCTTTACATGTGCCAGGATGAGCGGCTACTTTGGGCAGCAGTTGAGGGCCCCTATTATCTTTTTTCTGGTACATTATGTATAAAGCACATGACCCATAAAAGTTCCCATCTTTAAAATGGAAAGTGATTTCCAGTTTACAGCAGCTCTTTTTGACTAATATATGTAAAGACTTAGGGCGACATGTCCAAAAATTGCCATTGCTGCTGCAGATTTTAGGTGCATTTAATCAGTGTAAAGTGAGCCTGAAAGTACGATACTTTAAAAAAATCTCGCGACTGGTATATTTTGCATAGTAAACGTAATGCTCCTAAAAAGTAGCCTTGTGCCGAGAAAGGCACATAGTCTTAAAAAAAAATGGGAATCTAACAAGAGAACAAACAGCGACTTTTAATTACTATATTTACTATTTTGCCATAGGCAAACTTAAACTCTATCAGTTCTCAATCTATAAAGCACTAAAACTTAACTTTTATTATATATATAACACTTAACCTCGATACACACTGTTTTAAAATTGATTTCTAACCTCTAATTTTTTCCCCCTTTCTAATTGTGAAGGAATATACTCCTTTTCTATCATCAAGTCTGGTGGAAACACACCTATTATATCAGCGGGGAAACCCTTATATTTTACAGTGATTTGCTAACTGCAAAAAGGAATCCAAACATCTTATTTTGGGCAGTCATCCCTAATCTGATGGGCATAAAACATATAAGGTTTCCTTGTGAGACCCTCTGCAGCGAGTAAACACAGTAGAAAGGGGTAAAAAATCACAAATTTAAATGTCATGCTGACCTCCCCAACATGTTTCACCAGCCGGGAACTGGCTTTCATAAGGGGACAGAGGCCCCGGTCCCATGTGGTCCAGCTCATTTCCTTTTATATGACCCTAGGTACACCCCCTTTTCCCGGTGCCCACCAATTGGCCCCAGAGATTCAACAATACCCATTCCCCCTTTTTCTCTCCTGCATGCATACTGATACCATTTACTACTGCTGCTGCTGCGTTCTTATAAACAACATTCCTCAGGCAAATTCACCATCTCCATAGCGGGCTTCCGCCCTATCTTACCATGCCGCCCGCGCACTGCACTAATGGACATCTCTGCCCTAACTGTGACGGACTTCCGTCCAGCTTCTCCCACATTACTGCGTCTGCGCGGCTCACCTAGAACTAGCTAAGCGGAATAGGTATTACATTTTACAGCACACTGCTAACTTTGTCACTTCCCATAAACCTTTTCCCCTCTATGTCTAATATGCATATTCATTGGGAATACATGCTCCATTATACGGTACACTGCTATCTTTGACCTTTCCCATAAACCTCTTCCCCTCTGTATGTAATATGCATAGGAAGGGAAGATCTCTCCTTAAGGAGACTCGGTGGGTCAAATTGAGGATTTGTTACAACCAACAGAGGGCACTGTGGGCTTCTCAGCCCCTTTCCCATAATGCCTTGTGATATAATATGCATATTAATTTTAACAAAGCTTCGGGCCTTATGATATTCCTGTCCCCCCTCCCGCAATTTCACCTCCCACTTTCCCCACTAAATATTCTTTCTTACAGGTCTCAGCTAATTACCTGATTCATTACGTTACAATAGAAATGTGCAGAGATGCTAGTACAGTCATGCTCTATTGTACTTGCATAGACCAGCATAACCTTTACGTAGTTGGTAGAAATAATAAATGTATACATAAATAGATGGTAATTTATTCCCGAACTGCGTCTCGTCATAACAACGTAAGTGTATATATTACATGATTTGGTTGCTAACAAACTCTTCATGCAAAATAACAATATGTCCCAATTAGTTAAATAGAATCTGTGGCCTCATATGATTAATAATTATCATCATTGCAAAACACTGGGAAAGTGAGGGGGCAGAGGGGGCAGGAGGGGGACAAGGGAAGAAGAAGAAGAAAAAAAAACAAAAAACTTAAGTGAACTCTGGTGCTTCTATAGTCATATATTCAGCCATTCTTATACCACTGACCATATTTATCCAAAATATCATGTTCCCTCAAATTATATAGGGAATCAGCAGGATTAAATAAATGCTGAAAATGAAAAGTCTTCATTTTGGCCTTTAGGTTTCAATGTATTAGTCTGTTTTATCCATCTTGCCCCTTCCTGCAATAAAACTAATCCAGATCGCCCTTTTTTTCCCCTAGCTTTTTCACACAGATGCCCCAAAATTTTAGCACCCCCTATTTCACCATTATGTACTTCCAAAATGTGTTCGTTAGGGGGGTGTCACCCTAGTTTTAATAGTACTCAGATGTTTATTGATCAGACGATGAAACTCCTTTATTGTTTTTCCCTCATAGATCTTGTGGCAGGTACCAATAGCCACTTAAATCACCCCTCTGGTTTTACAGTTAATGAATTGTCTTATCTCAAATCTTCTCTTATCAATGGAGTAACAATTTTTAGTTTTCCATATGAATGGACGAATGAACAGTTGCGAAGGGATCGAGCCAAACCACGGGGACTGTAACATGGTTTTTTGCCATCCCTTCAAAATGACTATGTAAAATTCAATCCCTAAGATTTTTTTATTTCTATTTTCTTCTTATCTTCCTTGTCCCCTCTGCCCTCCTGGCCCCATCACTTTCCAGTGTTTTGCAATGATAAGTATTAATCATATGAGGCCACAGATTCTATTTAACTAATTGGGACATATTTTTATTTTGCATGAAGAGTTTGTTAGCAACCAAATCATGTAATACTTACGTTGTTATGACAAGACGCAGTTCGGGAATAAATTACCATCTATTTATGTATACATTTATTATTTCTACCGACTCCATAAAGTTTATGCTAACCAATGCAAATACAATAAAGCATGACTGTACTAGCATCTCTGCACATTTCTATTGTAACGTAATGAATCAGGTAATTAGCTGAGACCTGTAAGAGAATATTTTGTGGGGAAAGTGGGAGGTGAAATTGTGGGAGGGGGGGCGGAAATATCATAAGGCCCGAAGCTTTATTAAAATTAATATGCATGTTATATACAGAGGGGAAGAGGTTTATGGGAAGGGACAAAGATAGCAGTGTACTGCATAATGCAGTACATATTCCCAATGAATATGCATATTAGACATAGAGGGGAAAAGGTTTATGGGAAGGGACAAAGTTAGCAGTATGCTGTAAAATGTAATACCTATTCCGCTTAGTTCGTTCTAGGTGAGCCGCGCAGACGCAGTAATGTGGGAGAAGCTGGACGGAAGTTCGTCACAGTTAGGGCAGAGATGTCCATTGGTGCAGTATGCGGGCAGCATGGTAAGATAGGGCGGAAGCCCGCTATGAAGATGGTGAATTTGCTGAGGAATGTTGTTTATAAGAATGCAGCAGCAGCAGTAAATAGTTTCAGTATGCATGCAGGAGAGAAAAAGGGGGAATGGGTATTGTTGAATCTCTGGTGGCCAATTGGTGAGCACCTGAATAGGGTGTGTACCTAAGACCATATAAAAGGAAATAAGCTAGACCACATGGGTCCGGGCCTCTGTCCCCTGATGAAACCAGTTAGTGGGTGAAACATGTTGGGGAGGTCAGGCATGACATTTTAATTTGTGATTTTCTACCTCTTTCTACTGTTATCCGTTGCAGAGGATCTCACAAGGAAACCTTATATGTTTCATGCCCATCAGATTAGGGATGACTGCCCAAGTAAGATGTTTTGGATTCCTTTTTGGAGTTAGCAAATCACTGTATATATAGGGTTTCCCTGCTGATATAATAGGTGGTGTTCCACCAGACTTGATAATAGAAAAGGAGTTATTCCTTCACAATTAGAAAGGGACAAATTGAGAGGTTAGAAATCAGGTTTTTAAAATAGTGTGTATCGAGGTTAAGTGTTATATATATAATAAAAGTTAAGTTTTAGTGCTTTATAGATCGAGAACTGATAGAGTTTAAGTTTGCCTATGGCAAAATAGTAAATATAGAGAAAGGCACATTGCGCAATCGCGGTGCTTAGCATATCAGTGCTGGTGTATGTAATGCACCTATCGAGGCGCTTTGCATAAAGGAGGCACACAGAGTATCATTGCTACTATATATAATGCGCATTTTCAGGCGCATTACAATGTATCGTGCCTGGCGTAAAATGCGCCTAGTTTTGGTGTATAACGGTTCATTTATATCGAGAATATAGCGTCAAGAGTATTTTGGCGCAAAATAGACCAAAAAAGGGCGCTTGTGTATTGGGACATGTTGCCCTTACTGTATTTCTATTAGTGATCAGAATAACTTTCTTTAATCTTCATTTTGCATTGTGTTGAGGGTCACATTTTGGGGCTTTAGAACCAATTACCAGTTTTTCATAGAGTTATGGTTTCAACATACAATGGTTTCAACATACAATGGTTTTCCTAGAACTAATTCATATTGTATTGAAGGACCACTGTATATAAAAATGCCTGTCCATTTTTAAGCAAACAGTGTGCACAGTCTCTTGACCCTATGTACTCACCATATAAGTACCAAGTACATGTCTCTATGAGGAACTCTATGCGGGGCAAGCACCTCAGATCAACTGTCTGTAAATGGGTACTGGTTTGACTTTAGTCTCCTAGTCATGTCTCAAAGCTCAGTGGGTTGGATGTGACTTAAGAAATGCTACATGCAATAGGAGACACAGAGTTCTAACTCTTTTCCCTTGACATTATTTGAATATATTTCAGTGGAGCCACCTTGGCTTGTAAGTCTCCACACACCCTCATGGTGCCTCTCCCCAGTAAGGAATATTACTCCCTTTTGATTTATGGGGAACTTCAGCACAGTGTATGATGTATAAAATTGGGGCATTGTAATAAATTGTATTGTAGTAGGGAAACTTTGCTTCTAATGTTTAAATGTTTTCATTTCCTCTGTTGTAGATGGGAGCTCTGACACCTATCCTACCACCAAAATCATTTTTCCCAAGTATTTACTGTTGGTAAAGGCTACCAATAAACAGGCACAGGAATACAGGGTTCTACGTCAGATGCAAGGATTGATGTGCTGATGGTTTGTTGGACAATTGCCATAAGAAAAACACGCACTGTAGCAAGAAAATCCAGCACCAAAAATGTCAAATCTAAACTGTAAAATCTTAAATAATTTTAAAATCTGCATGGTTTGGGGTTTCTTCGGTTGCTTATGGATTCCAAACCGCCATGGCTCTTAATCATAGCATGAATAAGAGCCAACCAGACTTAGAGGTTTTACCTTGATAAAAAATTTCCCAGTGCTGGCTGCTTGCAGCGTGCCGGCAATGCTTCTGAATGACGAGGGCAGAACTTGCAGCCATCCTCCTCATTCACTTCTATGGGAGCTTCGGAACATAGTTGAGCACGCACACTTGTCTATATTTCGAAGCTCCCATAGAAGTGAATGAGGAGGATGGCCATAAGCACTGTCCATCTTATTCACATGCATGGCCGGCTCACTGCGCACAGCCAGCGCTGGGAATTTAACATCATGGTAAAACCTGCTTAAAACATATTCGCAACTAGATGAAGGCCAACCCATATGGATTTTAAAATGATCAAATCAAGATTTCTGGATTTAAAATTTCCAGTCCTGGATTTTACTGATTCAGTAACTGTTCTTTTAGCTGCCTTCTCTGGAAATGACAGAGTTAACCATGTGACACATATTAAATTATATGTTATTATAATTTTAGAATTGTAGATTATTTAAATTATATTTCCTATATGGGGCAGCCATGATAGGCTTCATATCAGCTACATGGACCATAAAAGATGACTTATTGACTTCTAGGGAAAACTATTGTGGGCATGCTCTGTGACCTGTGCATGTACGAGAAGGAGGTGAGATGTGACATCACCTGTTGTGATTGGTGGATCCTGAGTTATCTACACAGTGGTGTCACCTTTCATTGTAATCCTGCTTGTGGTGATAATGAGGAGGCTGCTGAGAAGTGATTTCTACAGAACAGAATGAGACAGGATATTATTAGACTTAGTCCCCAGATTGAAAACTGCAAGATTTTAGGATTTTTTTTAATATAGACAACGACATGAAAATTCTAAAATCTTAAAATATGTTTAACAGAAAAGCTTGATTTAAAGGGGACCTGTGTAGCCAATAAAAAATCAAACTGATAGCATCCTCCAATAGTTGCTGTTTTGCTGACTCCGACTCTTTCTTTTAATTTTCTCCATTTATTAGCTATAGGTTCTTTTAGTTTCAGAGCTCCTGATTAACAAATAACTCCATTTAGTTCTAAATGGGGAGAGTCTTGAAGTTCATGGCCGCATAAGGACAGAGTAGTGGTGACCACCACCATTCACAGTGAATAGGCTTATTACATGGGCTGTTACAGAGACTGAGTCTGGTTGACAATACAAACATGGAAACATAGAAGAATGAAGGTGGTAAAAAAATTACATGGTCCGGCTAGACTGTCCATATAGTATTTATTTTGTATTTATATCTTAGGATACATATAAGTTTATTCCAGGCAGGTTTATAATCACTTATTTACCACATTTGCCAGAAGTTTGTTCCAAACATCTACTACTCTTTCAGTAAAGTAATTTTTTCTGATATCACCTTCCCCAACCCAAAAAAGGAGGCTGGTTCCCTAGATAAAGTGTCAACTTCTACCCATTGTGTCCATCACATTCAGTTTAGATTCTAAGTTCTTGTGGGCATGAACCTCTTTTTTATTTTCTTATTTGCTACAATTATTTGTCATTTTCTTTTTTTTTTTACTTTTTCAATTGTAAGATGCTGCAGAATAAGTAAAAATGATTATTATTATTCCAAAGCATAATGGAAGCAATGGCTATATTCCCTCAAGGTGTGTTAGTTGCAAATTTTTGGATTCAGAACCTGCACTGAAAATCCAAAGCAAACTGTCATAGAATGCAGATTTAGGGTAGGAATACATGATGTGGCTGCAATGCAGCCAATAGTCCCGCGTCCACCATGCCCGGCAAGCTCATGTGGCCATTGGAGGATGCACTGAAGGCAAGACTATCAAGTACGCTGCTACCGAACCAGGTATTCCTACCCTAATGAGATGTTGCAAAGCCTAATTCATTTACAGTATAATAAATTGATGGCGTATGTGTTGGGGGCCCTATCAGTTGGGGATTTTGGTTGCACATTTCCCTTAATGCAAGATGAATTTCAAAGACAAATCTGGGATAAAAACTGTTTTAAAATCTCTAAATATGTATGATTTTATGATGTATTTTCAGGCTTGTTCTAAGGGCTTATTTCTGCATGCTATATGTGAACTTAACCTTCTAGTCTGGGGTTGGTCAACATTAATGAATTGTGACACAGCTCTCAGAAATATGTAATGAGGGTCCTTCACCCCATCTATTAGCTAAATATATCCAAATGATAATTATCATGTCCAGATGTCAGCTGCTTTACTCACCGAGTCTAAGGACCCTTTGCCCCTTGAATCATTTTAGAGTAGAGTTGTAGAACTTCTCTGTCTTTGTGTCTCCACTTTTGGGAGAACAGTGCACCATGGGAGACAAGGTTTTCTCTAATAGCTAAGATGATGCCAGTATAATAGGGGGAACCAAGTAGGTTCTTGGCTTTTTTTTAATTTTTTTTACAGATTTTGCATTGTGGCCCAGAAGCTTCAAGTTCTGCCTTTGGGTAGACTCACAGCCCATGAGTACCTTGTAAGTTTTTTTAATAACCTATATTATCTAAATAATTTGCTCCAAAGTAGAAGCATTTGTGGAAAGGATCGATTGTTAGTAGAACTATGGGATTTGTGACATTTAAGTCACCCAGGATTTTAGACATACATGTCACAATATGGATTGGGAATGTGCCAGGCTTGCAGAGGCCATAGCTCAATGGAGTGACTATAAGGCTAGATCCACACAGCTTCAGACAAAAACCATCCAATAGTCGGCGGTTTTTTGTCCGATATACGACCGTGGTTTTTGTCACGTTTTGCGCAAAAACCACGATCAATTTTAGCTTTTTTCCTGTCGTCCTGTACAATTGAATGTACAGGAAACTGATGGAAAGACGCCAGGCGCCAGAAGTTTCTACATGTTTTTAAAACAGCTAGCACTAGAAAACGATCGGAAAAAAATGACCTGTGTAGACTATGGGTCGTTTTTACTCCTAAAGTCTATGGGCTGGCTGAATGATCGTATTTTCAGTGGTTTTTGAATCCTCAAACCACTGAAAATACGATCGTTTTTCCATACTGTGTTAACATAGCCTAAGGCTGCCATATTCTCACTCCATACAGTGAAATGTATGACTAAGGTCCAGCAGGACTATAATGTTACAGTGGGTTGCAAAACTATTCCTATTCCTTGAACTGTTCTTCATTTTTAAGGATTACAGCCACAAACTTAAATGTATTTTATTTATATTTTATGGGTTAGGGGGTAATATATCTCATTGGGGAGAGTGAGCACCATGTTGGTGTGTGAGGATTTGATCGCTTTTTCCACCGTATGGAGTATTTTGCATATAAACAAAGGCTTATGAGAAAGAGCTGAGCTTGCCATTGCCATCTATTGGATGTAGTAATTCTCAATTCACATGTGACAGCCAGTACTCTGCACTGAAGAGGGACAAACACCCTGAAACAGCCGCCTGTAGATGAACTTCACTGGTTTGGCATCCATTTTTTTTTACATTGCAAGACTCTTCTGAGTCACATGTGAATCGAGAATTACTACATCCAATAGATGGCACTAGTGGGCCTTCAGCTCTTTCCCATAAGCCTTTGTTTATATTGATATTTTATGTGACAGAGCAACACAAAGTAGCAACTATTTGTGAAGTGTAAAGAAAATGATAAAAATTTTCCAAATTTTTTCACACGAAAAAACTGAAAGTATGGTATAAGTACATAAGTATTCAGCCACTGCTAAATAAAATCTAGTGTGCCTGTAGAAGTCAACTAATTAATAAATAGAGTAGATCTGTATGTAATGTATTCTCAGTATAACTATAATTGTTTTTTGATGACCTCAGAGGTTCTTTAGTTAACAAACGACATCATGAAAACCAAGGTACACACCACACAGCTTAGGGATAAAGTTGTGGCAAAGTGTATGTCAGGGATAGATTTTTAAAAAGATAACCCATGCTCTGAACATCTCACAGAGCACTGTTCAATCCATCATCCATAAAAGAGTATAGCACAACTGCTACCCTAACAAGATATGGTTGTCCACCTAAACTAACAGCCCAGACAATGAGAGCACTAATCAGAGAAGCAGCCAAGAGGCCCAGGGTCACTCTGGAGGAGCTGCAGAGATCTATAGCTCAGGTGGGAGAATTTGTACACAGGACAACTATTAGTCATGTTCTCTACAAATATGGTCTTTATGGAAGAGAGCAAGCTATACGAAGTCCCATTTGCAGTTTGCAAAAAGCTATGTATGGGACACAGCAAGCATGTGGAAGAAGGGGCTCTGGTCAGAAGAGACCAAAATGTGAAATGCTATGTTTGCCAGTACTACACATCACCCTGAAAACATCATATTGGTATCTGCTGAAGCAAAGCCTCCCCAGATACCAATATGAAGTATAATGACTCTCAAATAATTACCATATAGAGAATTTTATTCCAAAAATACATTTAAGTACAAATAATTCAGCTATCACAACTGAAACTACTTTAAAAACATTTAAAAACACAAAATACCCTCCAATACAATATTGGTAACACATCCATCACCTAATGTTAACAGGCAGTGGATTGGAAAGACGCATAATGAATATACATATAACAGATCAAGTGATCAATAATACAAAAGTGCATCAGACCAAAAATAATAATAAAAATACAGCAACCTATATTTCAATTCATTACCAAGGTGGTGGATATGTCACCAAGGAGGGTATTAGCCTCGACGTGCGTTTCGCCGCCAGCTTTTTCAAGAGGCTGCTTGAAACGTTGTTTTGCTTCAGCAGACACTGGAAAGCTGGTCAGAGTTGATGTGAAGATAGATGGAGCTAAATACAGGGCAATCCAGGAGGAAAACCTGTTAAAGACTTGGAACTGGGTTGTAGGTTCACCTTTCAGGAGGACATTTCTCGTTGGAACCTATGTGAAAAAACTCAATGTGAAAATATCCCAATGGAGCAAAGTACATGACTGAAGCTTTAGTAAGATCCAATGCAGTCCCAGTAATTTGTAGGACTGATAAATTAATTCTATACCCCTGCTTAGGTTGCTTCTGCAGCATTTTTGTGGATTTAGAGGAAAGAGACCGTCTCCATAATGTCTGTAACAACTCTGCCACATGTTAATGTACCCTAAGTGCAAGTTCACACAGCTGTTTTGAACACTATTTCTGATGTGGATTCTGTTTTACAACAGTGTCGGAAGCAATATCCAAACAGACTCACATTGTTTTCAATGGAAAAACAGCTTGACAGTGCGCACAATGCTGTTGTTCCGCAGTGCTATTTTTTTCAGTGCTAGAAAAAATTAGCGCTAAAAAGAACTGTCATCAATTCTTGAGGTTGATTGAGCGCTGAATTCCAGTGCTGAATCCTCACATAGTATATTGAGGCTTAAATCTGCCTCTAAATTGAGCTTTAAAACCACAACTGCAATTGCAAATTCGCATCCAACACTGCGCTGAGTCAGTGCAGATTTTAGACATGGATTACACACTTTTTAACCTTGCACTTATAATATGCTAATGTGCTAATGGTGTTGTAATAATTTGCACTAGATTTGGTCTGACTTTGGAAATGGCATATCTGATTTCCAAATCATTTTGTTGTTTGTTCAATTCTATTAACTTTATACAATATGTTGTTAAAATAAGGGTGTAATATTTGTTCCATCTACCTTTTCACAAAGGTTTTTTATGACATCAAAACACTTCAACTGTATTATTATACAAAAAAAGAGAAAAAAATATAAGGGGCTTCAACCTCTGAACCCAAATATTAATGCTTCAAAACACCTACAAAAATTAGTCTTTACTTAAAAAAAATCCTAAGTTTTGTGCATACAACTCCTATGCTGGCTTTGTGGCAGTATGGTGAGGGGCGTAACTAAAGACTAATGGGCCTTGGTGGCAAAACTTCAGCTTGGGCCCATGTACCCCCGGACAAAGGCTGTGTACCACTACTTGACGTGACGGATATCTGCTGTGTAGCGTGCCCCAGAAAATTATTTCTACTTAAAGGGATTGACCAATAAAAGAAAATGTATTTGAACTGGTGCCAGTCCTCGTTTTAATTGACATGTTTTCTGTATTCTGTGGGTCAATATGTACAAAAAGGGCCCCAAAAAATGCTCCCCACATTACCCGCACTTTTCCCACCATTTATAGTGACTAATACCTCATAATGTTAATGACCAAACCAGTATACCAAGACCAATATCAAAAATAACAATAAACAAAGACCAAGTAATACTCTACGTTTCACTACCATATAGTGACCAATACCATCAAAATGTTACTGACCAAATAAATTTAGGTCAAGCCCAAATAAAAAAAATTAACAACAATAAAAAAACCCAAAATAAAACCCAACATATCCCTACCATTTGGGGGATTTAATAAAACCCATACTGGTGCCCCCCAAAATCATTCCTCAAGCCCAAATATTAGCATAACAACAATATAAAAAGACCAAATAATACCACAACATTATCACCACCTAAAATAACTATTTTAAAGTGACGAAAAAAAACCCCAAAACGTTACTGTTTTTTAAACCATTACCCAAGCCCAATATTCCAAAAAAACCAAATATGAAGACCAAAAAAATACCCCCCACATATCCCCCATAAAAGTGACAAATACAATCACATTGTTACTGCCCCAAATAAATATATCAAGACCAAAAATATTGGAAAACATAAATAAAAAGGGATCAAAAAATACCCCACATCATGACCACAAATCACCCCAAAAAAAGAATGAAAAAAAACCCCATTGTACTTTTAAATGAATAAAACCATTACACTTAGACTACTATACCGCCATGCAGTGACCATATAGTGGTAGATAGCAGGTGCTCTAATGCTTATAAGCAAATTGCAGTGAAATTTTACTCCGGGGATTCACAGGTGCCATTTTCTTGAGGGGAAATTTTGTTCACTTTCCCCTTTTTTTCCCTTCCCTCCAGCCAGACCTAACAATGAGGGAAAGTGGGTTCACTTTGCTTTTTTTTTTCCCAAATTGGGAGAAAAATCATGATGTTTCTCCTGCCCACGACTTTGCCAGAAGGTCCCTCCCAAATTTCCCCAAAACTTTTATGGGCCTTTCTCACGGGGATAGGGAAAGTATATAGCCCCCCCATTGGGTAGCTTATCGGCCCCTTAGTTGGAAATTTTTAAAATGGGTCCCCTTTCGTAGGTAGGTATTTTGGGCCCCCCCCGTAGGTTTTATACCCCAAATAGGTAGCTATATGGGTATTTTTTAAGAAGGTAGGTAAGTGAAAATTCCCCCGGGTAAATAGGGGCCCCCGGGTTAATGGTTGCTAAATGGGAAATCCCCCAAAGTGGGGTAGGCCATGGGGCTCCTCATTGAAAAAGTATATGGGTTCCCCCAAAGTAATGGGTTTTTTTTTATTGGTGGTGTCAATTTTCCCGTCTCCCCCCCCGGGCCCCAGACTATAAATCCACATCCTCTTTCCTTTTCCTCCCCTAAACCTAAAACTAAATGTGGAGAAAAAACCCAAAATTTTTCATCTTTCCATGTCCCCCTCTTCCTCACACCTGATATTCCCCTATCACAGTCAACGACTCCCAATACTCTCAATGGGCCCCCCCCAAAACGGGTGCCTTGGGATAACCCCTTTGACTCCACTCAGTTTTCAAACCCCAAAAATTCAAGCCCCTTTCCCTTCGCCTGCCGCCTCCACCTGAAAAATATCTCGCTCAATAATTTGCTCATTCCTAAGTTCAATACTACAAAAATGTTAGTCCATGCCCCCGCCATCTCTAAAATAGGGCAAAAGCATCTTTCTTCCCCTGTTGGGTTCCCCGTCTAGACTCTTTACCCCTCCAAAAACCCTCCTCAACCTTTCCGCCCATCTTATCCAACCCCTCCCCTTGCTACTTTTTCTCCCCCTTCCCCCTTTGACAAACCCCACACTGCTACCCCTTTTCCCAAAGGGAAACCTGTTCAAGGGTACTAACCATGAGTTACAAGTCTCTCCATATACCTCCCTTCCCCAAAAATGCTATGCCCTTTACAGCCCCCCTTTTTCCCGCTCTCCCCCTGTCAGCTCCTTTACCAATTGTCTCCATGGCTTCTCCCGTGCTTCCCCTATACTCTGGAACGCCCCCCAACACAACAATCTCCTCCTTTTAAAATCTATTCGGTTTGAGTGAGGGTTTCATTTTTTAAACCAAAGGTGAAGTGTACTTTTTAAATTTGGGACCAAATTTGGAATACATGCGACTTTCTTGATAATTTGTATTCCAATTTTTAGGGATCATTAGGTGAAATGAAAAAAAACGCAAGTTTGATGTTTGAAACTTTTTTTCACCTACGGTTTTCAGCGTAAGGGATAAATGATGTTATATTTTAATAGATTGGACTTTTTTGGACGCGGTGATATCAATTATTATTTTATTTTTTTATTTGTAATAATTTGGGAAGAGGGGGTTGAATTTAATTTTTTAAAATTTTTTTTTTAAAAATTTTTTATTTTTTTTAAATTTTAAATCCCTCTAGGGTTCCCACCCTTTTTAAAAACCTATTGCAAATTTTTAGTACAATGCAATAGGGTGTACCATTATGGCGGTTTTGCTAATTCCTGCCTATAGCAGGAAGTAATAAAAGGGAAAACATGGTGGCGATGGAAGCCTTCACAAGCCTTCCAGCTGCCATGTTAACTGATCAGGGCCCAGCGATCTCACTGTGGGGGACCCAACCGGAGTGAAGAACGGTGCACAGCACTGTTTCTCATTCATTTAGACTTGGCCATGTTTGCTGCGGTGTCTAGAGGGTTAAACAGCATGGGATGGAGCTGGCTCCATCCCGTGCTGTTACCGGCGGTTGTTAGCTGCAATTAGCTTTGCGATCCCGCTAGAAAACTGCTCTGGAAAGCTGAAAGATGAGCAGTGATTGGTTGCTTTGGACAACAGACAGTTTCACTATTGGAGAGTTTTGATAAATGAGGCCTATTGACTTCTATCGAATTACAAATTGTGTATAGAAATGTATAGAAGCTAATGACATCTGTTCCAACTACAGGGACTTTGGGATAATGAAATATCACCCTTACAAACGTCTTATTAAAATGGAGCAGCTTTTACTGCAGGATATATTGTCACTATTTTTGTAAGCCATTTTATAGAATAACTCCCTGTAATTTTTACTATGGAAAGGAGAAAATCTCCTGGCTATGATGTATGACTGCAGTGCACACACTGTGATTGCTGCTATTTCATATCTTCATCACCTATGATTTCTCTTTTATTACATATTTTCGCACATAGCTCCTACTCTGCGTACATAAATGGACTATGTGACTCAGATTTCTGTTACTACAAATGTATAAGCTTGAGCCAAGTGTGAAGCAACAGTTTGGTGTGGGCTACACACATATACATTAATTTATTACCATACATGTAATTCAACAATTAGGTCTAATACGTGTTTTACTGTGATGTAACATATTATGTAAGCCTAGAGCTTTCCCTGTCTTCTCTGACTAATCCTTCTGTATGAGACACAAACCACATTGTCAGAAGATAATGTATAGTAGATCGGTGGATGATATGGAGTGGACAAACAGAGCTTGTTATGTTCAACATATACAAAATCCAAGATATGTGGCCAGACATAGTAAATCATTGTCAGTTAAAATCTTACTATGTGTATTATTAGTAAATATTTTCTTCTAGTATCAAACATTATAATATACTCCATAGTGATATTCACTTCAAAGAGGCCCCCGAATATTCCCTTGTAACTCCCATTGGGAGAAGCATTGTGAAATGGGAAAAAATTCTGCTATATACCTTGATGTTGGTGTAATCGATTGCATTACATGTGATGCTGGCAGTGATCTCCGTTTTCCGCTGAATCCATTTTGATGCAGTGTCCCATTATCCAAATTAATTTCATGTTGGATGTTCCAATAGACTTTTTCTTGAGCATATAGAACTCTACAAACAGTGGTCTTAAATGGGTTGTCTCACTACATTGATTCATCTTACCTCAGTCCTGTTTTCTTGGTTTCACTTTGAATTCAGGGGCGTGTTTACTGGCTTCCACTAGACTGCAGTAGAAGCGAGGTCTGTAGCTATAGCAACCAGTGCTGACAGCCTATCAGTAGAGCTCAAACAGGTCTGTAGCTATAGCTATTTGAGTAGCTGATGCAGCCCATACAAGTGAGGATATCGAGGAATAGGTAGGACACTGGTATGGACATATATTGCAAAATGACTTGTTTTTGCAAGATCTTTAACATAAAAAGCAATCCTTGTAGTGAGACAACCCCTTTAAGTATATTTATGATATTGGTATGTTGTATGTATAGAGTAGTAAGGATTAACTGACTTAGCTCTTTTATTGAGGGGGCTTTAAGATAGAAAAGCATAACTGGGCCTGCAGCCAGTCGGTGTGAGGATAGGGAAGGGGCAGCAGGCTACATGGTTATACGTAAGGTCTGCCATGTGCTCAGGCAGTTTAGTTGAGTTGTGTGTTCCTGTAATAACAGTGGATAGTCACTTGGCCATAAGCCGGCTGTGGACCAAGAGCAGGTTGGCCAAATCCATCTGGACAGGAGAAGAGAGAGAGACAGAAAGAACAGCAACAGGTAGATGGGAACAAGAGAGAGGGAAAGAGAGATTCAGCACAGTGAGAGAAGAGGGACAGAACGGGGAACTGTTCAGAAGAGAAGATGAGAGAGAGTGAGAGATAGAAGAAAGTGAGCCAATCAGATTGTCCCAGGGATTCAAGAGAGCAAGTGAGGGAACGCTTCTCTGGGGCTGGAGTCTAGAGACAAAGAGGCCACTGTGGTCCTGAGAGTTGAGTGAAGTTTAGATCTGCCTAGATGGTCTCAATACAGCAAATAGCCCTTTCTGCATGACTGCGGACCTGAAGTCTGGTGGGAGAAGGCTGTTGGGTTATGTCAGAAATTGCAAAAGAAGCAATTGTTGTGAGCTTCCATGTTTAACATCGGTAAACCGAATACTTTCACCTAAATGTTTGGGTACATGACCCTGGATGCAATGATGAATACCTAATGGGACTTTTTGTGTCACCATATTAAATGCTAAATTTTTCAGTTCTATTTGATTTTCTACCTAAGCTACAAAATTTCTTATTTTTTCTTTGGTTTTGTTTCTCTTTTTTATTGTCCAATGTACCAACTACATGATTCTTTTACAGTATATACCAAATTAAATATTAAATACTTTAAGAATTACTAAGCCTGATGTCGAAACTTAAATTAGCCACATAGCTGTATAGGAAATCTTATCTGTTGTACATTATCAGTCAGTTTACTTTGGTCTTAGCATATAATATATATTGTATACCGGGGAGAGAACATACTCCCTGAGCCAATGGTTCCATTCCATCACACAGACATTTTGAAAGATTGGCAAAGATTTCCTGAATATGAGTTTTTGCTGTGAACTTTATGAGTAAACTGTCCTCACATTTACTGTACTGACAGCACAATAAGTTCCATGCTTAGAGACATTTATGGAGCTGACATACAAAAGTCCAGAATAATTGGGAGTTGTTGCCACAAAATTCATGCATCCATTCAGATGTCTTACAGACTAAGATTAGCACCTTCACAACTATTTCCCGTCAAGGTGCAACTTTACCTAAGGGGCATTATCCAAATATAATTTCTCACGAGGCGCATATAACAGAGAATTACCAGCATGAGCTGCCTCTATGTGTAAGAAAATCTGCAAAATAGCACAAGCCAAGAAAAAAAATTAAATGAGAGACTTGTATAGCTTACAGAGGAGTAGATTCTGGGCACAACTGCAAAATCTGTAGCAGGGCTCTCCAAATACCAGGTGCCTTGTGTAATACTGTTGTTTTCATATGTGGTATAAAGCTCTTTGGACCCCCCTCAACCACCAAGGTGTGCGTACACCTGCTACATTTACACCTATGATAGTTACAGAGCATAAATTCAGAAATAAACTTTAATTAATAGAAAGAGTTGATTGCTGTCAATTTCAGGGGTGGGCCAATTACTAATTAATAACCACATAAAGGAGTAAATTATACTCTTTCAAATATATATATACAGTTGAAACCAGTATTTAATCCTTTTACCCCTTGAGCCCTACATTTAGGCTGCGGCAGCATAAAGGGAATAAGGGGCAGGCTCACTTGTTGAACCCACTCCAGATGCAGCTGACATGCTGTTTAACCATTTAGACACCACAGCATCTAAAAGAATAAGGAAAGGTGCTGCACACCGTTCCTCTCCCCGATCGCTCTTTAAAGGGGTTGTCTCACTACAAGGATAACTTTTTATATTAAAGATCTTGCAAAAACAAGTCACTTTGAAATATGTGTCCATTAACAGTATCCTACCTATTCCTAGATATCCCCTCTTGTATGGGCTGCATCAGCTCCTCAGGTCACTATAGCTACAGACCTGTTTGATCTCTCCTGATAGGCTGCCAGAGCTGGTTGCTATAGCTACAGACCTGGCTTCTACTGCAACCTAGTAGAAGTCAGTAAACACACCCCTGAATTCAAAGTGAAACCAAGAAAACAGGAGGTAAGATGAATCAATGTAGTGAGACAACACCTTTAACTCACCCGCATGACGTGCAGTTGCCTAATGAAGACTTCCATAACTTCCATGTTACTGCTTCCATTACTTTCTGCAGTAGACAAGAAGCAATAGTTGCGCCATCTTGGTAATTCTTCTGCATTATATAAATAATGCAGAACGGTGTACAATAGATTGCACCCCATAAGGGTGACGTTCTCTAGGAGAACTGCACGTATACGTTTAAAATAAAAATGTGAAAAATATAAAAAGAATAAAAATATTACAAATTCAAAACACTTCCCTTTTGCCATTTTACAATTTTTTTTAAACTTAAGCATAATTGGTATTAGGCGTCCGTTAAAGTCCAATCTATTAAAATATGCGTCCCCAAAAAATTGCAATAAAGAGTGATCTAAAAATCAAATGTATGTTACCAATAAAAACTACACTTCAGTCTGCCAAGAATTAGCCTTCGATTGAAAAACAAAAAAAATGATTGGTCGCAGAAAATGATGCTGCAGCCCAAATTTAAATAAAAGAAAAAGTTTGACCTGGGGCTTAAGGGGTTAAAAGTCTTCAAAGATATGTACATAACCCCACCTATCACCCATCCTTCTATCCAAACCAAACAGAACATTGTGCACTGTCAATTATAATCGAGTTTTCCAAAAAAAGGAAAAGGCACATGGGGGACATGTATGAAAACTGTCTCGGGCTAAGACTGTCTTTGTTGCCCATGGCAACCAATCAGAGCGCCCCTTTCATTTTTCCAGAGCACTGTATGAAATGAAAGGGGCGCTCTAATTGGTTTCTATGGGCAACAAAGACAGTCTTAGCCCTAGACCGTTTTCATACATGAGGCCCATAATGTCTCTGTTGTATTCCTTTGATGCCACCTGTATAAAAAGAAGGCGGTGAAATTACATAGGAGGGGCCAAGTATAACACATAGCATCAGAAATTCAAAAGCAACGTTTGCAATCTACAGATAATTCGATAATTGGGACCCAAGCAACTTCAGTCCAATGCTAGAATGAAGCTATACACAATGAAATGACATGAAAATCATAGAAAGTTCAACTTTTAGGGTATGTTCACACGGCTTAAAATGCTGCGAATTTTGGCACATATTGCGCCTTATACTCGGTGAAATGTGCGCCGCAATTACGGTAATTCATAGCTCTCATAGATTGTATTGTACGCGCAGGGAGAGAATTGACATGTCAATTGTTAACGGCAAATTACGCGCCACTAACAATGCATGTTTATGGGGCCGACCCCCTGTGCTTTGGAATTACGCACTGATCAACGCGTGGTTCCAAAACACCCGGCGTATTGTGGCGAATATTATACATGCTGCAATATGCCGTGTGAACATACCCTTAATAGTCTATCTGAAAACATAAAAAAAAAAAAACTGCCCGCATTTGCCTTCTGCTTCCAGTTATCATAGCAGTGACCTTAGCAGTTGCCCCCTACTCACTGCTAGTTTTGCATTTCGAATGGTTTTATGTACCCGAAGTTTACCAACGATCATGGAAAATTGGACAACCAGCCACCAACCATTTTCCAGATAGGAAAATGGAAGTGTGTCATTCACGCATCGAATATACTTCTTTTCTCCTGGCTGGAAAAGGCTGGTGATTCTCCTATTTTCCCACAAAATTCGGGGCCCACCCGATTCTGAAGTAGTGCTGTCCGACCTGATTCCAAAGTGCAACACCAGAGGCCACAGTGGTAACCCCACCATAGAACACATTGAAAACCTCCAGATGTTCTCAGTTTGGTAACCATATTCCTAGGGATCAGTAAGTATGGGGCACGCTGCAAACCCCCAGCATATCTGGTTTTCTTCTTCAGACATTATATAGATGAACCCAGTGATTGCTTCAAGTCTCCGCCAACCTTGTTGCATTGTAAACTTGCATCATGTCTACCCAGGCTGTGTATACATTTACCCAGAGAGTTTTACTGCCGCTCTAGTACGGGGCTGTATCAGGAATTTGTGTACTCAGAAAAACTGACACAGCTTCTTAATCAGAGACCTTATCTCTATCTATTCTCACACTCCTTCTGTTCAATGCCACACAGTCATTAAGCACTTGCAGGATTACTGGATTTAATGCGTTTTACAGATCAAAGTATTTTAATGCCGTATTTATGAGTATTGTCCAGATTACATATCTGCTGGAATTCTTCTTGAAACAATGTAATTTATGTTGATTACACACCTCCTGACTGGATAAATCACCTGCGTGCTGTAAGCCATTCTTTACATAAGGAATGCTCTTTCAAGTCATTTGTGTATTGCTGCCCTGTATCTCCAAAGTGGAAGATTCCACCCTGGAATAAAGCAGATTGTGAAACGTGCGGAGATCAAATAGATCCAGTATAGTAAATGGGGGAGACCAAAGTATCTTAACCCCTTCCTTGGCCCTTACTCTTTTCTCCAATTTTTTTATGTGTTTTTTTTTCATCCCATAACTTTTTTTTATGTCTCCATTGACATCTGGGGGCTTATTTTTTGTGGGATGAGATGCACTTTTTCTTTTGTCGCTTCATTTTTATGGTGCCTTCCTAGAGCCATAAGTTTCTTCCGTCTACATAGACCTACAAGGGCTTGTTTTATACCGGACAACATGTACTTTTAACTGGTACCATGGACCAGACCCCATAAGGCAGTGTTCCCCAACTCCAGTCCTCAAGGCACACCAACAGGTCATGTTTTCAGGATCTCCCACAGAATGCACTGACAATAATGATATCACCTGTGCAGAATGCACTGACAATAATGACTTCACCTGTGCAATGCTAAGGAAAGCCAGAAAACATGACCTGTTGGTGTGCCTTGAGGACTAGGGTTGGGAACCTCTGCCATAAGGTACAAAAAAATGATCTGTGAAAAAAACAGATGTGCCATTTTTCCAGAGATTTAGGGCCACATGTATGAAAACTGTCTGGGTGTAAAATTCACTTTGTTGCCCATAGCGACCAATCAGAGCCCCTCTTTCATTTTTCCAGAGCACTACATGAAATGAAAGAGGCGCTCTGGTTGCTATGGGCAACAAAGTGAATTTTAGACCTAAACAGTTTTCATACATGTGGCCCTTAGGGCGAAATGTCTGAAAATTGGCGGTGCTACGTGGGCAGCTTAAACATCTTTTGATCAAAATATGTGAACCGAGAATCTCAAAGTTTTTTCATGTATGATAGATAGCATAAATGCTTCTTTAGGGATTTCCACGTAATGTATTGCCCTTTTTGCAGTAGTGTGCCGCTGGCAGTGGTGTGCGTGTGTACATGTATATATATATGTGTGCCGCAGCCCTGCCAGTGGCACCCAGGTTTGCATACGTTTTTTCAGAAATGTTTTTTGTGCAGAACCATACGTTATATTTGGTGTATATTGATTTTAACCTATATGGGGAGGAAAGGGTGCCTCCATTTTGTTGTTCTGTACCCGCCCACTCTCACAGGCTGTCATAAGAAGTGCAGCCTGAAGGTAGGGTGTTTTTTTATTTTTTTCTCTCTGGATGAAGGAGGTCTGTTGACCCAGTGAGAGGCCTGATGTGGCTCTATTGAGAGGTAAAAGATAGAATAGGACTGCCCTATTTGAGATCACGTTGAAAGTCGTGGGCAGCTTAAACATCTTTTGATCAAAATATGTGAACCGAGAATCTCAAAGTTTTTTCATGTACGTCAGTTTTTAGGCGCATTAAATAAGCAGAAAGTCCGACGCTATCAAAAATCTGGCGTCAGGTATATCCTTGCATAGTAAACAATGCGCCTAAAAATGATGCGCTGTGCGCCTCCATAACGAAATGCGACTATTGAGGCGCATAGCACATCATTACAAGTGTATATGTGTTAGGCGCATTTCACAATTTACAAGTGTGTGTTAGGCGCATTACAAGTAGGTGTTATGTGCATTTAATATACTTGCAATGATCAGCTATGCGCCTCTGTGCGCGATGTGCCTCGAGGGGGGCATGACATACTCTACGTTGGACATGTTTTGTGCCACGATTAGCGCAAATCGCGGCACAAGGCATATAATTAGAAACATATGTAATGCCCCTATCGAGGCACATTGCACACGGAGGCACATATTTTATCATTACAAGTATATTAAATGCACATAACACATACTTGTAATGCTCCTAACACATATACACTTGTAATGATGTGCTATGCACCTCAATAGGCGCATTTCGTTATGGAGGCGCACAGCGCATCATTTTTAGGCGCTTTACAATGTGTCGGTCCCGGTATATAATGCGCCTAGTTTTGGTTTACGACAGTTCATTTACATCCAAAATATGGTGTCAAAAGCGGTTTTAGCGCAACTTGGACCAAAAAACTGGCGTTGGCGTGTTGGGAAATGTCGCCCTTAGTTTTAATGGGGTTCATCATTCAGTATAAATGACATGCTACCTGTGTTTTGTAAGTCTGTGCGATTCCAATGTTACCAAATTTGTAGTGTTTTCGTTATGTTTTAGTATTTTGAAAAAAAATAAAACCTTTTTCTATTTCTTAGATTTTTGCTGCAGCGCCGTATTCTGAGACCAAAATAACTTTTGTTTTTCAATCTACGCACTCGAGTGAGCGCTCTTTTTTGCTGGCTGAATTGTAGATATAATTGGTCCCATTTAGAGATACATGTGACTTTTTGCTTACTTTTTATACCAGTTTTTGGGGACATGCAATGACTAGAGATTGACGAATTGATTCTAACGAAGTGGAATTCGTTTAGAATTTCAGGAAAACTTCAGTTCTGAACGAAGTCGAACTTTGGGGTACTTCGGGTGAACGAAGTGTGCTTTTGATTGATAAAATGGCTGCGAGCACATGGCGTTACATGGGGCAAAGCACTCTGGGAGGAAGAAGGGCATAGCCTGCATGAAATGTGCAGAGATGAAGGCAATCAGAGACCGGCGGGATTCTGTGACGTCACAGCACTATATAAGTCCGGGCGCGACGCTGGGAGCTCACACTCCTCTCACTGTACTGATTAGGGAAGGTGCTGCCGCGGCTGCTTATGATAGCAGATACTAAAGAACTCATTTTGATACAGCGATTTTTGGGGGGTGTCACAGCTTTTCTCAGAGACTGCTTCTCTTAACGTTCTATTTCTGATTTTTTGGTGTATTGGATCTGAAATCCAGTGTGCGTCCACTGCTGCTGCATATACATTTTAATGCTATCTGCTCACAGCACATTGAATATCCAAGTAGGATCTAAGCCAGTTCCTGTTGTATTCATTTAAAGAAACAGCATTTTTACAATACAAATACCACTTCATTTTTGGATGCTCAATTCTTTTGCGCAATTTACATCCAGGGGTTAATTAAGCGTTGTTCTGCAGTTGTACTCAGTAAAAGAAACTTTGTTTTTCACCGCCACAGAAGAAATTCTGTAGCATAATTCATATCCGAAGGTTAATTAAGCCTTTGTGCTTTTATATTCAGTAAAATACAGTTTTTAAACGGCACATACAAGTAAATTTTTCCTGACCATTTGTGGAGCGCAATTTATATCCAAGGGTTACCCAAGCTACTTAGTGGGTTCATTTGGAGTCAAATACAGGGTGTGTATTTATCATATACAGATATCTTCATCAAACAGTGTCTGTACATTTTAGAACAAACAGTATGTCAGACAGAGAGGTGGCAGGCTCTTCACCTGCGAGTGGCAGTGGCACAAACATTCCAGGCCCAGGTCGCAGCACAGCAAGGGGACGTCGCAGCAGGGGTCACTCGGTGAGGCCACAACTGCCGCAGTCATCTAGCGGCCGTGTACTGACTAGCAACCCAAGGGTTCTTGATTGGTTGACTAGGTCATCCACTTCCTCCCAGATGACATCTGACAACCCCAGCCAAGAGTCGGTGGAAACGTCAGACACAACCCTTAGTTGGCATGGCCCGGGAGCGGGTCAATGGCCCTCACCTGTCCTCAACCCGCCTCTGCCCCATCCGGTTCCCTCAGCCAGAGATCTACTATGTGGTCTGGGCTCAGCGCCACTATATAGCGAGGATGAACAATTTGAGGAGGGCAGTCAGCAGCTACTTGGCAGCGAAGAAATTGGGCCAATATCCCCTGCTTCTTGCAGTAGGCGGCAAAGTATAGATGTTGAGAGTGGCATGGGAGGTCATGTTGTGAGGGGTCAGCCTCTGCATACCAAGACCGGTGATGAGGACAGCAGTGACGATGAAACACAAATAGATGATGATGTAGCCGACCGCACTTGGGAGCCGGGTGAGGCAAGGGCTTCATCATCGTCAGGAGAAGAGGACGTCAGCTTGCGCGTCAGGCAGCGGCGCAGCCAGCAAGTGGGTTGTGTGGCCGTGAGTCAGCAGGATAGCAGCAGTGTGAGGTCGGGAGCCAGGCGGCACGGGGTAAAAAAACCCGCCTCGCAGGTACAAGAAAGTAGCGGCACAGGGGCTCAGCGAGGCAGCGGCGGCAGTAGTCACTCAGTGCGGAGCGTTGGCGGTAAAATCCGATACTCGGCGGTGTGGCAGTTCTTTGCTAAGACACCGGAGGAGCCGAATATGGGTATATGTAGAATCTGTAGGCAGAAAGTGAAGCGTGGCCAGGGAGCTAACGTTGGCACCACGGCCCTGCGTCAACACATGCAGCGTCACCATCCGGTGGCCTGGGAGAAACGTGGCTCAGATGTCCTGGTCCATCCTACCGCCGCAGCAACAGCAGCAGCAGCGCCCAGTGACACGCATGCCATTGCAGCCAGTCAAGGCTCCACCACCTCTGCAGAAGGGAGATGTTTCTCTTTGACATCATCTCCCAGTCCACATGGTCCTGCTCCTTGCTACTCATGGCGCCAGCAGTCGTTCAGCGAGGCAATTGCAAAGAGACAACAGTATGCGTCCAACCACCTAAGGTGCAGAAGCTAACCGTGCTCCTGTCCAAGTTGTTGGTGCTGCAGTCCCTCCCTTTCCAAATGGTGGACTCTGCACCATTCAGAGAACTAATGGCTTGTGCTGAGCCGAGATGGAGAGTTCCAAGCCGTAATTTCTTTTCCAAAAAGGCAGTACCAGCACTTCATAAATATGTAGAACAGAAGGTGGGCCAGTCCTTGATCTTATCGGTTTGTTCCAAGGTGCATGGCAGTGCGGACGTCTGGAGCTGTAACTACGGTCAGGGCCAGTACATGTCCTTTATGGCCCACTGGGTGAATGTGCTTCCTGCCCAGGCACACAAACAACTTGGACGCCGCTTTCTCCTCCACGTTGTCACACTTCGGCTCCTGCGCCAATGTCCGCCTCCTCCTCCTCCACCACCACCACCATCTCAGCCTCCACAAGTACTGCTCCATCATATAATTCAATTTCTGACCTCTATAGCATATAAAATATAGACCGCAGTAATGGAGTATAATCGCAGGTGCTTTCCTTAAACACCTCGTGTCAATTTGCTCAATGAAGGTATACTCCTAATATAGATGCTTGCAACAGTGTATCTACAAAACGTATTCAATTTAATAAGTATCAAAAACGTAAAATAGCATATCGGCTAAATAGCCTTGCTTAAAGACATTTTACAACTATATATAATGATAACTTGCGGCTATATGTCTCCAGTCCTGGAGTAATCCAAATGTATCTTCAGCGCTGAAGTTTCAAGCGCTCTTTACTAGCAGCTGGCATAGCTTGCTAGACGAAGTTCACCTCGCTGCTGTGACGGCTGTTTGGGGTGTGCGCTCTACTGCTCTGTTGCGATGTTTCCGGGTCCTCCCCTTTCTCAAGCACGTGTTCAATCTCGTTGTGAAAAGGTTCCTGAAGTCTTCCACCGATCTTCAGAAGATTCTGAAAATGGCCAGGAAACTGTGCATGCACTTCATCCATTCCTACAAAGCCAGGAACACCCTCCTCGAGTTGCAGCAGCAGAACGGCCTCCCCCAACACACTCTGATATGCGATGTTTCCACCCGTTGGAATTCCAGCCTGCACATGTTGGACCGACTGTATGAACAGAGAAAGGCCATTAACGATTTTTTGATGATCCAGGCGGACAGGAGTACTCCCCTGTGTAACTTTGATGTCAGCCAGTGGCAGCTCATGCGTGACACCTGCTGTTTGTTGAGACCATTCGAGGAGGCCACGTCATTTGTCAGCCGCCAGGACTACGGGATAAATAACGTCATTCCACTGCTTCATGTCCTGGAACAGATGCTGAAAAATCTGTCTGGGCAGGGGACTGGAGACGTGGCGACTACATCTCGTGGCCACATGAGTCCGGTGGGGACTGAAATGGAGGAGGAGGAGGAGGACATTGGAGCAGAAGCATTGTCTGGTGAAATGAGTGTATTTTCTACCCAGGTGACAAGAGAGGAGGAGCAGGAGCAGCTGGAGGAGGTAGATGGAGATGAGGAAGACGAGGCAGATGACCCGCAAGCACCGTGGCAGTATACAGTGGAGATGGAGGCAGGGAGCCCCTCGGAGTCACTTGTGCAGACGGCCCGCAGCATGCTGATTTGCCTCGCTAGTGACAGCCGAATAGTCAGCATCCGGCAAAGGGATGACTTCTGGCTCTCCACCCTATTGGCCCCGCGCTCCCGGTCCAAAAGGGGAGCCTTTTCCCAGCTATTGAGAGGGAGGACAAACTCAAATACTATAGGGAAATACTCCGTAGTCAGTTGGCCGCTACCTATGTGCGGCATCGTCCCTCCTCTGACAGGTCTGACGGTTGGGTTCTTCAGCGCTCACGTACTACTGCCGCGGCTGCTGGGGGAAGGTGGGGGGGTAGGAGCAGTACCAGCTCTATCAGTAGTAACCTAAGTCTGGAGTCACTGATGAGCAGCTTCCTTCACCCGCCTAGTGAGGAGGGCAGTCGCCAGCAGCAGCAGCAGCAGCAGGACCTGGAGCAGACTCTGAACCAACAGGTGGTGGCCTACTTGGACAGCACTCTGCCACCCCAGTTAGAAGATCCGCTGGACTACTGGGCAGCCAAACTGGATGTGTGGCCGCAACTTGCCGAGTTTGCAGTGGAGAAGCTGTCCTGCCCGGCCAGTAGTGTGGCATCAGAGCGGGTGTTCAGTGTGGCGGGGGCCATCGTTACCCCAAGGAGAACCCGCTTGTCCACGGGAAATGTGGAACGACTGACCTTTGTCAAGATGAATCAGGCGTGGATCGGCCAGGATTTCCATACACCAATGCCTTAGGCGTCAGACTATATCAGCCATGATGCCTCACCCAAACTGTGAGAAATGAGTCTGGGTTCAAACTACCTGCCTCAGCCACTATTCTGATGCTGCCATCCGCCTGATGCCACACATCTGCTGACAGTTTCTCCATGTACCACCAACCATCTTTACCAGGGACTGGTATTGCCACCCACCTCCACACTTTGTCATTGTGCCACTTTATGACCTCATGCTGCTGCTGCTGCTGCTGTTGCTGGTGCCATGACATCCACACTGTGTCATTGTGCCACTGCCTGACCTCATGCTGCTGTCACCGTCACCTCCACTCTCTGTCATTGTGCAACTCTGTGGCCTACTCTAGTTTTTTCCACCTCCAGAATGTCATTGTGCCACTGTCTGACCTCATGCTGCTGCTGCTGTGACCTCTACTCTCTGTCATTGTGCCACTCTGTGGCCTACTACTGTTTTGCCACCTCCAGAATGTCATTGTGCCACTGTCTGACCTCATGCTGCTGCTGCTGTGACCTCCACTCTCTGTCATTGTGCCACTCTGTGGACTACTACTGTTTTGCCACCTCCAGAATGTCTTTGTGCCACTGCCTGACCTCATGCTGCTGCCTCCGTGACCACAACTCTCATTCATTGTGCCACTCTGTGGCCTACTACTGTTTTGCCACCTCCAGAATGTCATTGTGCCACTGTCTGACCTCATGCTGCTGCTGCCGTCACCTTCACACTGTGTCATTGTTGCAATCTTTGGCCTGATGCTTTTTTTGCCACCTCCAGAATGTCATTGTGCCACTATCTGACCTCATGCTGCTGCTGCCGTTACCTCCACACTGTGTCATTGTGCCACTCTGTGGCCTACTCCAGTTTTTGCCACCTCCAGAATGTCATTGTGCCACTGTCTGACCTCATGCTGCTGCTGTGGCTGCTGCCGTGCCCTCCACACTGTGTCATTGTGCCACTCTCTGACCTCATGCTGCTGCCGCCGTCACCTCCACTCTCTGTCATTGTGCCACTCTGTGGCCTACTACTGTTTTGCCACCTCCAGAATGTCATTGTGCCACTGTCTGACCTCATGTTGCTGTTGTGGCTGCTGCCGTAACCTACACACTGTGTCATTGTGCCACTCTGTGGCCTACTCCTGTTTGTGCCACCTCCAGAATGTCATTGTGCCACTGACTGACCTCATGCTGCTGCCACCGTCACCTCCACTTTCTGTCATTGTGCCACTCTGTGGCCTACTCCTGTTTTGCCACCTCCAGAATGTCTTTGTGCCACTGTCTGACCTCATGCTGCTGCTGTGGCTGCTGCCGTGACCTCCACACTGTGTCATTGTGTCACTGCCTGACCTCATGCTGCTTCTGTGGCTGCTGCCGTGACCTCCACACAGTGTCATTGTGCCCATTGTGCCACTCTTTGGCCTACTCCTGTTTTTGCCACCTCTAGAATGTCATTGTGCCACTGCCTGACCTCATGCTGCTGTGGCTAGCACCGTCACCTCCACACTCTGTCACTAATGTTGCCACCTGAGCTCTCAGCTTGTTTTTTTACAGCTTTCTCTGGCATGACTTCATCAGGCTACATTCCCGCTTGAGTTTTTTGGTCAGTTTTGCCCTCTTAAGTGCCCAGGGAATTTTATAGTGAAGCGATTCTAAGAGCGGCGGCAGTCATGTGCGTGTCATACTAAAACACAACATTGTATGAAGACCAAACCAAGCTCCCTCTGCATATTTAAGCATGGCACAACGTTCTACAGCACCCTGCAGGCTCTGTGCAGCCTGGAAATAGCTGTTTTTTAACATGATTCGTCCAGACGTAATTCAGACCGAAGTTATTTTTGTCGGGAAATTCGGCGAAGTGAGCGAACCGAATTTTTGAGAAATTCACCTATCTCTAGCAATGACCAAACAAACCCACAAATTCAGAATTGGAATTTATTTTCCATCTACAGGGAGTGTGGCAAAAGTGGAGGTGTTTTGAAATTTTAAAATATATATATGTATATATATAATATATATATATATATATATATATATATATATATATATATATTTACTTGTACTTGGTGTTTCTCTAGAGTACCTGACCACTGTGAGTGCAATCGCTAGTACATTGTTCTGAGTCTGAATATATCGCAGACGGGTGTACAATTACATCTCTCACTTAGCAGGGTATAATAGGAACAGTAACATGGCAGCCATAATAGCCTTTATTGGGCTTTCAGCCAGGGCTGTGCAGTCGGTGAGCCAAAGCTCCAACTCCTCAATTTCCCTGACTTCGACTCCTGACTCTGACTCCCTCACACATGATGCATGTTCAAGTGATAACTTTACTGTAGTAAAATGGTAACTTCAGGCTTTTATCACATTATGATACAATAATCAAGCTATTTAGGTAGAACATACACTGACAAGTAAAATGGTAACAATGTCTTGAACTTGTGACTTTTAGGCTCCACATCTCACCATCCACTACAGCTTTGTACAAGAGACTCCCCTCATTTTATAGACAATCATCTTACCTATCTTATACATAAATTTGACTTGCAAGTATTTAGCATCTACTTAGTTCTTTGATTCCTAAAAATCAAAATGTTAGTTTTTATTATTTTCTTAGTATTTGGTAAATCCACCTTTGGCATTTAGTTCTGCCTGAATCCTTCTGGGCTCTGGATCAGATTTAAGCATGTCTCGTCCAAAATCTGATACCAGGTCTCTTCTACACGTTGGGGCATACTGGACTTGGGTACTAATCCAGCTTTTTCTCCCACTCTACCCACAAGTGTTAGATTAGGTTGAGGTTTGGGGACTGTGGAGGCCAATACAGCAACTCTACTTCATTGTCACTGAACCATTCCTTCTCCAACCTTGATGTCTGCTTCAGGTCGTCCTGCTGGAACACTGTCATCCTTTTCATACCCATAGTACTCAAGTGTATGAAGTAACTCATCTTGTAGGATAGTCACATATAGCTCAGCATTGAGGTCAACATCGATCCTGGTCAAGTATCCAACATATTTGGCTGTGAAACATCCCTGTATCATCAGGCTTCCTCCACCAAACTGGGCAGTTTCTTCAGTTTCTCGATCCATTAACCCCATTCTTCCAAACCCATTTGCACCCATCAGAGCCCGGTCTATTGACTTTCATCTCATTTCTCCATTTCGTTTTCTTCCCGCTGTCATGGCCTCACATGATGTAGTTTGTCAATTTTCTTGGCCGAGAGACGCTATTGATGAGCTGGATGATGTGGTTTCTCTTTTCTTGGAAAATGTTCACAGAGCTCAGCTTCTTTCCCTCTGCCACATCTTTCTCCCAGACAGGGCAGCATGAACCACCTGTCAGGTTCTCTTTAATTGTAGTTTTTTTGGTACCATTTGATGGCATTGAATATATATGACCTTTTGATCACTGTTTCTTTACACTTTTTTGGGATGAGATGTGACCCCCCCCCCCAAAAAAATTGCTATTTTGATGATGGCCATTTTTCTTCTATGGTGTACACTGTACGTGAAAGAGAATGTAATTTTTTTAAATATATATACTATATATCACATTTTTACAGGTACGGCTGTATCAATTATGTAAAACTTGGGGTGGGGTGTTTTGAACTGTTTGATATTTGACATGACATTTCTAAATAGCTTTAGAGCAGTGTAGAATGCGCAAGTATGTATGAACCAGTCTTACTGCGATTCATACATTCGGCACATCGTAGGTGGATCACAGGGTAATGTTGGTGCGAAGCCTAAATGCACTGCATTGTAAATGCAATGGATGGTGCGCTAGAAAAGACTGTGCAGAATTCCTGACAGCTCAGGCCATGCTAACTCATGTTAATTATCAAACTATGTACAATAAAATAATTTCACAATAAGATAAAATATTAACCTATATATTATAAAATTAATAATAATTTAAATATAAAATTAGAAAACCAATAAAGCATCTAAATCCTGTTATTATAGTATTATCAGTGATTATAAACACATCACAGCAGGTTGAAAATAAAAGAAAAGCCATTAGAATAGCATGTCAGTGAATAGAAACTATGGTTGTGATCTTGCATGGCGCACCACAGGTCCCAGCTATTGCCGTATGTAAAATAAAGGTGGAAAGCAGCAAAATTAAATTTCAACACTGATCACCATCTGATTAAAATTATTTTCGTTTAATGTAGTAAAAATGAAAATTAAAAACATTTGTATGAAAAAACTTCCTAAAAAGTTTATAAAGCATGCAAAATCCTGGCCTACTGACCTACATTTTAATGAACGGAAATTAGTCAAGTATTTAAAGTATTTCGAAACATTTTAATTATAAAAAAACGAAAAATATAAAAATCAGAACAAAATTTTATTGTTAACATAACTATTTTTTCATTAGAAAATCAACTCAATGAATTGCACTAGTCTCTATAGAGAAGAGAAGTAACAGAATACAAATGTTACAGTTCTTAACCATGATTGACGGTAATAACCATTTATCTCTTGCAACATTCTAACCACAAATTGAGATTGACACAAGGAGAGCATTCTGACATCGTGGAAAGAGAGACATTTAACAGTATGATTGACACTTAGGAGCTTCTGTTGTCTATAAAGTCTAAAGCAGCTCATTGTGTTGCTTTTCTAATGTAAAATGTATTATGTTAATAATAAAATTTTGGGCCACTAGGTTACTATGGGCAAAAAATTAGCTTTCGACCTAAACCGTTTTCATACATGTGGCCCCTTGCTCTAATTTTTATATTTTTTCATTTTTTATAATTAAAATGTTACGAAATGCTTGAAATACTTGATTAATTTTCGTTCATCAAAATATAGGTCACTGGGTCAGTAGGTCAGGATTTTGCATGCTTTATAAACTTTTTAGGAACTTTTTTCATACAAATTTTTTTATTTTTTATTTTTACTACATTAAACGAAAATAATTTTATTCTGATGGTGATCAATGTTGAAATTTAATTTTGCTGCTTTCTACCTTTATTCTACATATGGCAATAGCCGGCACACCACAGGTCTTGCTGGGATGTGTGGTGCGCCATGCAAGATCACAACCATAATTTCTATTCACTGACATGCTATTCTAATGGCTTTTCTTTTATTTCTAGCCTGCTATGATGTGTTTGTAAGTAGTGATAATACTACATACTGCGTAAATACACGATTGAGAACGGATTCCTCCTTCTCTGAAATCAGTTGTATCTGTGTTCTTGAGAGGATGATACAACTGGATATTGCAGAGGTGCTGCAGGATGCAATGGTGTCCTGCCTATTCAGAACCTTTTCTGGAATGCAAGTGGCATAATATGATCATTGTATCACTTGTATCACTCTATGGGAACCTGACTAGAACAGGCAACAGTAGGAAGAAAGGTAGGTGAGTATTCTTAATGGGAGTAAGGCATTTTTTATGCAGTAGGTGCAATATGGACCATCTTGTTATTTAGGGGACACATTGTGGGCATTTTTTTTGTTTAAGGGCATAATAAAGGCCATTTTATCATTATTGTTTTATTATTATAGGGGTTTTGTGTGGGATTCTTTTTTTAGAAACATTTGTTTATTTTCGGTGCACAAAATGGACCATTCTTTTATTCAGGGTACATAACATGAGCAACTTTATCACTATGGTAGTACAGTGTGGGCCATTTTTTAATAAGAAGGCACTATGTGAACATTTTGTTATTCATGGGATATAGTGTAGTTTTGTTGTTTTTTTTTACTGAGGGGCACAGTGTGGATGATATTATCATTTGAGTGCCCAGCATTGGGCATTATCTTATTCAGAGAGGCATATTGTATGGCAGTACTATGTCAAGGGGGCACAGAGTGTGGAGATATAGTATTATATTAGAGGTGAATACTATCAGGGGAAAACATAAGATGTTTAAAAGGGGAGTTTTTGAAATATTTAGTTTTTTTTATATGTAGTGGTCATGTTGTGCTTAATTGCAATAATTTCTAAAAAATCTTGGTAAAAAGGCCTTGCTTAGATACATCACCTCAGCAGTACACTATATAATGAAAATCAGCAGTAATAATTTGTCCCTTTAAAAGCCCTTATCTATGTATGTTAGTATAGTACCTCTATAATAATACATACAGTTATCAAGTAATACCACAATACAATCAGCAAATAGCTTACCGTACATATTACCATTATACTGTACCCAAGCAAATTTCATTATACCAAGACTTTCATTCCCAATCTTACCACTATATAAGTACTAAATAATGCTGCTAGAACATGAGTACATGTTGTCAATACACAACGACTGGATAATTTTGCCATACTACTACTAAATAAAGAAAACTACATTAAGACCAATGTTACCACCATACATTGACAATGTACACTAGTTGTACAAAAACACTGGGCAGACCATATAAGTGATTACAGTAATCTTACATCCAGTGACTCATTGGAGACACCTTTTCTGAATGGAATCATTTACTTTCCCTTTTTGTCTCCATCTGTTCCAGACCACCATGACAACTTCTTCCAGCCACCACACATCTCTGTAGAATTTGTCGCACTAGTATCTCTGACTTCTCACCTTTCTGCACCTTCTCCCCACCTCTCTACAAACACCCCATACACTGTGCCCCAAGTAGTAATAATGGTCCCAGAGGTGCCCCATACAAGAATAGTAAAATAGTAAAATCACCCTCAAATAATTGTAGATCCCTTTTCAGTGCTCCCAGATGTAATCTTTTGTGCCACCATGTAGTATGTAGTTGACCCTACAATTCCCATATAGCAGATATGTACATCCCCCTATTTCACAGGTAGCCCCCAAATAAGGCAGGAAGCTAGGCAGACTTTCCTTTTAGGTATGTAAACGGATAAGTTGGCAGATCCCTATTAGGTAGGTAGAACCCCCATTAGGTAGCTAGGTAAGTAAACCTCCATTATATAGCTTGGTAGGTAAGCCTCCAATTAGGTAGGTAGGTAAGGTCCCCATTAGTTAAGTAAGCTCCATTAGGTAGGAAGGAGAAACCCTTACTAGGTAGGTAGCACAGCAGCTGACAGAGTTTAAAGACGGTGGACCTATTGCAGCATGATGCCTAGCAGATCGTGACATGATCCCCCACCCCTCCTTTTATGAGAGGCCCCCGGATCCTTAACATGCACCACTGATTTCGTACCAGGAGACGTGGCACCTGAGGCAGCGGACCCCGAATCAGCACACGTGGCACTAGAACTCGGATCAGTGGACATGGCACTAGGACAGTTGGGAGGCATCCATGAGGAGGACGTTCTGTGCAACTGTATACTCCCCTTAGGTGTGCCCCTGATTATGGAGAGCTATAACATTCAGGGGTCACAGTGGTGGATACTACAAAAGTGAGAAGCCACACATGTCTGTACAGTAAACTCTGGGGAGATGACTCGTCCAAAAAAACTCATTATAGCCTTATAGGAGAGAGAAAAAAAAAAGAAGAAAAATAATTGCACCTGTGATTCACTAGATGTTATAGTGTATTCTGTCTTTTATTATGTCTGATCAGTACTGAATGTGCTTGCATAGTCGGTAGCATGATGATGGGTGGTAGCATGCTTGTTTGTGGAACTACAACTTCCAGCAAAACCCTCTATATCTATCTATCTATCTATCTATCTATCTATCTATCAAGCTTGGTTCTGGTGCCATGTATATTATTACATTGGTAATGCTGTGTTCTTTTCTTTTTCAAACACGTTTCTATCAAACCTGCTTTAAAATAAATCTTGCAATAGTTCCTTTGTTTTATAGCCAGGAATTGTTTGGCAACCAAAATAAAAAAATCTCAAATGTCTTGCCTGAGTCTTCATTCATCTGCTTGTCATATATTCTCTGCAAATTTGTGCTTTTCATGTGCTGTATGTAGCCTCCCTTCTCTACAGCCGAGCAACAGCAGTTCCTGTTTAAAAGTGGTTTCCCCTGACCCAAGTCCCAGTATCTTTTGCTCTGCTTCCTCTCATCCCCAGTCTTAAAGGCGTTTTCACACCATACAGTTTCACAGAGTTACAGACAGCTTTAGACTTCCTGATAAGGCTTTGGGTGGTTCTATAGCAGCGATTGATTGATATCAGCTCTGCTGTTCCTAGCTATTCAGTGACCATGGCTGTCATCAGTCATCTATTAACCATTTCAGGGCCCCATACAGCCAAATCAAATGGGGCCCCCACCCATTACTAGGTCCTACTTTTTTAACATATCAGTGGGTCCCTGACAGGAGTACTGCCCGTACTGCCCTATTGGCACCCCTGACAGTGACATGAGTCCTGGAGATTTATAAAGTGTAGTAGACAAGGCCACAGAGCTCTAAAAAGTGCAAGCTTTTCATTAAGTTAAGTAAACTGTGTTGCTAGAGATACGACTCTGCAGGGAGTGACTCACCATGGAGAAACTGACTGATGGCAGCTTGAAGCAATGAGAGATAAGAAAGAACAGGGAGAGGTGAGGAAAGATGGTTGTTAACCAGAGAAACCTGTGTACTATCAAAAGAGATAAAGAGATAGAAGCGATATCTCCTGACCAAAGCAAAATCAAAAACAGAAATGTGTTTGGTAATAGTGTTCAGTTACCTTTCTCTACATGTTAAAAGCCTATCATTGTGGTGAGAAAACCCATTTAATCCAGGTCCCCTACTTCCTACCTCATGTTAAAAGCTTCTGGAGGCAGCACCAAAAGGGCGTGGCTTCAAAGGACAACTTGATAAAAGCTAAACCATTTGCTCCCCTATTCTTCTGGTCTGGACACAGAGCTGTTTCCTGTGGGTAGAAACAGTGAATTACTGAGCTTCCAGTCATCAAACAGCTGATGCAGAACTGCAAATAGCCTACATAAAACTTAATAAAAATACATTACAAAAGTACCAATTTATGGGAGAGCTGTTAATTTGAAAATATTTTTTTCCATTGGACAAAATCTTTAATTTTCTTTTTTGTAATGCAAATCTTTGATCACAGCGCAGAGCAACAGTGAAGGTGAAATGTCTGTGTCTGTAATCATGCAAGAAAATAGATTAAAAAAATATCCAATGCCAGAACAAAAAGGATGAATGGAGTATAAAGCTTTAGTAGTTCATAAAGAATGTAAGTGATATCCCGAAAGATATTTTGTGATACAAATTGCAAAAAAAAAAAATTTGCCTTTTTTTCTAGACAGATCCAAGCTATTCCCATATGTTTGGCTCTGTGTGCAATTGACTTCCATTATAAAAAAAGGCATATTTAACATCTAGATTTTGGTGTTGTTGCGCATTCTTTTGTAAACTGTAGGAGTCTAAACTTTATGTTTAAAACAAAATAAAAACATAAACCTGACATAGCTTTGACGTACATACACTTACATAGTCAGAGATGTAATTAGAATTAATAAGGCCCCATAGCAAAATGAGATGTACCCCACCACCTAATGACAGGAAAGTGGGATAACAACATGTGTAGCAATAATTAAAGCTATTAATAGTAGTGCCATATATTAGAGAACCCATATAGTAGTGCTAAAAAGCAGAATGCTGACAACTTGTTATTCCCTACAAAAAGCTATTATTTTCTTCCACCTGCGCGGGACCCCTTAGGCTATGTTCATACAATGTACTGCAGCGCGTACAGTACGCGCCGCATTACATCGTGTCTTTCGGGAGCTCGCGCTGATACGAGCGTACTCCCACGGCACGGGGGGTGGGGTGGCTCCGGTCATTGACATTCATTACTCGCGGCGCATATTCGCCGCAAGTAATTGACATGTCACTTATCTCCCCGCGCGTACAATACGATCGTATTGTACGAGCGGGGAGAGGAGGTGTAATAGCTCACAGAAAAATACAAATCCCAAAACAAAATATAAAACTCAACCCTTTATTGATATACATTAAAAATCAAACCTCGCGTGTAAAAAAAAAATATATATATATATATATATATATATATATATTATATATATATATATATTATATATATATATATTATACCCGTATACCCATATACGGCTGCTAACCAATATGAAATAGGGTAATGTTTATACAGCACTACTAATATATAGATATATCACCAAGCCAGTGTGTATAAACATACGATATCAACACGTAATACAGATAGACGATGTCATATGACATCAAATATAATCAACTCACGGTTCCGTAGAATAAATGGATGTATCTGATACCATGAACATGAGGAGGAAGATGTAAATCCAGATGCAACCTATGCACTTATACAGATGGCTAGAAAAAGTTATGAATGTATCAAAATTAAGTAACTACACTGAACCTGTCCGAGGAGGAGCTACCGCCCCAAAAGGGGCGACCCCGACTATCTGATGGCTGTCCCTATTTCAAAAAAGATATATACACAAGCAATGAGGATAGTTAAATATACCTCACCGCTCACTGGGCATGAAATTATGGCCACCAGAGTCCCGTCCCGACGCGTTTCCCCAATAAAATACTGGTTCATCAGGGGACATAGAATGACCAACAACCACCAACAAAAAGAATGGTGATAAATAAATGGTATCCGATAGGGATGATGGAAGGACTAGGGGAGGTGTAATCCATAGTTCTCATAGAGAACTATGGATTACCGTAATTTTGGCGCGCATCTCGCCCGTATTAGAGCGCAAATACGCGGCGAAATGCGTGCCGAAATTACCCCGTGTGAACATAGTCTTAGTCTCTGGGCCCCATAAAAGCTGCTATGGCTATAGTTACACCTGTGCATGATACAACCTATTCACATATAGAGACAGATCATGACCACAGCTCTTGACTTTACCGTTTGTAGTAATGATTTTGTTAGAAGTATTAAATTAGGATTTCTATAGTGTTACATTTGGAATTTACACATAACTTCTCCATTTACCATACACAGAGTATAGAACTTGACTGGCCATCCGTAAAGTGTATAGTATATTTTTAAGAAAATATGGTACCTCTGTGAATCTATATCTAACCAGTTATTTTATGTCTTATTTTCTTCTAACTAATTATATCTAGCTTTCTAACTAACTACATGACATCTATTTTTGTCTGCCTAGTTATCTATCAAAATAAAACCGTTCTATGTAATAGAGATTTTAACTAGAAATACCCACAAAGTGACTGGCTTTGAAGATCTCAGAATGGCCGTCCAAGAGCAACACAATGACGTGAGGATTGCACTAAGACCACACTTCTGGGAAACATAAGATGGCGATGACTTACAAGTTGGAACTATAGGACTGTGAAGTATTTCACAAGGTGCCGACATCTTGTAATATGTCCAAGGGATATCTCGGACATCCTGCAGTATGGCGTAAGACGATAGAGAGTCAACACCAGACCGTGACAACAGGCTCTTTCATCAACTTCTCTATTTTCATCCTAGAGATGTACAACATGAAAAAGATCCAAGGTGCAATGAACTTGTTACTTTTATAGTTTATATATTCGATCATTTAGAAACAATCTTGCTTGCTGATGTTGTTTCTGCTGCAGTTTTTGCCTTTTGTGGGCATTTATCACATCAGCCACATGTACAACAGTAATAAATGGGAATTGAAAACCAACCTCACAAACACTGTAGCTCGGTTTACAGCACGCCAGGGCAACACGGAAATTTTTTGTTATGTGATGGATACAGAAACATTTACATGTATTGGAAATTTTTGTGATGATCACAAATGCATGCCAATTTTTTCTCATAGAAAATGTTATGCCTTTTCTATGTTGCCAGTGCTCCTTTTATTGTAGGAGCTTCCAGGATTAAGCCTGGTTCACATCTACATTGTTAGTTCAGTTTTTCTGTTCTGTCATAATAGCAGAAAAATGAAAGTAATGGCAGCACTATTTCATGATAGACAACAAGAGGACTCCATGGACACCATTGACCATAAGGGAGACATGTATGATTGGGCTTTTCACCCTTTTCTGGTGTAAAGTGCGCCAAAGTGAGCAGTCTATGATGTCTAATGTACCAAATGAATGTGATAGGCGCATTGTTTGTAAGACTCGACATTTTTTTATGCGCCTAACATAAGGAGGTGTTCTTGGGGCGTCGCACCACACTCGTAATATTAGACACATATCTGAATGTGGTTCGGCAAACCTAGGCGCATTACTGCTCGAACAGGCAGACCTATTTCAATGTGGTCTGACTGAGCCTGAGGAGTCTAAGTGGAGCTAGATTTGATGTTAGGAAAAAATATGTCCAATATTTCTCAACATCCACCAGTGCAATAATAAAAAGTAATTTATGATCATTATCAAACTATATAAAATTTAATTATTTAAATGTAATTGAAAATGTTATCGTATAAAATTAACATAAAAATATAGAATATCCCCAAAATTTTAACATTTAACATTAATAGAATCTAAAACTAATTTTACATTAAATAACCCACTGATGATGTTCAGAGTTTAAAATTTTTAATTTTTACTACTTTAAGTTTGAAATTTATTTTTGCTGCTCTCACCCTTTATTCTACATACAGGAAGACCCTGCACACCCAGGTCTTGCTGGGATCTGTGGTCCACCAAAAAGATCAGTACCATAGCTTCTATTCACTGACATGTATTCTAATGAATACTGTTTCCCCCGTATTAAGCGCGTCTTACATTCTTTTCCCCCCAAAAGCCCCACTATGTCTTACTTTGGGGTATGTTTATATAGGGCAGGTATAGAGCCAGCTGTAGGCAGGTATAGGCCAGCTGTAGACAGTTTTAGGCCATTTGTAGCCAGGAATAGGCAGCTGTAGGCAGGTATAGGGGCCCAGCTGTAGGCAGGTTTTAGGGCAGCTGTAGGCAGTTATATGGGCCCTGCTGAAGCGGTTATAGGGCCAGTGTTGGCAGGTTTAGGCCAGCTGTGGGAAGGTATAGGGCCCAGCTGTTAGGCTGGTATAGGCAGCTGTAGGAGAAAACACTTACAGGCCCCCCCGTTTTCCCGTTCCCGCGCCGAGGTTGTGTGGCCCCCCGCCCCTTTTTTCCGGCCAGGGGGGGTATGTATCAGGCCCCGGCCGCGCGGATCACACGTGCCTTGCCGGGGTCCCAGCCGCGAGTCGCTGGGACGCCGGGGGCCCCCTGGAGGAGGAGCGCATATAGGAAAAAGGGATCGCGGACAGGCCTGGGCCAGCCCCGGGCCCCCCGGAAACTGTGGCCCCTCGGCACACTAGTCTTACTTCCCCAAACGTCTTGCAGTACGTCTTATTTTTGGGGTCGTCTTACATTGGCGACTCCCTAGACACCGCTCGTCTTCTTCGGGGGGGAAACCGGTATTTCCGCCTATCTTAGCCTTTAAAATGTTTGGCGCTTACTTTGCGAAAGTTCCAAAAGGGTTTTCAAACCACAGGGAGGCCCCGATAAATTTTTTAGAACCATTATGAACGCAAAAAAATCATTTATACATTCGGCGCATTTGCCCATAAAAAATAGATGCGAAAATGCCTTCAATCCCCTTTTTCCAGAATGTTCCTAAGGGTGCATTCACATAACGGATTTGGACGCTGATTTTGGGGGCAGATTCAATGCTAAATTCGAACCCCGGTGTCCATTCCCGGTATCAAAAATGTTATTCCCTAGGCAAATCGAGTAGGGTTTTTACAAACACTGACTTTCCTCTGTGCTGAATTGCTTTGGGTGCTAAAAATTTTCCTTTTTGCCTATTATAAAGTATAGGAGGGCGAAAATCTGCCTTGACAATTCAGCATTGTTTTGTCGTCTGAATGCTGCACTTACAAGCGTAGATTTTCTGACAATGAAACAAGGCTGCTTAGGCGCTGACATTTTCAGCGCCGAATACTAGCGTGTGAATTTACCCTAATGGAGTCCATCAGTTTCTGTCATAGTGTCATTACAATGAAAATAATAGTGCTGAAATGCTGCTCTATTTGTGGGTAATTTTTGATGGAGTCTATAATGGAGGCTCCTGACAAAACCCCCAAATGCAGATGTGAACCAGGTCTTAAAAAACTATTCTATTCATATAATAGACAGACCTCTGATTTCAGTGGGTACCAAGTAATGCTTCCTTTCCCCTGTGCTGACAATGCAGGGTAAATAAAAACGTGCTGCCAGACCCCCTCCCCTTCCTCAACAAGTTACAGATCCCATTTAAGATCTTTCTATCTTGTCCCTAAATTAAACACAGCCCAATGAATTTAGCAGATACCATGTAACGCTTTATTTCCTGTGTTGGTAATGCGGGGGAATTGAACACTTGCTGCAGGTTCTTCATAGATCAAAGCTAATCACTTGGGATTCTAACAGCAGACAACAGTTTTTTCTGGGGTCATTTCTAACAGAAAGTCTAATTCATTGTCTAATTCAGACCTCCGTTTTGACTATAATATTTCCTTGAAGGCTATGGCACCCATAGGCTAGATCCACATTGCATTGGACAAATACTGCTAGAAATTTGACCGTTTGTTTTCTGGTGCACGACCGCTGTTTTTGTCACTGTATTTGCAAAATCCGTGCCTGGTTCTCGATTTTTCACTGTCAGCTCATATAATTGATTGTATGGGAAACTGACAAAAAAACTCAAAACGCAACAAGTTCCTAAATACGTTGGCGCCAGAAAACAAGCTGAAAAAAAAACTGTCCTGTGCAGACTACAGCTTGTTTTTTTCTCTTAAAGTCTATGGGCATGTAAAACCATCAGATTTTCAATGGCTTTAGAATCCAAAGTAAGGGTGGTTAGAAGCCCGAAACGCGTAAGCCACAATCTGGCTGTTTTGTATGAGGGATGCTACATCCATATTTTTGGATTTATTCTTTTAACTTCATGTTCTAAATAAAGCCTTGTGATTTTAAGGCTGGGTTTTTCCGTCCCTGGTTGCTGTAACGCTGTCTCCAGGCGGGGTACGAGCTCGGACGGCCCGGCGACTGACATTGTTTGGGTGAGTTGGCATACATTGTGCTTTTTGACTGACAAGTTATTTTATGCATCACTGTACCGGCTCCCCTCTTCTCCCGCCAAGACAGGCATTCAACCTCAGTCTGCCTGCGACTAGGTCACAGCCTGAGGAAGCGTGCTAAAAACGTGCGAGAAATACGTAGCTCCCCCCATTTCTTTTCTTTGTATCAGTTGCTATTATAATTTTATTCCAATTAATAAATGTTACTTTTTTTTTACATATGGTCTCCTGTTATATGCTTTTCTGCACATAGGGGGACATGTATGAAAATAAGAAACTGTGCTGGTCGTTAAGGCCTTGTCAGGCCTGAGGGTTAAGAGGTTAAAGTCCTCAAAGATATGTACATATCCCCACCTATCACCGATCCTTCTATCAAAACCAAACAGAACATTGTGCATTGTCAATTATAATAGAGTTTTTCAAAAAGGAAAAGTCACATGGGGGACATGTATGAAAACTGTCTAGGTGTAAGACTTTCTAGCCAATCAGAGCTCCCCTTTCATTTTTTCAGAGCACTATATGAAATAAAAGGGGAGCTCTGATTGGTTAATATGGGCAACAAAGAAAGTCTTAAACCTAGACCGTTTCATACATGTGGCCCATAGTATCTAGCGCCAGCCACCTTTTTTCTTCTTTCCGTTAAGGAAGGAGCATAATTATTACTAATTATTTATATCCAGCGGCTGGTAGCCAACTGTGAGGAAGAGGAGGCACAAATCTGCAGCACAGATACTACCTCAAAGAGGATATATCAACAAAAAGCTTCAAGCTTGCTGTAATCAGGAGGACCACGGTTCCACCACTCAAGCCGAGGAATACAGGTCTACATCAGACGAATAGGTCGACTCCCACCAAGGAGATATATTTATATCAACACATCGCGGTGTGTTGCGCTACCGGAGGTGCAGCACAACCAGGTGAACGGCCACCACACCACTGTACTTAATATATTATTTGGATATTCTGTGCTAGGAGTGTGCTCTTGCGCGTTCCCTTTTTTTTTCTCTCCATAGCACTTCATGTTACGATCTGAAGCAGATGTGAATCAAGCCCTGTTGTATTCTGCCCTGTTGCAGATTTTTGGTATAAAATTATATAAACTATGTGTCAGATAATCTGCAAAGTTTAGTCATATTGGGTTCTTCAGTTATTACTCAGGTTTCAATATGAAGTTTATGGACCTGATGGTTAATTACGGGTGATCGTGTGTTTTAAGAGAACCATTTTTTTGTCTGGCTCAAAAAAAACATGGCTGCTTTCATCCAAAAACAGTGCTCCAGCTGTCCTCTGGTTGTGTATGAAATTGCAGCTTAGGGAGACATGTATGAAAGGGTTTTTCACCCTTTTTCTGGCGTACAATGCACTTAACTGAGCCGGCTACGATGTCTAAGGCCTCGTTCAAACGGTTATTGCAGGTATTTGCGTCGGATTGACGATCGTTCAATCCGTCGGCTAAATCGTTCGTGCCGTCACATAGTCACAGCACTATTTATTCTATGTGATTTTCATAGAAAATGGCTTACGTCGTTCAACCGACGCAGTAGTTCGTTCCGGATTGCGACCGTGGGCATTGACGACGGCAATCGGAGGAAAAAAAAATTTTCACTGCAATTTTTTTCCGGACGGATTCCCCCTACAATATTGGGATGGTGAATTCCGTGGGGAAATAGTTACAAATAGTCCCACCTTAGTGGAACTTTTTGCAATGATTTTCAATGTTTTCAGAACGATTTACATCGGAAAATCCGTTTTTAAATAGTTCTAAAATAAGGTTTGGAAACGGGGCTAATGCTCCGAATGAATGTGTTAGGCGCATTGTTCGTAATGTGACTCGAACTTTTAACGCCCCCTAACAGGGGGGGTGTTCTGGGGGCGTCCGGATGTGTTGCCCACATTTTTAAATATTAGACACATTTTTGAATATGGTTCGGCAATATAGGGTTTATGCTCCAAACGGGCAGACCTATTCGTGTGGTCTCCCGGAGCCGAGGAGTCGAAGGGGGAGTGATTTGATGTAAGGGGCAAAAATGTCCAATATGTCTCAACTTACGCCAGTACATTAATAAAAAGAAATTTATTACAATTATCAAACTGTATAAAATGTAATTTAAATTTAATGAAAAATATGATCAAATAAATTAATATATACTTATACAATACCCCCAAAATATAAAACATATCTCCTATAAAATGTATTTAAAATTAATAGAATCTAAAACAAATTTTACATGAAAAAAACCATTGATTATGTTGTTCAGATTTTTATATTTAAAATTTTTACTACATTAAATTTTACATTTATTTTTGCTGCTCTCACCCTTTATTCTGCATACAGCAAGAGCCGGCACAGTAAAGGTATTGCTGGGACCTGTGGTCTTCCAAGCAGGAGCAGTACCATAGTTTCTATTCACTGACATGCTGTCCTAATGACTTCTCTTATTTCCAGCCTGTCTATAACCTTAATACATGTAAGGTGCATTACTTATGCGCCTAATTTCCGTAATGTTGCATAGGCGAGGCGCGTCGAACTTTACAAACCATTTATGAACTCACAAAAACGACTTTCATACATCAGGTGCATTATACACTGAAAATGAGACTGGACTATTCACTTTGACGCGCCTTCCTTCATACATGTCGCCTTTAGTCCTATTCACTTCAGTGGCTGCCCCTATAGCTTTTTATATTCTGAGAACAGCAGAAAGCTCCTTACCGCTTATATGAATTGATCTACAACTCCAAACTTCCTATGTATATGATGGTGGATGGGTGGAGCACTAAGGGGGTGTTCACATGGAATCTTTTGGGCTATATTTTTGTATATATTTTGGGCGTAATTTTGCCAAAATATGTGCTAAAATACTGCCCAAACAATGTACAATATAGTACCAATAGAGATCAATGTAAATACGCGGACGTGTGCTTTAAAATTTGCAGGGATTTTACGATGTTGCAATTGCATAATTTCAACAACGCTACCAACATGTTTTTGGACTGTAAATTTACTGACCGCAATATGGTTGTAAAACCGGCCAAAGGGCTATGTTTTCATGCTCGGGAAAAAAAAAACGCCCGGGGAGTCATCTGGTTTTTGTCAGAGGCGCTGTGGTTTTTTTGACTTTTTTCCGTAAAAACCCGTGGCCCCGCTTCTCTTTTTTTTTTGGCTCCCCCAATTAATTGTTGTATGGGAAGTGCAAAAAAACTTAAAGTACGGCCTATTATACAACTGTTGTATAATACACCGGCGCCAAAAGACGAGCGGAGATAAAACGACCTGTGTAGACTACAAATCGTTTTTTCTATTATTGTCTATGGGGTTACCTGAACAATCATATTTTCGTCGGTTTTAGAATACTAAAACCCCGAAAATACTATCATGTTGCCATGGAAACATAGCCTAAGGATAATGAATACTAAAGAGGCCGGAGTGGGTTTGTAGCCAGCTGCCCTGCAAAAAAAGGCAAAAAGGCTGGTTTCAAGGCTAAAATGCAGGGCCAAAATTTTAGCCCCCCCCAAATTACGCTTTGGGGCCCCGGGGGCGGGGCGGGGGGCCACACCTCGCGGCCATTAAATTTGTGTTCCCCAGTGGGCGTTACGGGCTGTAATTCAAATGTAAATTATCCCCCCGCGGGGGGATTCGCCGGGGAGCGGGAGAGGAGACGAACCCCATAGTTCTCTATGGAAACTGTGGATTACCGTAAGGGCTTGGATATTCAGCGAATTTGGGGCCCCCGGCACGTAATTAGGATAAAATAGTCATTTAAGCGTGTGACATAGCTAATGCCCCTCCCTTTCAATCGATTTTGAAAATTTGGAAAAAGAGGGAGATTTTGGGCAAAGTCTTTAAGTCTTTGGGATACATAGGGGCAGGAATTCGCAGAATGGACCACGTTATGTTGTTACCCCTTTAAAAGGGGTTTTCCTTATAATCCAGTGTATCGTATTATCCCCCTAAAAGGCATCTCCACCATTACTTTTAGTAAACCTCCAAATCTGGTTGAGCCCTAAAAAAAAATTTATATTAGTGTACCCAAATCAAAATTTTAAAACACATACAAAGAACTAGACACCAACCCATTAATAACATCATACTTTTTTTTGGTACAAAATAAAAACCACAACTGTGGAGGATAAAAACCCTTAAAAGGAAAGGAGCAGCAGTTGTTTAATAATAAAATTAAAAAATTAATGTATATGTAAACAATAACAGTTTTACCCCAAAAACATATTCTCCCTACCAATAGGCTTATAACTGCATAAAAATATCACAGCATCAATGCCCAGTATACAAAGAACACAATGGGAACCATAAAGGATGTGGTGGGACATGAAAATAATACTGACCATTTATGTATTGACTTATTATTTATTACTGGGCTGCTGCTGCCTTTTCTGGTGGTGGCTTTTATTCTCGATTTGGGTCATTGTATGAAAATGTTGGGCAAAAATTCACTTTTTTTCCCATAAAACCATTCGATTCCCGTTTGATTTCTATGGCTCTGGAAAAAATGAGAGAGAGCTCTGATTGGTTGAATGGGAAATAGTGAATTTTGTTTTAGTTTTGAATAAAAAAATGGTTTAATTTAAAGGGGTCGACATTGCTTTTTCGTGTTAGTGAAAAAAAAAACGTCAATGTCTCTAGTTGCAGACCAAAGTCATCAAATTTACCATTTCTACAGAAAATAGGGCAAAAGATAATGGGGGGATGTTAAAAGAAAAAGGGTCGAGCGCCTGTTTTTCGGGTTTTTTCCTTTTAAAAATGCCCCTGTGTATGTCGGGGCCTCATACATGTGGGGAAAACTTTACGCCCCCAAAACCCCTTTAATTTTCTCTTTCTCTTCCCCACCCCCTTTAAAACTTCCCCTTTAAAATTTTTCCCGACCCCCCCCTTTCTTTTTCCAAAAAAACTTAATTTCCCCTCACCTTCTCTTTTTTCACCACCCACATCCTTTTTTTTAAAAAAAAAAAACCCCCTCTTTCTTCCCCAATTTTTAAATTTAAAAAAAACCCCCCCCTTCTTGTTTAAAATAAATTTCCCTTTATTTTTCCAACTCTTTTCTTAATTTTCAATCCTTTCCCTTAAAAACCCTTTCCCAGTTTCGAAAAAAGAAACAAAAATTGGAAATTTTTTTTTTTTTGGCCCCACCAATTTATAAAAGTTGTTGGGTATAGCTTGTGGGGCCTTTAAAAATACTTGGCTCAAAAATGTCATACTTGGATGTATTTTTTGTCCCAAAAATTTTATTTGCCCTGGTGATAAATGGTTTGTGGTTCCTTCCCGTTCCCCATAAATAAATCTCACAGATTAAGCGAAGACATATAAATCAGCACATAAGTGGCTGTATAGCGACTCATGCACGTGATTCATTATAAGGCCTTTTACTGAAGTTAAGCATTGATTTAAAAAAGGACTTTTTTTTTGCTTGCTTCCCTTGAATCTGTAATTTGGCTGTCATGGCTGAACAGATATAATCAGTTGTAATCTTTTTGGTTGCATTTATAACAGGTATTTAACAATCTAATGATTATGACCCCTTATTCATTGAGACTTGGGCCTGGATCTTCAGTAAAAGATAAACCATCTAAAATTCTGCCATAGTAATATTTATTCAGTCTGTTTATGAAACTTTTTGGTTTTAAACAACTTTACGGATAAAAAAAAAAAATTGGGAAATTTTTTGGGGTATTTTAAAAAAATGTTTATGTCCCCTATGACTTTTAAAAATAAAAAATAGGTGTAAAACCCGCATCAAAAAATTGTGAAAAGGGAAAAGGTGGCTAATTTCCACAGTAACAATAAGGTTTGTTTTTGTTTCAATTTAGCCCCCTGAAAACTGAAAAGTAGAATCTGTGTGGTTGCCATTGGCCACTGTTCTGCTTTGGCTTTGCACTAGTTTTGATAAATCTTTGCTAATGTCTGACCACTTCAACTTTTCACACCAAATGACAACTACATGATTTGTGAAATTGCAGGAATTTTTCCTATAATTTAAACGGGCCTTTTTGAGAAGTTTTGTAAATGTTTTTTTAAAATTTCACCCGTTAACAAGGAAAATATAGACATTAGAAACAGGAGATGTAGACAATGTAACAAAGTGGTAATTTTTAAAGCATTTTTTGACCCCCCAAAAAACCAGCCCCCGGGACTTAGTAGTAAAAATTCCCGCGCAATAATTTTTTTTATGGCTGTGGAAATCTGCGAATGTAAACTGAGAATGATAGAACAATAGAATTATAGATACTAGCTAGCAAAACAGTACAACCAAATATGATTTTTTTCTCCAAAGAGAAGTAAAATTCATTATAGTTACCAAAAGTTTTTGTGAATTAAATAATTAAGATGCATGATTGATTCAGAAGACAGACTGCAGATTGATGAAGTAATAGATATTAAATAGTAAGGTAAATTAGAAAAAAAAGAACAAAAAGACATATAGATCTTGTATTTCAGGCTGCTAAGTTTTTCTATATACTTATGAGCAAGTGATGGAAACAAATTAGTACATGTAAAATGTTACTAGTTTCTGTAAATGCATTTTAAGAAAAATAAAAAATAAAAATCAAACTTCTACCTCAATTCTAATTCAACAGAGATGTATACAACCTATCCATAACAAATCTATTTTGTAACAAGATGTCAAAGAAGCCAAACAGCTGAATGAGCATGCCAATAAAATGTATATTGCGCATATGTATAAAATATATATTTATATATGGATTTTTTTTTTTACAATTATATATATTTTATAAACACCACTATTTAAAAATATATATTTATTTATATTTATTTTTATAAATATATATATATTTTATTCCAACTTTACCATTGGGTTTTTTATTTTAAAACCGTCTGCAAAAATTTTTTATTTTTATTTTCTTCTATGCTAATTTTTTAAATTTTTTTATATTAAAAAAGCTATACTTATATTTTTTATAAATATATTTTCATGACATATAATTAAATTTCTTTATTTATTGCAGATAAGTTCCATTAGTCTGTATAGTAGCCACAATTAAAAAAAGACTGCCATTTGACATCATCATTCTGCACTGGCCTTGGAAACACACCATGTGCACCTTTTATTTGGGAGTTGCCAAAGTACTTTGACAAGTGTATGTATGATAGCTATTGTTGTCCAGTCACCGCGTGCATGGTCGGTAAACCTGTGCTCAGTGATCCTCTATAACTTATTTTGGTATGTTTTTTTTGCAATTTCTGTTTCCATTTTAAATTTTGCAAAAAAATTGTAAATTTTCCCTTTGGTGAATGGAACCCGTTTTGCAGAGGATTTATTATAGTTAGAATAAACCCGTGTCCTGTCTGACGTGCAGTTTTAAAAGTCCCCTTTCCCCGGGCTTTAAAAACAAAAGTTACCCCGTATTAAAAAGCAACAGCTAAAAAAGTAAACTAAATAATAAGGGGGTTTATATATTATGTGTGTATTTAATTTATTATTTATATTTATTTATTTATATTTTTTAAAATTAGATTTAATTATATTTAGTATTTTAGTTTTGTGTGTGTGTATGTGTATTTCCATAGAGCTCTATATATATAGATGTATCCATAAACTGTCGTTTGGAATTTTGTGTCTGTTGTATCATTCATTCCTTACTAGATTAATAATACTAATAATAAAAATAATAATAATAATATTAAAATAATAATAATAATAACAAAAATGCGTTTGAATTACATTAAAAATTACATGTATTAGTATTTTGTATAATTAAGCAGTGACAACACAACATAAATTGTCCTGCACTGCCTTTACATAGCTGGCTGAAAATTAACGCGTTTACCCTGCATTGCTGTTAATACCTCTTTTTGAAGGGTAGACAACATTTATATATTACTACAATTTAATATATTATTTAATATTATTCTTTTCCTAAAAGCAGATTTTAACATTAGTAAAAATAAATACGAAATATACTATTATTAAATTAATGGATTGAATTATATATGCACTAGCCATTAAACTAGGATTAAATTAAATCCCAGTTGTTTTGGGAGAATCACAGTATCACCAAAAATAAAATAAAGAAAACAGGGATGTAGACGCTCTAGAAAAAGAGTAAATTCAGTTCCTATATTTCATCGGCTCGTTCCTCCTTCCGAGTTGTTTTTTTATATACTTTATATCATTTTTTTGAGAGTCTCTCTCTCTGTATCTATCTATCTATCTATCTATTATCTATCTATCTATCTATCGTTGTCTATCTGTCTGTCTATCGATCTATATAAATATATATATATATATATATATATGTATATATATGATTATATATACATATATTATATATATATAGATATATATATGTATATATATATGTATATATGATATATATGTATGTGTGTATATATTATACATATATTATATGTATACATATAGATATATATATAGATATATATGTGTGTATATATATATATGCGTGTGTATGTAGATAGATAGATATTAACATACTTAAATATATATGAATATCTACTCATATATCAGCTAAGTTTTGTATAGAAATATATATAGATAGATGTTACTATAATATAAAAAAATATCGAATTTAAATAATATGCTTTTAACATTTCTTTGCTCCTGCAATATAACTATTATTTCCAATGCAGAAATCCAATTAGTAATTAATAATTAGTGATCTCGATTTAGGTCAATTTCCATTGCTCGACAACTGATTCTCCACCAAACCCACTCTATGGAATAAAAACTTTAAGTATACTAATGATGATTGGAGCCGTCAGATAACCAGGCAATGATTTCACTCCCCCATAATGAACCCGTCCATGTCTTGCAGAATAATATGGAGATCTTTCCTCTCTCTGTTTCATAATCGAAGTGACTAATAGAAGAGGCTCCCTCCACAGGGAGTAAATACAACTTGTTCTGCAAAGTAGTGGAAACCTCCTCTCCATGTCCGAGGCGTCTAGTATTTCAGTCTAATATCTCTGTTAATGAAAGCTTTTCTAAGGGAGGGGAAGCAGCTGGGGCGAGTGCTTGATGCATAGAATCACTCTGTACTAATATGTAACATTTCATAAGAGGAAACCTTTCAGTGAAGTTTCTACTCGTGTTTTCAATCCGTTTCTTTCAGCTTTGCTCAAATGTAGCAATCAGGTCATATTATTACAAGTCCCAGGACGTCACAAGTGGCTAAATTCTGACTGAAATATCATATAACGATGTGAACGCTGATCTACTCCTACTTGCTCATCACTGATTTTATTCTGTGATTTTTCATTGTGATTTATTAATGCTGTGCGACGTTTTAAAGGGGTTGTCTCACTACATTGATTGATGTTATCACAGTCCTGTTTTCTTGGTTTCACTTTGGATTCAGGAGCATGTTTACTGGCTTCCACTAGGCTGCAGTAGAAGCCAGGTCTGTAGCTATAGCAACCAGTACTGGCAGCCTATCAGGAGAGATCAAACAGGTTGTAGCTATAGCAACCACTGCTGGCAGTCGATCAGGAGAGATCAAACAGGTCTGAGTTAGCAACAGTGCTGCACGATAGGAGTGATCAAACAAAAAGGAGCTGATGCAGCCCATACAAGAGGGGATATTTAGGAATAGGTAGGACACTGTTAATGGACATATATTGCAAAGTGACTTGTTTTTGCAAGATCTTTAACATAAAAAGCAATCCTTGTAGTGAGACAACCCCTTTAAGACAGAAACAGACACAGTTTACTTGTGCTGAAACTCAAGAAAGTGGTGTCTTAACAGCCTGTGACCTCCTACATAGAAACATACCTGTCTGCAAAATTAAATGCGGGCTACATAGAAGAAACCGTGTGTATAGATAGCAACAATAGACACCTACAAAAACAACAATATAAAGTATAACAACATAAAAGTATAAAGATAATTTGTATTAAATCACATTAAAATGCAGATTAAACATACTGGTGCATCTCAAAAAAATTAGAATATAATTGAAAATTAAAGGGCTCCAGGACTATCTTTTTATTTGTTATAGGGCTCACAAATGTATTATAATTCATACTGTAATGAGTCTATACAAAATGTGGGTTTCTCTATTTGACTTAAATTATTGATATCAATTATCTTTTCAGTGACATTCTATTTTTTAGACGCACTAGTAAATGATAAAATACATAATGCACATAGTTGCACACATATATAAAGAACATATGTGGAAATATCACAGAATGCCTATTAAAACTGACCACTGAAACACAACATAAACCCATATAAAGTGCTCACAACTGCCCACATAAGCAAAAGTAATGAAATATCATATCCATCAAACACCAAAGGCATTTAAAGGCAACTAGGGGTTCAGACCACAATAGATAGTCTGTGGGGTGTACTTGTTATGATCTATATCCTTTGCTGCCCTTATATGTCCCTATGTATTTGAGAGTTCATTGCTGTTGTGTATCAGTTTTGAGCAGCTTATGTGGGTTTATGTTATTCTTCAGTGCTCCTTATTAGGCACTTTGGGCCACATGTATGAAAACTGTTTAGGTCTAAAACTCACTTATTTGAGTTTTAGACCTAAAAAGGTTTCATACATGTGGCCCTTTGTGATATTACCATATATGTATTTTATGGATGCTATTATGTGCATTATGGACCTTATGTATGAAAACTGTCTAGCTGTAAGACTTTCTTTGTTGCTCATAGCAGCCAATCAGAGCTCCCCTTTCATTTCATAGAGTGCTCTGGAAAAATGAAAAAGTTGCTAGGGGTAACAAATAAAGTCTTAGCCCTAGAAAGTTTTCATATATGTCCTATGTGGTTTATTATTTGTGTTTTATCTGTATTTTAATGTGATTTGAAAAAAACAAAAACATCTATCTCTTGTACTCTGTGTTTTTGACGAAAGTAACATATAAAAACCTCTTTTTCCCACCTCAGTAACAGCAGGAAACACATGCAGTATTATTATTCAATAAATACATACGGAAATATTGAAAAACATTAGACTTTTATTTTTGAAATACACTTTTTTGGTATTTACTTCAGAGCCCAAAAAAAAAAAAAAAAAATCTGTCCCACTGTGCATCAAAACTTGACAATATTAATAATAAAAAAAAAATAAACCTTATTTACACAGCTCTAAAATGAGCTTTATATCTGTACAAGAAGTGGAGGCTGGCCGGGTGGAGTTGTAAAGTCCAGTCCATTAAGGCAAGTCCTTTGGTGCAAGCAATGTCTCATCCCCTATGCTGGGGAACTGGGGTGTGAGGCTGGGGGTGTGGGTAGGTAGCTGGCTGGGGGGTGTCCCACTCTAGTAGTCCTGCCTGGGGCTGTGGGTTAGGCTGTGTCTCCGAAGGTCGCAGTTTCGCCTGAACACTTTGCCGCACTGCTCGCAGCTGTAGGGCTTGATGTCTGTATGGGTGAGAAGGTGAGTTTTCAGATTACTTCTCTGATTAAAGGTTCTTCCACATGTGGGACATTTGTGTGGAGATTCCTGTTCAGATGTGAAGCAAGCAAAGGATTAATCCTTTACACCATCTTTCCTCTTCTATTTGTTGATGTTAATATCATTTAATTTTATAGTGTATTCCTCAGAGGGTGCAGCACCCAACTTGGCCCATAGACACTCTCTATGATTTTGGTACAGTACATGAAAGAGATTTCATGTCCAGTAGGGTAGTAAAAAAGTAAATCTTTAAAAATTAAAAATAATTATAGGCTTTTTGGGCTCTCGGTCTGCGAAACTTAGGTTAAACTGTTTTTCTGCACCCCCATAGCTGGATAAGTAAATATTCATTCAACCAACAAAATCATGAAACCAAGGGGTAGGGGGCGAACATTCATTGTTACAGATTATTTGAAATAGTTTTGTTTCTGTTGAAAAAGTTTGGATTTTAACCAAAACCAACTGGAAATAAATTAATAATATCTATAAATCAATATCTATCATATACGTGAAATAAACTAGGCCTCAAGCTGGCTATACACCTTGCGGCTGAGGCATGATACTGTGCTGGGTGAACGAGGACCAGACGGTAAAACTGCCACCTTTTCATGTGCTTCATTTGTATTTAATGCAAAAGTACAGCAATTATAGGGAAACCATGTGCGTTTTTGCCATATGGTGTGTGGCCTCCATATGCAGGGGCGTGGCTATAGAGGGTGCAGAGGTAGCAGCTGCTACTGGGCCATGCAACCTGAGGGGGCCCAAAAGCCCTCCTGCCACATAGGAGGACACCAGTATTATACATAACACGTGGTAGCTAGGGGGGCCCAATTCCACTTTTTGCATTGGGCCCCAGGAGCTTCAAGTTATGCCTCTGTCCATATGTAAATGTATCCTAATGGTGAAAACTATAGAAGGACGGGCAAACAATTATTAGGTCATTAAAATATATAGTTGAAATAATTTCAAAATTATTATTTTAATTCTATATAAAATTTTAGATTTTGGTTCAGATTAGAGGACATTGTATAAGATTATAGATTTTTCAAGTCCTTGGCCTTATATTATATTATATATATTATATTTAATATATTTTTTATTATTTTTTTATATGGATACATTTGGGTGTTTTTTGATCAAAAACTCCCCAAAGGCAAATCCATTCAGATTTTATTTACAGATTTAACTTCTACACAGGAAATCTATAAAATATAGGCATTAGATAGTTGACAGTCACATATAGCAATGGCGTTATAAAATGTGTATGAACCTATTTCTAGGGTGACATTATTGCCTATAGCAAACATTTATGTAATATACTAGTATGTAGATGATAATGTTTACATTGGTTGCTATGGGTTGTAACATATCCTGTTTCCCTTAATATAAGACAGTGTCTTATATTAATTTTTGCTCCTAAAGACGAGCTAAGACTTATTTTTAGGGGAAGTCTTATTTTTCCATGAACAAGAATTCACATTTATTGTTGAACAAAAAATTGACATGTATTAATATACTGTAGTGATTTCATCACAAACATCAGCATAAGCAGCCAAACTCTGAATTGCATAAAAAAAAATAAAAAAAAAGCACTAGGTCTTATTTTTGGGGGTGTCTTATTTTCGGGGAAACAGGGCATGTTTTATGTATTGGTGACTACAATCATTGTACCTGCATATGTAAGGTTTTATGCACCGCCAGGGTCCTTGATTGACAGAATCCCTTTCCACACTCTTGACACTTGAAGGGCTTCTCTTTGGAGTGAATATATCTGGTAGAAAAAGAAAAAAGAAAAATCAATGGTGAAATCTACATTTAATCGCTATGTACACACTCAGCAGCCACAACAGAGGCCTACACAACTCTACTCTGCACAGATAGTACTGTGTGCAATGTAGATCTGGGTTCACAGAGTGTCATTTGAAAACAGATCAGTGATTCTGATCAAAGACTGATTGCTCTGAGCTAAAAGATTATAATGCAGGAGTGTGACGGGCAAACAGTATACATTGTCCTAATATTATCTGCAAGAGAACAGCGACCTTCACACAAGGCCTTATCTCTATAGCTCCTGTAAATACATTCTCAGTGTGAGGTTACTGCAACAATTTCACTTCACCTGGGCAATAAACTTGCATAAATCAGCCTGGTACATGGAATATTTACCTAGCCATGGTAAAATGAGAGATTTACCACTCCAATAAGTATTACAATGACGCCCACATCATATGTCATATTTCACCAGGGGGGAAGTACAATGATTGACCTTTCCTGGCACAGGAGGAACCAAAACTAATTCATGATGTTGAAAGAAAGAAATGAGATTCAGGTTGAATATAGATTTCAGCCATTGATAGTGGCTTGTAGATTATTTATGGAAGATTTATACATCATCCTAATTTATCTATACTCAGGACTGCCATCAATAATTTCTTGGCCCCCAAAGCAGCGGTGCCCCTCTGCCTATTAATAGTTCCTGCCTTGCACCTTATCAGTGGGCCTCCTTTTGGATTTGATCAGGCCCCCTGACAGGAGTTCTGCCAAAATTGCCCTCTGTGTATACCAATTATAATAAGGAGAATATAAAATGTTGGGTGTCTCATGCACAACCTTTAGTTTATAGAACTTTAGCAAATGTGTTGAAGTTAAAGGGGTTGTCTCACTACAAGGATTGCTTTTTATGTTAAAGATCTTACAAAAACAAGTCACTTTCTAATATATGTCCATTAACAGTTTCCTACCTAATTCCCGAGATATCCCCTCTTGTATGGGCTGCATCAGCTCCTCAGGTCACTATAGCTACAGCCTTTTTGATCTCTCCTGATAGGCTCCCAGCAATGGTTGCTAAGCTACAGACCTGGCTTCTACGCAGCCTGGTAGAACCCAGTAAACACCCCCCTAAAATTCAAAATGAAACCAAAAAAAAGGGACGGGGGGTAAGAAAAATTTAAAAGTAGTGAAAAAACCCCCTTTTAAAAGGGTTTATAGTGAAACATTGCAACAAGTGTTAATTGGTGGTCATGGAGATCCTTACATTACATACTGATCTTCTTCACTGACATGGTAGCTCTCACTAGCTGGTGGGGTGTTAAAATTTTGTATATTAATACTAAAGAAAATATTTCTTAGTCAATAAAATTATAAGCAATTTTTATCTGAGGAGTTTTTTAAAACAGAAACCTGTGGTCTTCAAAGGGTTCCTGTCTTCGGGGAAGGCCTTGTGGCAATGTCACAGGGTAGGGCCCCGTTCCCCCTGTAGGGGTTTCCCTTTCGGGAAAGTAATTTAAAAGGGGGACTTGGTAAAGTGTCTTCCGCAAAACTTGCAAATAAATTCTTTTTTAGTTTTAGATGGAAACCTTCCCAAAAAAAGGTTTTTCCGGTTTTGGTGAAAATTTTGGATCTCAACATGGGGACTTCCCAACCCTGGCTTATTTTTGGAGGGGGGTTCACCAATCTTATTGGGTCCTTTGGGGTTTTTCACCCCAAGGGGCCAAATTGGCAAACCCCAAACCTGGGCCCCTGTTTTGTGCAAGGCGGGAAGCCCATGGGTTAGGGTTTCCCTTTTTGGGGGTAAAAGAAAAGAGTAGAAAAAGGTAAAAGGGGGAAAAGGGAAAATCGGCGCCCCTCAAGCCTTGACGGGCTGCCATTCTGATGGTGGCCCTTTGGTGAATCCCTGTAAAATTTTGGAAAACCCCAAAATCCCATGTTTCCCTATGCATGGGTTTGTACAGCACTTAGTCCATAGAGTCCCTGTAGATGGTCCACCCTGCGGGAAAAAAGTTTTGACGCTTGAAGAAAAAAAATTTGTTGGGAGTTGTAGGGAGGGGTTGCGGGGGGAAATTGAGCGGGCGGGGCCTTGCAACCCATTTTTCCAAACTCTTCCAAATCACAGAACCCGAAACCTTTTCCCGTGGTTTGGGAACCGCCCCAATTTTAAAGGGATGTTCTAAACCACCCCAAGGAGTTTCTAAAGAAGAAAAGGAAAGAAAGAGGGAAAACGTAGATTTTTTCACAATGGGGTATTTCTTTTCCCTCACTTTTTTTTTTAAAACCAAAGTGATTCAAGACATGGGAAGAATTCACTTGGCTGTATTAATATAAAGAAAGCACTGGTCTCCAGAACAATGTTTTCCAAAGGACTTCACCTCTCCTAAAAAAACCCAAAAAAGGAGAAACCCCTCTTTTCTTGGGCTCAGACGAAATGAAGAGACTAAGACGGGGCCAGACAAATAAACTTTTTTGTAGGGGGAATTTCAAAAAAACCCCGCCACTAAAACTTTTAAGGACACCAGGAGTGGGCAAGTTTTTTGGGGTTTCCACCAGCGGGCCCTCCGTATATTTCTTTTACAAGGGGAAAATTGAAACCCCTTGCCTGTAACCTTTGCTGTTCTCATATAAGTCACACAGAGTAATGTATGACATAAATTAATTTTTGGGAAAGATTACAATTTACTTTTAACATAAAAAAAACAACACAAACCCATTTTTAAGAAAATCAGAGTTAACCCCTCCAATCAACCGTACAAAGAAAAATTTTAAAAAGGGGTTTTGCCACAAACAGGTTTGGGCTTTTTATTTTTAAAAGATCTTGAAAAAAACAAGTCACTTTGCAATATATGCCTTTAACATAGCACCTTTTTCGGGAGTACCCCCTCTTGTATGGGCGGCTTTCAGCTTTTTCAGGTCGCAAAGGCTACAGACCTTTCAGTCTCTCATGATGGGCTGCCACAGGGTTGCTTTTGCAACAGCCCTGGCTTCAACGCAGTTAGTAGAAGCCGGGTAAACCTCCCTAAAATTTCCCAAATGAACCAAGAAAAACGGGGGACTGAGGTAAGATCAACCCAATTTTTTTTGGGAGAACAACCCCTTTAATTTACACATAAAAGAATCTGTAAAAATTGGGAAAAGGGTTTTTTTCTAGAAAATTGTAAAAAATTTTAAAGGCTGCCAAGGGGTTTTTAAAAAAAAACCAAAGAAAGGGAAAAGGGGGATTTTTAGATGAAAGAAGTGTAGATGAAGCCCCCCCTAATTTTTTTTAACCCAACCAAAAACAACTCATTCATCAAGGCCATTGGGGGAGAGAAAGGACACACTTTCCTCTAGCACTGCAGGTTCTAAATAAATCCACTTTACAGCAGCCCCTTCCCAGATGCCCTTGAATAAAAAAGCCACCACGGGGGGGGGGGTGCCAAAAAGCTAAATCCCCCAAATTGTCAATTACCAGGGACACTGACACCTGCACCACACATGACCCCGGGGTCAGACCCAATCTTACCCTACCCCAAAAAATTAAGCAACCCTGCATCAGGCCTGCTACATCCCAAACTTTTAAGGGGGGCCGCCCCATTTACTGCAGGATTTAAACCCCCCAATCACACATAGAAAACCCAAAAATAAAAATAAAAAGTTTTCCTTTAATTGTTTAAAACTATTGCTTAGACTTGTAGTTCCACTAGGGGACTCACCCTGAAGCATTAGATGCAAGATAAATAGGTAGGTATATAGTAAGATAGATAGACAGATTGTATACATATGAAATAGATAAATAGGTAGATAAAAAGATGATATTAGATAGATAGATAATAGATACAAATAGAAATGAGATAGATATGTTTCTTATTATTTACTGCTTGTATAATAAAATTTTGTGGGTAATCTATCTATTATTTTCTATTATCAAAATTTTAAATATACACACCACCACACCCACAACAAAAAAAGCCCCAAATTTTTTTTTATTTTTGGGGGGAATTTTCTTTTTTTCGGGGAAACGGGGTATAAATCAAACTTACAAAGAAAAAAAAATCAGTAAATAATGCTCTATTTACACGTTTGTGTTGGTAAATGCAGAAGAAAATTTTAAAATTTTTAAAATTCTTAAAAAAAGAAAAACCCCAAAATTTTAAACCCAAATTTTAAAACTAACACTGATATTACAATCCTTATTATAAATGGTCTTAAATCATGATCTGGTGCCATGTATACGATTTATAAGCATTTTACTTGATGTACACTACATAAATTATCATCACTTTATAATATCAGAATAATCGAAAAATAAAAAAGAAATAAATTTTAAAAATGAATGAAAAAAACCCCCCAAAAACAGAATAATTCAGGGGTTTTTAGCGTTTTTAAAATTCATTATAAATTTTAAATTTGTTCTGTTTCTTGGATTTTGACTAATTTTTACAAAACCGGGGATTTAATCCAAAAACCGTTAAGCCCAAAAAAATCCCCACGTATTATCTATCTAACAAACTATCTATCTATCTTTTCTAACTATCTCATATCTATCTATCTATCTTTCTTTCTATCTATCTCATATATATCTATGTATCCCATCTATCTTTTGTATCTATCTATCTCATATCCCATCTATCTATCTATCTAGTATCTTTCTTCTTTTAAACTATCTTTCAAAATCTATCTATCTATCTACCTATCCTTGTGTCTGTCTGTCGATATATTCACATTCATATTTAAAAGTGCAGGAAAAAAACGACATTTTTGTTAGGGAAATTTTTTTGTAGGGAAAAAAAACTGAAACGACTTTAAAAACAATAAATTTTAAAAAACCAAAAGGTTCCTAGTAAAAACTAAGGACTACAGAAAGTTTTCATTAGGGCAGGGGCTGTACTCATAAAATAAGTTAAATTTTTACGACAAGAAATTATTTTCGTTTTAAAAATAAACTTTAACCCAAATTTTGTCCCGCCCAAAACCTTAAAGTTAAAACATTTTTAATAAAAATAATCAGTAGAACGAGAAACAAAATACAGACACTTACATGTACAACACGCTGTTGTGTTATTTAATTTTGACTGTTCAGATCCCACAAAGGTTTTAAATAATATTTAGAAAAATTTCCCCCCAAAAAATTTTCCCTTTTTTTTATAAAATTTAAAAGAAAAAAAAAAATCTAATTTATCTACTTACTATTTCAAAACAGAAGCAACTATTTCTTTTTTTTTCTTATTATGAGGGCCCCAAGCGATAACATGAATTAAATTTTTACAAAGGTTTAATTTTTGGTCATTTTTTGATAGAAAACCAAAATTGGGCCCTTTTCTTTTTCCTAGTTAAAAATTTAAAACTATAAAAATTATTCATTAAAATTTAAAAAAATATTCTCCCTCCATTAGAAGGGATCCATGATAGGGAAAAGGGGAAAAAACGCGGGATGAAAAACATCTAAACCCGTCCTAACATGCAGAAAAAATTTTTAAAAACAATGGGGTTGAAGGTGAAAAAAGACAAAAACCTCACCAAAACAAGAAAAACCGGCAACCAAAATGAAAAATATTATGCTTAAAAGGGCACATGGAAATTTGGGTTTATTGTAATCGTCCCCTGGCTGGGGGGGTTTTATTGAAGGGAAAAAAGGATTCAAAGTGAATTTGGAAAACTTCGCGGTTTGGGTTTATCCCCGCACACAAACGTAAAGGGAAATCATACAATTTTAAAGAGGACTGACACCCTTAAGGACAGGTTTATTTATTTTCCATTAAAAGGGGAAATGAAACCCAAAAAATGCTTTGATTTTGGGAAAGGTTTTTCTTTGTCGCTTTTTTTCGTTTGCCTTTTTTTGTTTTTTTTTTTTTTTTTTTTTTTTTTTTTTTTTGTTTTTGTTTTTTAGTTTAATTTTAATGTAAAAAACGACATGTTTTAAAAATGCAATCGAAAAATATTTTCTTAAAACCCTTTCCCTTTTTCTATTTCCCTATACCTCCTAACACTTTCCAAATTTGTCCCGCCCCATCTAGCTCATATATGCATGTGCATCTATTTATCTATCCGATATCTGACAATTGGCCAATCTAATTCTCTACCTATTATCTATCAATCGATTTGTCCCCTGTTTTCCCATTTGTTGTCAATCTTCCTTTTTTCGTCATATCTGTTTTTAAAATTTTTTTAGTCTATTTAGGGATATCTATCCCAACCCCCCCTATCTATCCATCTACCATCTATTTATGTATGGGATTTTATGTTGAAGTAAACTAACCCGTCCGTCTATCCCAGAAAATCTGTTTTCATATTTCCTAATATTTGTTTATATTGTCTATCTTATATTGGCCAAAATTTTCTAACTAACTATCTAAAAACTAAACATCTATTCCCTATTTATCTATCCCAGCTATCTATCTCATTTATATTTAAAACTCTCAAATTTAATTCTGGTCAATTTTCTTCCCACCGTAATATATATTTATATTTGTCCCTTATATTAAACTTGTTCAAGGGGCCCCTCTCCCCTATCCATCTATTTATCCATCTGTTATCTTCCCTTTCTATCTATCTTTTCTAAACTATTATCTATCTAAACTATCAACTTGTTCAAAATCTTCCCCAATATAAGTTTAAATTTGTCTGTCCCTTTTATTGGCCCGTCTTTTTATCTAAAATCTATCTAATATCTATCTAAACCCGATATCTGTGGGCCCTATTTTTCCAAAAATTTTTGTTTATATTGTCTATCATAAAATTTGGGCCAAAATTTTCTAACAATTTTAAACTATCAAACTAACTATCTATCTAAACTATGTCTAAACTTCCCCCCGAAAAAAAATATTTATATTTTGTCTATTTTTTTATTAGCTTGTTCATCCTCCTCTCCTTTTTCTTTTACTTAAACTATCTTTTTAACCATCCATCTAAACTATCTAACTATCAAACTAAACTAACTTCTAAACAAAACTATCCCATTAAACTATGTATCGGTTTAAAGCATGATTTAAATTTTCACCCTTTTTTTCCTTTGGGTTTTATTGTTTTTCCCTTTTTTCCCCTGTGTACTTTCTGTAATTTACAAATAGCCAAAACCCCTTTTTTCTGCCCACACCTTAACCCCTTTCTTTCCCTTTTGTTTTCTCCTCACCCAGGTGATTAGCACTAAGCAGGTACAAAGCAGATGTCACCCCGGGTTCCTGTGCACACAACACTTCTACTCTAAGTAATTTAATTTCTAGTTGTCATTATCATTAGAATGATTAACTCTTTCGTGGCTGCAGCTATGTTTTCACACATTCTCCTGAGCAGGAGATGTTGGGCCCCGACTGCTCGACTCCTGGGAAATTTCCCCGGCTTTGGGCAAAAAAGTTCCCCAGCTTGCATGTTTACTTCCATATGTCGGGTTTTTTTCATGTAATCACCAGGCCATGTCCTGTATTCCTTCCTCCCACACACTGGAACAGTTACAAAGTTTCATCACTGAAGGACACTGGCCACTTACCTAGCTAGCACAGTTCTCTGCTCCCAGGGGCCACAGTCTCCACAATAGATCCTCCGTGCTTTAGCTGTCTTGCATTAGATCCACAAAATCGTCCAGCACATCCAGTCGTAGACCAGTCCACCGGCCCACATCGGACCCATCGTGTTGGGGTCAGTATCTTGCTCTGTATGCAGTGATTTGCATGTTTCCAGTGGGTGCAGAGCGGTCCCCAGAGCTCACTTTAAACCCCCCCACCTCCCCCCCTTTTTTTGGGTTTCATCTTTCTAAGTTTGGTTGGGAAAGGGCTTTAGTTCACCCTCCCGAACCATCACATTTTTAGCCCCGAGTTGCTTGACTTAGTCCCCGCCCCTCCAGCTGCAAACATCTCCCCTTTTTGGCCCCGCCTTTCTCAAAAAAACGTTTGCATTTTTTTTAAAATTCTATCCCCCCCATCACCGCTTTTTAAAATCCCCCCATCCATGGAACGTTCGCAGTTGTAACATTCTATCCCCGCCCATCAGCCTCTGCAGCCACTCCCATTCATGGAACGTTAGAAGTTGTAAAACTCTGTCCACGCCCTCGGTCTACCGCTGACCACGCCCCCCGCAGAGCTCTTCAGCTTCTCTAATGGCTCACAGTGTTTACTTCTGTTTGGATAGCAACTAACTCTTAAAGGGACCGTGGCTTTTTTTTTAAACAGCACTCTTTCCATTTGAAAATACACCTCCCGCTGTTTAAACTAAAATCTCCTTTCTCTATAAAAATGATCAAATTTCTGGCACAGGTTAATTTTTTTACCGATTTTCCAAAAACATGCCAGCTATGAAAGCGGGTTGGGGGGGGTAAACCCCCGAGAAAAAAGGGGCTTAAAGGAAACTGGTATGGTTACTTTTAGCTGGTTTGGGGTCTTTAAAATTATCCTTTTAGGTTTTGCAATTTTTCACTACTATTTAAATTTTAAGGGTTTACCTAAATTTCCCCATGTTTCCCCCATTAGATTTCATCGAGAATATCCTTTTGGCTTTTGGGGGAGGGTGGGAGTGGGGCAAACAAATATTGCAAGTGCAATTTTAGAAAGAAGCAGTGAGCTTAAATTATGTCAGCATCATCATGTTCAATACTAAGGATCAGACTGACCCCCGGGAGGGGGAGGGATTTTATTCCCCTGTCCCAAAAATGAAGTTGAAAATTATAAAAACGGCATCATATGGAAACACGAGCCACTTTCTTCACGGAGGCGGGGGGAAATTTTTAAGTTTTGTCCTAGCAAACCAAATCCAGCCCGAGCAGAAGAAGATAACTTTTATAAGAATAGATAGTTTTACACATAAAGGAAAAATCGAAAGATAAAATACATAAATAAAAAAGAAATATAGATAGATCCTAGATAAAAGATAAATAAAAGCAAACCTATATAAGAGATAAATATATAGACAGAAAAAATATAAAAACACACAACACATTTAAAAATAAAATTTTTTATAAAAATTTTTTTTTTTAATTTTAAGAGTTTGATATACCTATTAAGAGATAGATATTCCAAAAATTTAAAAGATAGATAGCTAGATAGATAAATAAAATTTTTAAAAATTTTAAGAGATAAATTAAAAAAGAAAGATAGATAAAAAACCCCCAAAACTTTTTTAATTTTATTTCATTAATAATACTGGGAAATTTTGTAGGGAAATCGCTGTTTGTTAAAAATTGTATACAGAAAATTTTAAAAGTGCATATACATGTAAAATATATAATATTTTTTTTATAAATTTTTTATTTTTTATATTTTATTTTAATTTTTTATATTTTATATAAAATTAAATTTTTTTAAAAAATAAAAACACCCCCCCACAACCCCCCACCACATATGTATTTGGGGGCAAGATTTAAGGGGGTCATCTAACGCTTTTTTTTGAGGGAAACTTTTCCCCCAATCTTTCACCCTTGGCCCACCTGACAGGATAATACCCCGTAAAATTTTTAAAAACTTTTTTTATAATTAAAAATTTTCCAAATTTCCCTTTTAAAATTGCTTCTTTGCCCAAAAAACTTTGGAATTAAAAAAAAAATAAAAAAAAAAAGAATCAGTTTTAAAAAATGTAAAAAACCCCCTTTATTAAAAACTGGCACAAAGCTTTAGAAAGTCTTTCTATTTAATCACAACATAATACTTATCATTGCAGGAAAAGGTAAGTTTTGCTAAATTTTATTAAATTTTTATTATTATATTTTATTTTACAACAATTAATTTCACATTTTTTTAAAAGTTTTTTTAAAATTCCCATTTCAGCCTTCAATAAAAAAAATTTGGAAACGAAATCTAATCAAATTGGACTGTTGCTCTAAAATAGCGGTAGAAAATTACAAAATAAAGCAAAAACCGTGACAGTCGCGTGGAGGGAGGACAAAAATAAAAAAAACCTGCAGTTTAAAAGGTTAATTTCAAAAAGTAAGTATTGGAAAAATTTTTTTTAGGGTTTCAGCCAAAAGATACGATACAGATACGCTAGAAGTTACAGATGCGATAGAATAAATGTGTCTATGTAGATAGATAGAGAGATAGATAGATATATTAATAGACAGACAGATAGATAGATATATAGATAGATAGATAGATAGATAGAGAGACATGTATAGTTTATAATCGTGCACACATTTAGATAATAAAAGTAATATTAATATATGTAATACTCCTCTTAGTAGTTATAGTTGTTTTATGTGAATGTTTGTTTTAGAAGTACGAATATGCAATAAAATACAATTACTGTCAATAATACACTACCTACAATGATAAGCATATTATTAATTTTAACAGTAGTATTAAAACTCCTAGTAATAACACTACATACCACTTTTTCTGTTAAGCAATACTATTACAATTAACTACAAATACTACTGCTTACAGTACAACAGTACAAGTAACAACTATTTAATACTAATAATAATCAATTCATGCTACTACTAAATATTAATCATATTACTAATAGACAGTGCATGCTACTTCTGCTAATGAGTAATACTATTGCTACTAAGTAAAAAATACTATTTCTTATAAACAATGCAAGCTACATCTAATTACTGCTTATAATTAAGAGTATATACTATACCATTAATATTGCTACTAAAAAAACAAAACATACTGCTATTACTACTACCAAGCATTATTATTAGTACTACTAAACAATACATACTACTATTACTATTACCAAGTGTTATTATTAGTACTAATTAACAATAGATACTGCTATTACTTTTAGTAACCATTAATATTACTACTAATAAACAATACATGCAGCATTAACTACTATTACCAAGTAGTAATACTTCTATTATTAAGCAAAACATACTATTACTACTAATAAGTATTAATATTACTACTAAAATAATACATACTTCTGTTAGTACTGCTACTACTATTAATATTGATACTACTATTAAACAAGACATAAAATTGCTACTTACTAGTATTAATATTATTACTAATAAACGACGACACATACTTCTGTTAGTACTACGACTAAGTATCACTGTTACTGCTATTGAACAATCCATACTATGACTACTAATACATATTAATATTAATACTAAAAAAAACAAAACCTTATGCTACTGCTATTACTACCAATGATTATTACCAATACTATTACTAAACAAAACACATGGCTGTTACTACTAAGTATTAATACTATTATTATCGAACGATACAATTTGCTGCTGCTGGTGAGTTCTACCATTACTAGTAATTATGAATACTACCACTAATAACGAAGTAGTCATTCTCCATCTTCTCTGTCTATGCAGTGCTTTGCTCGCCTCAGTTACATCATTTCTATTACATTTTTTATGGCATGTATGTGACTTGCACGTTATAATGTTGTTGCAGTGTTGATTATGCCAATTTATGTGTAGAAATACATGTAACATAATCCAGTCACATTGGATACAATGTATTTGTTGTTTGCCCGTAATAGTTAAGGATATAAACTATATGTAGCAATTGTATCACTATAATAACACACACGGGGCACATTATTCCCCCCAGGGGACATATTACTCAGCTGCATCTAGTGCACTGGGTAAAGATCCGACAGTGCAGATGTCAGGTTTGGGGTCACTGTGGAATGTATTTTTGGCATGAGTTAACCTGTTGAATGCCAGATATAAATCATAATCCGCAATAGGAGGGTCATAGAGCAGATCACAGGGGCTGTAAAATAGACAATACTGCAGCAACATACACAGACTAGACTGGGGTTCTCTATAGAATGAGCAGAAGTCCCCCCTCACCTTGTAAATCCTCCTTTCTTATGTGGGGGATGACACATGAAAGCTGGGATTTGTTCTATAATCTCTGATTTTTATAGACACATCAAAGGCTGAGAGCATGTGTACAGGAGAGTGTCCTGATGTTGGATTTAACTGCCTGGATTACCAGGGTGATGCACCTTGATCCCCTTCCACTACAAATCCTGTTGCCTTAAATTATTCTTATATCCCCTGTGTGTTGTTTGCTGCCATGATTACAGATAAAACCCTATTAAGTCCATAGAGACAGTCCTGTGTGTACATGATGATCTGCAGCAGGGTCAGCTGGACACTAGTGCTGTATATGGACCCCACAGACCACACAGCAGGTATAGTAACACACATGTTCCCCATCCATAGGGGCAGCTTAACCATCATTGATCTCACTCATACTTGATCTCTCCCTAATAGTTTGTATGTTTTAAGGGAACGTCCAGTTTATTTGTTCTTAAACTGTTGATCCCACACAGCATGTGGCCATTACTCCTATATATAGATGGTTATAGAGGTGAAGGCTTCCCCTCCAGGAGATGCACCGAGGTCAGACATTGAGAACCTTGTAAACTGCAGCAGATACAGATTTTAGGGAGGTAATATGGGAACCTACAGAAAAGGAGGCTGAGTAATATACAGAGAATTGGGGATTAAACAGCTCTATCAGTTTTGTGTATACAAAGACAGTGTAAACAGTGAGCTAACAGACAGTAAGTACATAGACATTGGATCACTTCTAGGACGTGGAAAACACTTCTCTTTGTTCAGTATCACAATTCCCAGCAGGGAATTATTGACAGAGGTCTCTATTATGGAAGGAGAAAGTGCCTCTGTGTATATGACACTGGCCACTGACCTCTTATCAAGCCTCAGGCTGCCTCCAATAATGGGGGTTGTAGTGCCCAAGGTTGGAGAGATACATAGTGCACACCAGAACAGATTTATCCTATTTCCCCATTCCCTCTATATACTGACAATGCTGATTTATCAATAGCTGTATATAGCTATGTGTATTCATTTGGGGTCAGCATTTGACCTGAATTGATAGAGAAATCCAACCCAAGTCATTGGCTGTTACAGGACTCCTGGTGTCAGTATTGGTCACAGATCAGTAGATTCAAGTACAGACCATATTGTATTTCATAGTGCAAAGCTGTCAAATCTGCAATCTGAGGTAGCTGTAGAACTACAGATCCCAGCAGGGAATTATTTACAGAGGGCTTTATTATAGAAGGAGAAAGTGTGTTGGTTTATATGACAATGGTCACTGACCTGTGGCTATTTAGCTCTTATGGGGGTTGTAGTGCAAACAGTGGGAGAGAGAAATGCCTTGTATTCCCCCATTACAGAGGGTAGAAGAAGAAAGTGTGTCTGTGAAAATACTCACCAACTTGTGGTTATTTAGTTCTCACCAACCCTCAGGCTGTCTGGCATCTTGGGGGTTGTAGTCCCAACAGTGGTAGAGGAAAGTCCTTGTATTCCATCGTTCCCTTATATACTGCATATCCATAAAGCAGTTTCATTAATAGCGGTATACAGTTGTGTATTCAATTGGGTTCAGCATTTGATCTGAATAGAAACTCTCTTGGTAGACTGCTGGTGCCAGTGGTGTTTATTGGTATAGACAGTATTGCATCTCATAGTGCAAAGGTGTCAAATCTGCAATCTGAGGTAGTGGTAGAACTACAGAACCCAGCAAGAAATTATTTACAGAGGGCTTTATTATAGAAAGAGAAAGTGTGTTGGTTTATATGACAATGGTCACTGACCTGTGGCTATTTAGCTCTTATGAGGGTTGTAGTGCAAACAGTGGCAGAGAGAAATGCCTTGTATTCCCCCATTCCCTCTACACACTGACAATGCAATACAGCTGATGCATTAATAGCTGTGTACAGTTATATATTTATGTGGGTTCAGCATTTAATCAGAATATAAAGTCATTGGATCTGACTGTTCCAGGACTCCTGGGGGCACATGTATGAAAACTGTCTAGGTTTCAGACTTTCTTTGTTGCCCATAGCAACCACTCAAAGCTCCCCTTTAATATTTTCTGCGCTTATATGAAATTAAAGGGGAGCTCTGATTGGTTGCTATGGGCAATAATAAAAGTCTTAGACCTAGACAGTTTCTTACATGTTACCCATGATGTCAATGGTGTTTATAAGTCACAGAACAGTAGATTATAACCTAAATCTTATTGCATTTCATAGCGCCAAAGGGTTAAATCAGCAATCTAAGGTGGTTGTAGAACTACAGATCCCAGCATGCTATGCTGAGATTTCTATTTCTACAATATCAGGACTGCCAGTGACTATGGTATCCATAACCTTTAATGGAAGGGAAATTCCCTTTGTTCATGGCTGGTTATAGCTGCAGGAAAGGGCACAGCTATTTAGAGGGGGCATTGATGCTCAGAGAGGCTGCCATCTCTGCAGGAGGCTGACATAGAGGTGACACTGGAAGTACCTTGGACACCAGCATGGAACAAGAAGGGGGAAGGGAACAGAATTCTGCACCTGCAGAAGTGGAAGAGCTGCAGCGCCACCTGGTGGGCGATGTCCGCATGTGTGTTCCACTCTAATGAGCTGCTCCCTGGGGTGCCACTGTCAGGCAGAGGTTTTGCTGATTGCACATTATGAAACCTGAACCATGTAACCAGAGCCGCTTCTATTAATAGGAGAGCACATGAGGCTCCCAGCAGACACGCACAGCTCTGGGCAGACAACACTGTGGAAAAGAATGAACAAGTCAATGTAATATTTAATTTGATTATATGTGAACAGTAAAGTGATAGGAGGGGGCAGTGACCAGAAGTTACAGATCTGGTCCAGAGCAAGTGACAGATCACTGCAATGTCTGGATCAGGGCTTCTAGGTGCTGTCAGTAACCCCAGATGAGTGCTCCCTGGGTTTCATCAGAGAACTCGAGAACCTGAGGAGGCTGATGCCAGATCATTCCTCTGGCCACTCTTCATATTAGGGACGCCTCTCTGCTAAGTATTCCACCCAAACCCAAGCTAACATGGATTTATGGAACATTCGTTTCACAGGTTCATGGTTTTCGAAGGGTTCATCTCCCTGTGCGAGGCGGTGACCATGTTCCGAAGCTTCCTGACCGGAAGGCTTTTTTATTAAAATCTTGCAACCCACATGGATCTCATATTACATTAATGACTATTTTTATGTTGTTTTTGTCTTTGACATATTGTATATATGCCTTTTCTTACCAATATCATATGTTGTTATATTATAGATTTGTTTGGACATCTAAATGTGACTTAAATGCTACAGACTTGGAATGGAATTTGCTATAATTAAAGGGGTTGTCTCACTACAAGGATTGCTTTTTATATTACAGATCTTGCAAAAACAAGTCACTTTGCAATATGTTTCTATTAACAGTGTCCTACGTATTCTGAGATATCCCCTCTTGTATGGGCTGCATCGGCTCCTCAGGTCACTATAGCTACAGACCTGTTTGGGCTCTCCTGATAGGCTGCCAGTATTGGGCGCTATAGCTACAGACCTGGTGTCCTCAGCAGCACCTCACTAAAGGCCAGTAAAAGCCAGTAAACACGCCCCTGAATTCAAAAATGAAACTGAGAAAACAGGACTGAGGTAAGATGAATCGATTTAGTGAGACAACCCTTTTAAACAGGGCCATCTTTTCCATTGGACACACTAGGCAGTTGCCCAGGGGCCCCACATGTATAGGGGCCCCAAGTGGTGTATGTTTGTCCCAGGAATACAAGAAACATAACCTGGATCCCTTAGTTGGCTTTGCTTGTTTAACTGTTTATGTGTTTTAGTTTGTGCAAACATTTGAAAACCATGTTTTTTTGGCCCTGCCCTTGTAGGCTGCCGGTGTCCAGACATGAATGGCGTGATAACATGGGTATGTTGGGGGGTGGCGGGGCTTGTGGCATGGCCAAGTGTGATGTCATGTACATTATTTGGCAGGGCCCACAGCAGTGCTATGCCCAAGGGCCCATAATTCTGTTAAGACGGCTCTGCCTTTAAGGCGGCAGCACATGAAAAGTGTAAACAACCAATACTGCATTCTATTTTTTTTGGTCTTGGTAACCCAATGAAGATTTGCATTTTATGGCAAGCTGCATTTTTTATTTCTTGGCTTTACATCACCGGGCCTGTCCCCTCAGTGTGCTCCCTATAGTCACACAAAGGTCTGTTTATGTAACGATATGTAAGTTACTACAATGTAGCTGAGTGGTTATCTCTTCTGCCTTTCAGCATAGAGGTCCTAGGTTCGAATCTCTGCATGCACCAAACACATGTTTTTTTTCCTCAATGCACATACCTGATTGAGGTTTCTTTTTCTTTATTTGTACTGTTTGACTAATTACTAAGGAGTACAGAGGACAGGAGTAGAATGACAGCACCTGGGGCTGAAAACGAGTTCAACAATAAGTGTGTGTGATTACTAGGCAGGGAATAGACTGGCAGTAGCTGCCTGAGAGGAGAGGTGAGAGGTGTCTGAGCATGTGTAGCCAGGACTGAGGAGCTCTCATCTTTGGTCGTATCCCCTGGAGATGAGCTGAACACTATGGATCACTAAGGGAGCAGCTAAGACAAAAATGGTTAGAGAATTTTTAATAATGAGCAATGGTGAAAATGTTTATTATTTAATTTGTAGGTTGCCCACATCAATGCTACTTCATGGCAAAACTCCTTTAACCCCTTTCCGCCAGAGTCAGTTTTGGCCTCTCTGACAGTCCTACTTTTTAAATCTGGCATGTGTCTTTATGTGAGAATAACTTTTTGACACTTTAACCTTTCCATGTGATTCAGAGAATGTTTTCTCGTGACACATTGTGATTTAAGATAGTAAGAAATTTTGGGGAAAAAAATCGTGAAAAATTTGAAGAATTTACCAATTTTAAACTTCAAAAATTTCTGCATGTAAGACAGATAGTTATTCCACTCAAAATAGCTTATAACTAGCATCTTCCATTTGTCTGCTGTAGTTTTGCTTTATTTTTTTTAATGTCTTTTTTTTTTTTTTTACGACATTAGGGGCTTAGAAATTTATAGTAATTTCAAATTTTCAACAAAATTTGCAATATACATTTTTTAGGGACCATCCAGTTCTAACGTAAATTTGATTGGGCCTGTATGTTAGGTACCCCCATAAAGGACTTCATCTAAGAAACTACACCCCTTAAAGGATTCAAACCACATTTAGGAAGTTTATTAAACCCATTAGGTGGTTTCACAGGAATTAAAGAAAAGGGGGAAGTGAAATTTCAAAATTTCACTTTTTTTGCAGATTTTCAATTTTTATAACATTTATTCACATGTAAAGGTAAATGTGACAGGGAAATACAACTTAATTAGATTCCCCAGATTCCTGCCGTTTTCAAGAGATATCCCATATGTGGCCATAGTACATTATTTGGCTCAACCAAAAAACCCCAGAATAGGAGGAGCACCTACTGGACTCTGGGGTCTCATTTTCATTACCATTTTATTTAGGGGCCATTTCAGGTTTGCGGACACCCTAAGGTGCTAAAACTTAATAAACTCCCCTAAGGAGTATATTCAGGGGTGTAGTGAGCATATCGACCCCACAGGTGTGGCACAAAAATTTTTAGCGTTAGGCTGTGAAAATGAAAATTTTTTTTTTTTTACAATATTCTGCAATTTTAGCTGAAAATGTTCCATTTTTAAAAAGTATCCTGGTAAAAAAGCCCCCAAAACCTTGTTACGCAATTTTTTCCTTCCCAAAGTTGGGCCCAATACCCTACGCATGTGGGTGAAAAACTGCTGTTTGGGCGCTTGGCAGGGGGTACAAGGGAGGGAGCGCTATTTGGCTTTTGGAACGCAGATTTTGGGTGGGGCCATGGCCGCATTTACAAAGCCCCCAAAAGTAACAAACAGGGGGAAAACCCTTTCCAGAAAGTCACCCATTTTTGGTATTCAGCACGCCTCATAGATCTCATTTAGGGGTGTATTGTACATTTGGGTGCACAGGTGTTCCAAAGTTTTTTTTTTTTTTGCATTGGGAAATGAAATTGAGGGGAAAACGCAATTCCGCCATTGTTTTTTGGGGTTCAATTTTACAGTGTTCGCCGTGCAGTGTAAGGCCTCGTTCACACGGCTTATTTCTCCATGGATTGGCGCCGTACTCCGCGCCGGATTTGTGCTGCAGTACGGCGTTCAATCCGTCGGATTATTTACGGTATATCCACTGCTCTCATAGAGAACAGTGGATTTCCGTCGCCCCTTTCCCCCGCTCGGCGAATCCGCCGTGGGGGGAGAAAGTGACATGCACATTATTTTACGTAAACAATGCATTATCTATGGGGCGGGGCGGGCGCCCCCCCGCGCCCGGCCCCGCCGCCGCCCCTTATTCACGCCGGATTTGTGAGCGCAATCCAGCTCACAAATCCGTCGGGAATAAGCCGTGTGAACGGGGCCTAAATGATGTGATAACTTTACTATGGGGGTCGGTACAATTGCAATGATATAGATTTTATAGGTTTTAAAAAAAAATTGCTTTTTTATGTTGTCTGTTTTGAATGCCATAACGTTTTCAGTTTTCTGTATACGGAGCTGATTTTGGGCTTGTTTTTTTGTGGGATGAGTTGATGTTTTTATTAGTACCTTTAATGGGGGGCATACGCCCTTTTATCACTTTTTTTAAAGTTTTTTTTGTGAGGCCTTTTGAACTAAAAATACAGCATTCCTGGTAGTGTTTTTTTATTTTTTATTTTTTAACAGCGGTCACCATGCAGTTTTAACTGGGCATACTAGTATTTCTCAGCAGGTCGATACAATTACAGCGATACCCAATATGTATATTTTTTTGGTTTTACTGTTTTTACACAATAAAAACACTTTTATTCAAAAAGGAAAACACATTTTGCATCGCCATAGTCTGAGAGCCATAACTTTTTTTTATTTCTCAGTATATGGAGCTGTTTTAGGGCATTTTTTGCAGGAAGAGTTGATGTTTTAATTGGTACCATTTTTGGGGGGAAAGACTTTTTGATCAGTTTTAAATCCGTTTTTTTGGAAGGCAGGTGAAGAAAATACTGTAATCCTATAAATAGTGTTTTTTTATTTTATTTTTAACAGCGCTCACGGGGCAGTATCGTAATAAAGTTTCTTTAAATCTCTGGGTCGATTTTGATTACGGCGATACCCTATTTTTATAGTTTTTTTTTTTTTAATTTGAAACACTTTAAAAAAAAAAAAGTGTTTTTATTGTGTTAAATAATATTATGCATCGCTGTCTTCTGGAGCCATAACTTTTTTATTTTTCCGTATACAGAGATTGTAAGGACTTTTTTTTGGGGATGAACTGAAGTTTTAATTGGTACAACTTGGGGTTTATATGAGTTTTTTTTATCGCTTTTTATTCCTTTTATTGCTGCGGATGTACAAAAATCGCAATTCTGTACTGTTTTTGTTTTTTGTTTTTTTACGGAATTCCCGTACGGGTTTAATTAACATGACAGATTTTTTTGGGTGAGTCGTTACGCATGCGGCGATACCCAAATAAAGGGTACTTTATTTTTTTTGATCTTTTTGGGGCGATTTTACGTTTGGAAAGGGGGAAAAAGGGCCATGTACGTGTTTTTTATTTTATTTTTTGGTTTGAGTTTTACTTTTTTTCACTTTTGACATTTAATTTTTACTTTTTTTCACTTTTTCTTCTAAAAGCAATCATCAGATTGCTGTTAGAAGGCGGCCATTTCACAGAAATAGTACTGTGTACTGGTCGCCATGACAACGCCTGTCAGCATGCCCACAATGCATTGCGGGCATGGTGACGTCACAGATGACCCCGGGAAGCGCCGTTCACTTCCCGAGACCATCAGACAGGGGATCGGTGCCGCACTATAGTGCGGCAGCCGCCGGGAGCAGGCAGGGAGGAGCTCACTCCTCCTGCCTGCGGCTTTATTATTGCAGCCTTGACAGGTGATACAGGGTGATACGGCATGCGGCCAGCGGTAATTTACCGCTTGTCCTATGTTGCGATCGCGCGTGGCTCACCCACAAGCCCGCGCGATCGCCAGGACGTATGCGTACGTCCATTTGCGGGAAGTCACTTCCCGCTAGGGCGTATGCATATGTCCTATGTTGGGAAGGGGTTAAAGGGCACAGTACTTAAACATCAATTAAAACTTAAAGGGGTTGTCTCATTACAAAGATTGCTTTTTAAGTTTTAAAAATCTTGCAAAAAAAAAGTCCCTTGCAATATTTATGTCCATTACATTGTTCCTACCTATTCCTAGATACCCTCTTGTATGGGCTGCATCAGTTCCTCAGATCACTATAGCTACAGACCTGTTCACTCTGTCCTGATAGGCTGCCAGCGCCGTCTGCTATAGCTACAGACCTAGGGCCATATGTATGAAACGGTTTTGGTCTAAAACTAAATTTATTCCCCATTGTAACCCATGGGGAATAAAGTGAGTTTTAGACCAAAACCGTTTCATACATATGGCCCTAGTGTCCTTAGCAGCTCCTCACTGCAGGTCAGTAGAAGCCAGTCAAACCAGTAAATGCCCCAGAGTTCAAGAATAGAACACAGAAAACAAAGACTGAATAAGATGAAATCACTGTAGTGAGACAACCCCCTTTTAATTTGTAGTTTCCTTCTGAGTGGTTCTTTTCTAGGCACTATTTCCAGCAGATTACATGTTTCTTAGCCTGAAGAAGGCATTAGTAGCGCAAAATGTTACTACTTCTGCTACGCCTATATTCTGATGGTACTTTTATGACTTGGATTAAGTACATGTTGAATTTCACAAAGTTCTTCACTAGTGCCAGGGACCATGCAATATTCTACTGGTACACCAAGAGCCAGATTTTACCCAGAGTGGCGTCAGCTTCTCATGTCCTCTACTACCAGTGTACCTCCTCTGAATACTCTGAGCATTCCCCTTCAAAAACTATCTAGGTCTAAGACATTATTTGTTGCCCATAGCAACCAATAAGCTTTCACTTTTTGAGAATCCTATATGAAATGAAAGGTAAACTCTGATTGGTTGGCAACAAAAAAAGTCTAAGACCTAGACAATTTTCACATGAGGCCCTTTGTATTGCTCGACCAAGCCCAGCACCTCTGGAGGTTTTTGTTACTACCTGCTGCAGAATTACTCTCAGTCAACCTTGGCAGTGAGCGTACAACTTGCAGGACGCCCAGCAGTGTGCACAGAGTATGGTCTTGCATGACCACCATGCAATCTCAGTCCACGTCCTTATAGAAAGGCCAATACAGTAGTACATTTTGAACAGTACATTACATGGATCAACTTTATTTATTTCATATTCACTTTGTAACGTGCAGCACACCAGTTGTACTTTTTTTGGTATGCAGAAGTTGCCTTCACTAATTTACTAGTAGGAACCCTTTGTCTTTGTCCGAACATTTTCAAAGTCTATTGACTTAGAAGAATAATTCATATTCATGCTTCATACAGGCCACAGGGCAGCCAGTCTCCTACAGTGTACAGTTATGTTGGATTGGCTTGCCTGGGGTCCAGCAGTGGAGATTCCTGGGGCCCACCAGCGGAGTTGATTTTTGGGGCTCACTCTACAACTACTGTACATGACTGCACATTCAGCACATGACTCTTGCACTCTGCTTCTTGCTTTCTGTCTTTCTCCCTGAAAAGCAATTCCAGACATGATATGCCTCAGTGTCCACCATGGCTAGAGACTCACAAGGGGTTTCCTCTGCTCCTCTGTGGGCCAGTCCGAGCCTGATGTAAAGGTCACTTTCAGGCATTCAGGGCTGAAAGGCTCCTACAGTCCATACAGGTTTTACTATGGCTTCCTACAAAGCTATAGGTTTTACAGCCCAAAGAATCTCACAAGTCAACTTCTCCCAAAGACTATACAAAGTCTACAATACTGTTAGGTCTAAAACTCACTCTTTTGCCTAGAAAAAAAAAAAAAACCCATGGGCAAAAAAAATGGGGTTTTTAGACCTAAACAGGTTCATACATGTGGCCCAAAGTCTCAGAACTGGCCTCCCACTGGCCTGAAGGGCTCACACAGCTCAGCACTACACAGGACGCTTTCCTCAGCTAGCTCATTGACCGCCTTGGTGTGCCCTATCGCCAGGCACCACATGCAGTTCCACTGCACACTTCTCAACTGACACCAAAAACTACCCTTGAATGTCCTCCCTCTTGCACCCCTCTAGCAGAATTGTGGATCTCTCTGGGCCTTTACTGATGCTGGCATCTCCCTCTAAAAACTGGCAACGAGGAAAACTTCCCTCCCTGCTGCCCAGTGACTGTGCCGGATCATGGCGGCACTTCTGCTTACTGCAGTCCATCAGCTCATTACAACATGTACAAGGGGTGATCAGACAGTATAGAGCACACCATCAAAGCATATATATAACAGCACAGGTCTTAAATATTAAAGTGCAATAAAATACACATTGAACCTCCATCGGGCTCTTGGCTCTTCTGTCCCACAAAGAAAGCATGTACAGCCAAAAACGTAATCACAAGTTGGCTATGTTTCCTCTGTTATGTGCTATGGATGTGTGGTGTCATGCTGTGGTATACACCTAGCAGGTATTCAGATGTATGAGGTTGATGAATGGTGAATTCATAGTGTAAGTTCACCCTTGAGGAGCGTATGATAGATCTTTAATGTATGGAGAAGGATACTGCTGTTTACCTCAATTAAAGGCTAATATTGCCCAGACCACTGCATACAATCAGAGAATAATTATTTGAAGCTTTATTGTGAGACTAAAGACTACTATCTATTTGTGCAACAATGGGGAAGATTAATCAATGCTGTCTAAGACTTAGGGCCTTATGTGGGAAAACTGTCTAGCAGTTGGCTATGTTCACACGGCGTAATTGTGGCGAGTACAGTACGGCCGCAATTATGCCGGGTGATTTGGGAGTTGCGCTGATCAGCGTGTACCCCCGAGGCGCGGGGGGGAGGGCAGTAGCCCGCCGGCCCCATAGACATTCATTACTCGCGGCGTGTGTTCGCCGCAAGTAATTGACATGTCACAATCGTATTGTACGAGCGGAGAGGGAAGGCGTAATCCATAGTTCTCTATGAGAGCTATGGATTACCATAATTATGGGGCGTATTTCCCCACGTATTAAGCGCAGTATGCCGCAAAATACGTGGCGAAATGCGCCCCAAAATAAGCCGTGTGAACATACTGTAAGGCTAGGTTCACACGGTGTATTTGCAGGGCGTAATTACGCCCCGCAATTACGCTGTGTGAACGGGGGCGGGGCGGGAGCGGGGGACTGAGCAGGGGGCCGGCACTTCGTCGGCCCAAAGACTTGAATTGCTAGCGGCGCGTATTTGCGGCTAGTAATTCACATGTCAATTATCTCCCCGCCCGGCGGCTTCGCCGGGCGAGGAGAGGAGACGTAATCCATAGTTCTCTATGAGAACTGTGAATTACCGTAATGAATGGGCCGTATTTCGGTCCGTAATTGGCGCACTTCGGCGCGTAATTACGGACCGAAATACGGCCCATTTTAAGCCGTGTAAACATGGCCTTAGACTGTCTCTGTTGCCCATAGCAACCAATCACAGCTCAGCTTCTATTTCATATAGTGCTGTGGAAAAGTAAAAGCTGAGCTCTGATTGGTTGCTATGGGCAACAAAGACAGTCTTACTGTAGACAGTTTTCATACATGTCCCACTTAGACGATGTAAACTTAAACTAGACAGTCTTACAATGCGCCACATTTATCATAGTGTTGATAAATCTGGGTCAGGTTTAGACTGTCTAGTGTAACTTTACCCCCTTCTGTTAGTTGGCTTCCTTTATTCCTCTAAAAGCACCAAAATTTTAGCCCTCTTTTTGGTGCATGGCGTCACATGCCTTTTCCACTTTCCCACACCACTTTTACTGAGGTCACGCCCCTACATTATAAATGTAGTGTGAAGCATGTACACCATCATTTCCGCTGCACATTGCATGATGGAAACCTTTACACATATTACAGAAAGAAAGAAGGGAAAAGGGCAGCAAAATGGAAACCTTTACATATGTTACAGTAGGAAGTAAGAGAAAGTGGGGACATGATAGAATTTTTTATATATGTTACAGG